>BJBW01001790.1:0-24028 GCA_004320125.1 Scolopax mira | reverse complement strand
TTGAGGCTTGCTTTATCACTCATATTGAGTTGGCTGCTCCTCTCCCTCGCTCATTGCATCAGTCTATCGTAGCTATGGATAAAGTCAGTAATGACTTAAGACTGAATAGCAGATGTGTCTTACGTGACGCATTACACCTCAGAAGTTCTGGGACTGAGGCAAAAATGGATGGGTGGGATGTTGCTGCAGCATGAGTTACACAAGCAGCCAGGCTTCATGCTTATAATGGTCTTCCTAGCCTTAAAGTAAACAGAATAAGCCTGTATTTTTTAAAGCTCACAACAAAGTTGATGGTTTAGACACAGAAGAAGACCATTATGTTGAATTCATTTACAGGACTGCTATGTATGCTTGTGCTACTTAAGATGGAAGACAGAAAGAGGGAATCCCTATTTCTCTGCATTGATATGGAGAATATGTGTAGGCAACTTGATTTTATGCTTGAGAAACAAGCTTTATATTAGATAGCGGGACAAGCTGGAAAGCTTGCAAAGGTGAGAAGGTGCAACAAGAGCTCTGGCATAGAGCTCTGAAACATAGAGCAGGGCAGAGAATGAAGAATTCAACATTTTGATTGATTTTTATATTTTATGTTGTAGTTGAAATTCTGCTCTGTGATTGTGCTGGATTTTGGGTGGTTTGTCTTACAGAATATGCTACAGATACTATGATTCTGTATTCTTGTTCAGGAGGAAAGAAAACACTTCCTGGTTTTAACCTAAAAGTGTTTAAAAAAAACCTTTGCTGTTACCATTTATATCCTCATATATGTAAAGCATTTTGTTTGGTTGGAACAGGTCTTGATTCTTGCTAACTCGGCTACTTTTATTGTTTAAGTCACAATCTGTTGGGAAATGAAACACTTTTGTTTGTACATTATAGTTCCTTGTCTTTGAGTATAATTGCAATTATATTCTGTAGTTATAACAAATACTCTGAATGTATTATAAGAGGGAGAAGGGAAAGGAAAACCTGCTGCATTGCAGTCCAGGGCCTATTCCCAATTCCATATATAATTTACTGACAATGAATTCTGCAAATTACTCATAAAAGACCAGTGGGCCTCATTTAACAACATGACAGGGCTGTATGTAATTAGAACTGTTTTAAAGTGGGTTTTGCCCCTATAGATCAGTTGTTCTTGCTATAAACATTGCTTAAACAAGACATACAGGTTTTCATTGTAAAGTTCAGTGCAGCTATCGGAAATACCTGGCTCTTAGTCTGGGAGTACCTGGTAAATCGTGGAATCATAGAATCATAAAATGGTTTGGGTTGGAAAGGACCTTAAAGATCATCTAGTTCCAAACCCCCTGCCATGGGCAGGAACATCTCCACTAGAGCAGGTTGCTCAAAACCCCATCCAACCTGGTCTTGAACTTCTCTAAGGATGGGGCGTCCACGACTTCCCTGGGCAAACTGTTCCAGTGTCTTACCACCCTCAATGTAAAGAATTTCTGTCTAGTATCTAATCTAAATCTCCTCTCTTTCAATTTAAACGTGATGCCCTGTGTCCTTTCACTACACTTCCTGACAAAGGGTCTCTCTCCAGCTGTCCTGTAGGCTCCCTTCAGATATTGGTAGGCTCCTGTGAGGTCTCTCTGGAGCCTTTTCTTCTTCAGGCTGAACAACCCCAGCTCTCTCAGCCTGTCCTCATAGGGGAGGTGCTCCATCCCTCTGATCATCTTTGTGGCCCTCCACTGGACCTGTTCCAACAGATCCATGTCTTTCCTGTGTTGAGGACTCCAAAGCTGGACACAGTACTCCAGGTTGGGGTCTCAAAAGTGCAGAGTAGAGGATCAGAATCACCTCCTGTGACCTGCTGACCACGCTTTTCTTGGTGATGCTCTAGGTGTTTTAGTCTCCAGTGAGCTGCTCTGAATATGATTTGCTGATTTCTTCTCATGAGTTAGGAAATGTATATGTGTCTTTGCAGAAACACACCTGGAGCCATACTCTACCCAAGTTTAACCTAAAGACTGTACAGAACCATTGTAGATCACATACCATCCAAAAGAGAATCACCGATAACAAACTTTTATTTACTCATCCAGTATGATTGGGCATGTAATTTCACAAAATCAGTCCATTTCCCTGACATGACAAAGCAGAAAGTGTACCTTTCTGGTATGTGTCTAGAAAAGTCTCTCTGCTATCACTTCAGATACAATGCTGTGTGTTTTACATGAAATCTTAATTTTGCGACAGTTTCCCAAGGTATTGGAACCCAGTGCCACTGAGATCTGCAGTCAAATTTGTCTGAAGTAACTGCTAAATATCAGTTGCCTTTCTGAAAGCAACTGCCTTGTTAAGTCTGTTTTAAGCTAAAGTAACCAGATCACAGATTCTGGTTCTTTTTGAAGAATCTAACTCTCTTGATAAATACTACCAGAGTCCCAGAGTCAGGTAATGCTGCTGGAGGCTGAGGAAAGAGGAACTGCTACTTTGTGCCCTTCCTATTGCAGAGTTTGAAATGCTAAAAAAAAAAAAAAAGTACCTCTCTGGCATTCCTAGTGTTCAAAAGCTTACTTCAAAACTCACTGAAGTCGAGGGGGATCTTTGTGTTAACTTCAGCGGGGTTTAGATCAAGCTGTGAATGTTTAACAAATGGCTGTTATGTTCCATTTAGATAATTATCTCTTTCCTTCTCCCTTTTCAGATTGTTCAAGTTATTTTCCACAGCATTATTTTTCATGTCATTTGTCTTTTTCTGGTGTTTCTACATCATTAACCTAACTACAAATGGGGCTTAGATTAGCTATATAATTACGATTTTGGAGTATATGTTGAATGTTAATTAATGTTTACAAATCACTAAGCCAGCATATGTGCATTTAAGTCAGGTAATGCCATAGAAACTTAGGGGACCAGTCCTGTATAAGAGATATGATAGGTTAAAAAGGTGAGATATTGCTGATCTTTTACACCCAGTTCAGCATTTCCTTTCTCAACCTTGTCAAGTGTTTGCAAATGTTAACTACTCAATCACATTATTTGGAGGGAGTAACACTAGTGTATGAGATGGAAGGAATGTATCTAATCTAAGCACAGTAGATGCTGAGAGTCAAATGCTCGGGTGAGCTCAAATCGAGAGTGTACCATTAAATTATACAGGCTTTGGTGATTTATCTCCCCTGGTGACCAGGTCCCAGCAGTCTCCAGAATAGAAAAGACAATTTATAAAACAGGATGAGAGTGCCAAGGGACAGGTCCTTCATGACTTTCATTTCACAATTTGTGCACAAATATCCTGTTCCATTGTCCATTTAAAATAATACCTGGCACATATGAGACTCAATTTCCATCCTTGAGTCTCTGATTTCCATCAGAGAGTAAAGAGTAAACCACATGACAAAAAATTTTAAGATTCATACAGAGTTTTCATGTAAATGAATCATATTTGATGAAAGGGGAAGAAAACCCAGGAACTTTCATTAGCAGTACAAGTGTTTTCAGTTCATTAAGTCTCTAAAGTAATGCCTTGAGGTTGAAGGAGTCCCTAGTGTTTCCTTGGAATCTCAACAGGTGCTTCTGAAGCCCAATTGGAACCTTATGAAGTTCCTGGGGACTGACGTATTAGTATAAAGAGACATTTATAGGGATTGGATTCTGTCCTGCACCTCAGTTCAGCACTCTGTCCTTCTGGTCATGGCACTTAAACACATGCCTTAATATACTATTGCTTGTGCATGTGCTTGTTTAAGTGCTTTGATGAAATGGTGCAGATTGGGGTAAGAAGGGAGTGGAAGACAGCAGAGGTAGAAAGAGGGATGGAGATAAACACAAATATGATTGGTTATAGAAAGAGGCAGTGCTGTCTAAGGTAGATTTGTTAATTGGAAAACATGTTGCAAAAATTCCAAGGAGGGAGAGGCTCTAACCAGGCAGTTTTTTCCAGAATGGTGGAATTTTTCTGAGAGGAGCAGGAAGCTCTGCTGAAGTAATTTCTTTTGAAGGATTATGTCCACTGGAATAAGAAAATCTTTCTTTCAAGCTGAGATGTCTAATTTTAGGACTGGCAAGTATTTTATGAGAACTTTTCATGACAATAAAGTTTGTCCTAAAAAGAAAAAAAATGGTTTTGAAAGTAAATTTTCAATCTGTGAAAATGAATCTTGTCTAGAACTTCCAGAACTGTTAGTAGAGAGTGAAAGCAACCCTTCACAAAACAGCCACCAGCTGTCAGCTCTTACTTGGCCTGCTAAGACCTTGGCTCACACAAAGATCCTTGACTTGGCTTTTAAAGCACTTGTGACAGATAAGTACCCTGAATAGCAAGCATAGATTGACCACTGTTTCTGGACTAATGAACATTTAAAACAGGAGAGCTTAAAAAGAGAAACTGAAGCTGTAGGTCAGGCGAGGGCAGTTGCATGGGATTCCTGCTTTTTTCTGAATATGTATGTCTTGCCTCTTTTCCCCTTATTTTGATCAAAACATCTACTTTGATACCATAAGAGATATTTACACAAAAATCCAATAATGTTTATCTCCACTTTTGCAGAGAACTCCTTCTGTAGTGGAAAAAAGGCATTTTTCCCATGTGGAAAAAATATTCCCAAGTAGATTTTTTCCCTGCCTATTTATATGCATAACTAGTTTCTCACTGAGTAGTCCATCAACAAATGCAGTAGCTCAAAGGCTTGGTAAGGGAAGTCACCAAAAAAGGATTCACAATTGGTTTTTTTTACATCCTTGGCATTCGATTATGTGCAGCATTCAGCTGTTATCTTTTTCAATAGAAGCTCTTTCCAGCTATTGAAAGGGGAACTGTGAAACAGTAAATGCTAACAAAGAACTATCTAACAGTTTCCCATATTGATAAGGAAATCCAGCTGATATCTACAAACCAGTCTTTTTCATTCTACAAGTCTGCCAGCATCAGGGCATAACTGTTTGGTCCATAGGAGCTGCACATTCCTATGGGAGCTAAGCCATAAGGCTATCGGTGGGAGTAGTAATGGAAATGGGAATCCTGGTGACATTAGTATTAAATAATGCTAATACTTTTATCCTGACATTTGCTGATAGGCAAAACTTCTATTGAGAGATATACGTACACTGAGTTCTTTCAGCATAACCTTGCTAATAGAGCACTGATATATCTCCCTGGCCCTGCCTGTCATCTCTAAGTCTAAATGACTCATCTCACATCTCTGTTACTCAGCTTCCTTATATCTAAAATGAGATTAAATATACCCATTTCCTTTGTGATAGAATAGCTAAGAGCTATCAGTAACAAGCACTATGCGAGAGTCACAGATTTCTGTTACCACTGAGGAGAGGAACTGTTAGTTTCAGGAGGTGTGCAGCCTGATAGCCTGGGACACACAGCTGTCCTGATGAAACAGGCCACCAGCCATTTGCAGCATAGAATGAAGATGAGATAATCAGAGGAGTCGCTCCAAGCCTTTCTTCCAATGGGAGGAAGTGCCTCTATTTCATCAGTCCTTGGACAAACAGAGGTACAGTTTCAAGCTTGTGAGCCTCTGACGTACAACTTCACCCTAAATGTATGTGAAAGGACTGACAGTCAGTTCTGTTAAGAATGAGCCGTATGTGTGATCAAAGTCCTCTCCTTCCCAGTAGAGGTGTTGGTGCTTCAGTAGGGCCAACAATGTTCTCCTGTACTTGTGTGATCAAGAAGGAAGAGGGAATAAGACTCTGCAAAGTATTGGAGAGAGCATGACAAGGTCTGATGTCTGGCTCTGAGAATATGCAGTTCCTATGGACCACACAAATCATCATCTTAGAAAACTTTCAACTCTCTGTTTCCATTGATCTCTGTTCAGTAAAGCATGAAAGAATGCCTTGTTTACAGTCAAATGCATGTAAACACGTTGGTAATGCTGATTTACAGCTGTGTTTCTATTTTGTGTGGAGGAAGGCTGATGAGTTCTCTTGTGGTAGCTAGGAGGTGGTAGAAGAGCTCAGTGATAGGTAAATCTTTGCCATGCAATAGTGGCTGTGATTCTTTGCATACAATGTGTTTTGGAGACATAGTTTATTACACAGAGTTAGCAGAACGAATCTGTGGCACATAAAGAAAAAGGAAGTTTAATTTTACTTTCAGGTAGGCTTCTGTTTTGGCAAGTTTCTTTCTAATTTCTTTTCTTTAACTGTTTTCTTTGGAACTCAAAACTCCTTCCTCTTTGCGACTATAGTCAGACACTTAACACCGTATCAACATCGTATTTCTGCAGTTGAATACGGCCGGGCTCTAAAATCCCTGGCAGGCCAGAATCTTCTGGGCTCAATTAGTGTGAAGTGTAGAACTCAAAAGTTGAGATGGATGCTCAAATGGAAAGCCCTAGGTGACCTTAAAATACTCCCTATAGCAGTTCTGGTTTCTCAGCATCAATCACAGATGCTCTCTTTTCTTTTAGTTTTCCCCTGATTTTCCTGAGGAAAGAAGTAGTCCTCTGAGACAATCATAGTTCTCATTCTAAAACCGAAATTTAGTCTCTTTCTGTACCTTGTACAATGCCAGAGCATTACACACTGATGCAGTTAGCGACCTGCTGCAATGCTAATAAAATATGCAGTGCAGTGGGTTGCTCTTGCCTTTCTGAAGGAGAGTAGGAGATAGACAAGATGGCAAAAAGGGCTTTACTTGTCTGGTGTGGCCATTTCAAGTCCTCTTGTGATGGGCTACAGTTTCCTATATTGGGCAACTCCAGAGATCCTTAAGACCTAAACAGGAGCTACAGTGCTGCAACAAAGCAGTGTGGGGACCTAGAACTGCTGTAGGCACGTTTCCTTTGTTTAGTTGCTGCTGTGCCTGCTCTGTTCTGCAGTCATGGGTAACAAATCACTTAGAGTAAGGAAAAGACAGAACTGTGGCTCCCTTTTTTCTCTGCATTCACCTGGAGAATTTATTTGTCATTGAAAGGCATTTTGGCTCCAGTGAAGTGACATTAGAAATGAGATTTCCCTGGGCACACAGAGGGATTATGTCTCTACTCAGGCTGTGGCTAAGGGGTAATCAGGAGGTAAGTCAGCCAAAACTTGTGTTCCAAATTGCTGCATTTGGGATATTCATAGCAGCTGTATCCTCAATACAGCATCGGCTGCGAATCATATACTCTAGAACGGGGGGAAGATTACGTAAGACTGGTGGCCAAAATGCATACAGACACATAAGACAGTGTAATCAATCTTTAAAAGCAGTTTTTCTTTCTCTAAGTCCTGTGAATTTTCTAAATTAGTTTATTCTTCTAAATTTTCTGGAAATTTTTGTTTTGTATTGGTTTCTTAAAAGGAGCTGTGTAACAGCTGTAGCTTTCCCTGCTGTGTATGCACTCCTGTGTTAAAAATAAACATATTTTAAAAATCTAGGTATTTTATCTTAAAGCTTTGCCTTTCCAATTTTGAATCAACCTATGGCAATAGGGATTCATGACCAGTGTGCTATTGTATATGGCCTCAGTCCAGCAAAGCACTTAAGCACATGCTTGATTTTAAATTTGAACTAAATGGGGCAGTGAATCACATGCTCCAGTCTCAAATTAGGTTAAAATTAAAATTAACCATGTGTCTATGCTTTCCTGGATGAGGGCTGTGTACACTGTTTCCACTTCTTGCCAGCATTTCCATTACTGCAAATTATTAATTGTTCTTACTTTTTACCATCTATTTCTTCATTGTTCTTGAACAGTTTTCTTTGCATCTTTATCAGATGGATCTTATTTCTGTGAAAACCTATGATATCAAGTTGGTGTACACAAATTGATATCAAGATATAATTCCAAGGCAATTGCTCAGTGGAATTTTTTCTCTTTTTGTCCTTTTGTGACTCCTTTAGCTTATTCCTCATTACAGATATATAAGAATTCAAGTCAAATGGAAGCACCTAATGTTGCCTCTTGTGATGAAATAATTTTATAAACATATTTGCCATATTGAAACTACCCTACAGACTGGAAGGATTTGTGGTGATTTGCGGTTGTCTGATTAGAAGCAAAAAATCCGAAATTAATTTCAGTCAGTTCTACACACAACATCTTTTAAAAAATGGAGATAAGGTGATCTCACTCCTTCATCTTCTGTTGTAAAATGCTCAGCTAGAGAATAGTAAAATAATCTCTCATCCCTTTTATTAATATGGCACAAGCTCCTTGATATCTTATCAGAATAATGCAGTAATGTGCAGAAAGAAATGGAGGGAACATAAGTACGTGGCTGACCAGAGTCTAGTTGCTTGTTTGTATTTTATTTTAAAATGTTGTTCTGTGGAGGAAGTGTCATGTTTTCAGCTTCATGTAATTGGATTAGAGCTTTGGGCCTGTTGATATCTGAAGGATTGAATGTACAAAGAAAGATTGTGGCAGCACTTAGAAAGGAGCAAGGCAAAATAGAAAAAAGAGGCACCTTTATGACTGATATTCTACAGCTGATGGTTTTCATTTCTCTCTCCCTTTGACTATGTGTTATGAGCTCAATGAAGACCTTTTTCTCTGTTTAATCCCTGCATTTCGTTGCATGATTTGATCCCAGCTCTCAGTGAAGCCTTGTACCCAGTTTCTGCATCTCAGGAATATGGAAGATTCCCATTGCCTCTCTTGCTGCTCTGCTGGACCTTGAGGGATCTCGCCTTTGCTGAGTCCAACTGCTGCGTGGCTGTGTCCCCAGTGGAGGAGGTACACACACACCATGAAGGTAGGAAGGGGCTGGAAAGCACTAACCTGAGTTTAATATCCTGAGCTGGATTAAGCTGCTATTTTTCAAGATGTGAGGGGAGGATCCCTCTTGTTGATACCAGGATCACATTTTCTATTCATTTTCTGTGGCTGATTCTTACCTGTTAGTGCTCCTAACGAGGGGCTAATCCTAGTCCTTTTGCATAAATTGAAGAAATTTGTGCTTCAGAAGGTGCATTCAAAAATTGTACCTGCTTTTGTACACGTTGCTAAATAGTATTTTTGACCTTTAAATCCTCCCTTTTATCTCTTTCATGGCAGAATTTTCCTTTAAATTTGGGAAATATATATTGATTCCTTGGATTTATTAACAGAAATACTAAATTTTCATTTTTATTGGCTTGAGTAATTTCCTATGTTTACTTAGTGACAATGTTTAAAAAAAGCTAACATGAATTTATCTTAATAGTCCTGACTATGATTCATTTTGTACCCATTCATTTACTGTATATTTCCCTTGATATTTAAATCTTCTGCTTCAGCTAAATTGATGTTATTTAAGCATTATGTAAGGGGTACTTATAAGAAAGTTTAATCTATGAATGTTTCTGAAGAGCCACCAGTAGTATGTGAAGAGAACTCAGCTCTTCATATTATCCAGTGCACATGGTTGTTTCGTGTGTCTCCTCTACATGCACAGCATTTTTGTCAAATAATTGAACTTTAGGCATAGTAAATATGCAAAGCAGAGGGAGATATCTCAATGCTCAAGCTGGATTTGCAAAGACTCATAAGAGCTTAATGGAACCACTGTTAATTTAGAAGTCCAAGGGAATGGAGGGATATAAGCAAGTACATCCAGTCCCAAGCAAACTATCCTTGGTTGGCTGTTCATGCAGAGAAACACCCATTGTTGCTGGCCTGATTAAGCAGAAAAAATGCCTCAGTTTATGATTAGGGATAATTTCTGTGCTCCTCTGGCAAGCACAGATAGAAAAAGGACAGGCATGAGGACAGAGGAGTGTTCATTTTAACTTTATATCTGTAGTATTCCAGGATTCACTTGGTAGGCAATGGAATTAACACAATTGAGGTGATTTAGAAACAACTGAATTAATATAGTTTCTTAATATGCAACATTGAATTGTTTTACTTGTATAAAGCACATCTAAACTAGTAAAGCTCACATTAGGAAATGTTACTGCGCATGAAGGCCCCAGCAGGTTTCCTCTCACAGGTGAGCAGCACTATAAGATCCCATGTACATTTGTAGCCAGTACAAATATTATCTGACAGGCCAAGAAAGGAAATTTTGAACCTACTTGAGGGCCCCTCCTAAAGCAGAGCTTGGCTACATAGGCAAAGTTGCTATTTGTGGTTTTTCTTTCCTATTTGATAAACATTAAGAAAATGAAGGCTGAGATTTTTTTAAGGGCTGAAGACATCTCAGAAACATCGCACCATAGATGAAACTCTTGGCTCTGTTCTCTCACTCACAAGGTCTGGCAGTCTAAGCTTGCAAGTCCACTTACAACTAAAACCTTATACCAGGTATCCTGATACCATGTCAAACATGATGTGTGCCCATTCTGTCTCAGAGTGGAGACCCCACAAAAGATGTTTAGTATCCAAAAAAATATGGTTTGTTGATTTTGATCTACTTCTCTTTGTTTCAATTAGGTATGAAAAGAACAAGGAGATGGTTTCTCTTACCTATTTCTCCCTTTCTTTGTAGTGCATTGATTGCTTTACACTTGCTTAGAAAGATCAATATTCTGTTAGATAGCAGAGGAATAGCACTATAGCAGAAACAGCCTGGCTGTTGACAAAATTGAAAGCTCAGTGTTGAAAGACATAAGTGTTTGGTTGTTGTTTTTTTTTTTCAAAAGTACAATGAAAATTTTTGGGTAACTGAGCAAATTACTGTGTATTTCTACAGGTAGGTTGTAGCTGTTATTGTCAAGAGAAATTGTTTTGCCCATCTCCACCAAATCTTCATTAAGTCAAGGAAGTACCTAATAAATGTGCTAAAGGAAACAAGTTAGCAAGATGGTACCAAGAGAGTAGAATACAAGAACCCTTCAATGATACTCTGTTTAACATCATTGGTACATAGTGCATAGAGAGCCACAGAGATACTGTCATATCTAATGCTTGTTCTGTCCTCAAGCTTGTGTGAGACTTCTTCTGCAAGTAAAGTCAGCACAGTTAGGCCTTCTCAGTAGCTATTTTCCAGAGTTTTGGAAGGTGTATTTGATGTTGTTCTTCTTTCTTTTTCTTAATTGTGTTTTCATAATGAACAGGAACCTGTATAATCATATAATGAGGCATTATAATTATAATGGCTACATATATAATTAAAAGTCTTTACAATATATCATGAATAAATGCAGGTTTTCTACAGTGAAGACATTTTTAAAGATTAGCAAGGGAGTTATTTGTGTTTGCAGGTTTGGAGTCAAATGATTTACTATCTCATGGGAGGTACAAACCTATTGATTTACAGCACTTTGCATATTTAGCAAAAAAAACCTTAGCCTGGCATTCCTGGATATTTTCATTAATATTTCCAAGCCCCAGTAGAGCTCAGACTTCCCCCTGTACAGATGCTATCCAACAGACGTGGGCTGCCCTTAAGACTCTGTTTCTCTATTGTCCAAAAAAAGGGGCACCAACAAATTTCAGGGCTGGCCCCACCATTTTCTCTGAGGAGTAATACTGGCGATAAGTTTGACCCTTGAATCACAAAGGGTTGCTACACTTGTTAGGATGCTTGAATGGGCCCTGAAAGGCTTAATTCCTGTAAGTAAGTCTCTTATATCAGGTGCCTGATTTAATCTTAGAGCACAGTAGAATCCTTGGTATAGTCCCAGATTTTTTCCAGACCATTATTTTTAAGATTGTAGGTTTTTAAAAATATATATAGAATTTAATAATGAGCTCATTTTACAATTCATTTTTACTAGATGAGAATAAATTCCTTTAAAAATAATACTGAATTTGACTTAATATATATATTTTAAAAAAACAACCAACAAACCAACACCAGTTATTAGAGACAAAGTGCACTATGCACACAAAGAGCTTCTCTTTATCATATGTAAGGAAAGTTCTAGATAAAAAGACCCCTTGCTCAGTGTACTATACTCTTCATTATGTATGTCAGAAAAAAACCATAGATGATATGTGGGTTGGATTTTGACTCTAATTTGGACGTTTCTCCTCAAGTAATATCAATGGGAATTCTGCAGCTAAATCCCTGCACACTCAATGCCATGAAAACCTTTATGGTGTTTGAGGGAAAAAATGGGAAAGCAGAAAATAGTTACTCAAGAATGTAACATGTGAATTGGCCATAAGCCGATAAAGTAGAAGATATAGTGAAGCCTGGAGAGTGGTGATTAAAAGTGTATACAGTGATGCTGTGACATGAAACAGCTTTGGCTGAAGGTGAATATAATTTTTTTGCCAAAATAACTTTTTTGCTAGTATTTCTAGAAAAAGGGTGAAGTTGGCAGGATACTGATGTGGATTGTTTTGTTCTCTGATTATCTAGTGGTTTGGTTTTGATATTTTTTTAGTGGGGGAAAGGCATTATGATCTACCTTTCTGATAAGTGTGCTAAATTCAGCGTTAAAGTGAATAGCAATTACAAATTTAGAGGAGGAATTTCTCATACTTTACCTCAGCCCCATCACTGTTAAAACTTCCCTTCTCTGGCACAAAGTAATTTCAAGCGCTTCTGAGTTAGCATTTGGGAGGACAGTGGCCAACACAAATAGTGATAAGACGTGAGGAGGATAGGGTTAGTGTTTCATGCAGGATTTGTGGAAGTAATGAATTCATTGGCTAGTGTTATTTGGGAAGGGAATAGTTCCTATCTTGGTTGTTTTCCAGTAAGCAAATATATAATATAGCCAGTAACTGGGGGTAGAGATAGAACATGATCCTAGATAATATATTAGACTTGATTTGAGTGGATGGACAAAGCACAAGAACAGTGTTTCAGCAGTTTGTTGAAGGAAATGCAGACTTCTCACAAACTGCTGTAATTTCTGCAGGAGATGGGCAGGAGCAGAGAGGCAGAGGTAACATTAAATCAGCCCTGTCTCTTGAAGCTGTTCCAATATGATGGCAGGATTTCACAAAGCTGAGGTGGGATTTTCCTCAGCAGCTAGTTTTTATGGACAAAACCGTCCTTTGGGTGTTGTAGTGGTAGCTATTTTGCAGAGGTGTTGTTCCAAGGGATGAGATTAATGTGTCTACTGACAGCATGGGCATAGCACAGATCCATTCCAAACAGGCTAGGGGAGAGTCTATGCCAGAATGGCAAATGTTGTTGGTGACAGAATTTTCTCTCTGCTCTGTGGTCCTTTGGCAAAAAAAAAGATAATTTTTTTTTTCCTGCCAAGTTCATCATTGTGAACCCTCCAAATTTTTTTCTGAAACAACTGGGTTTCAAATGCAAAGCTCATTAACTGTTGAGTTTTGTTACACTTGCGTTGTGATAAAGAGGAAAAGAAACCTGTTTCAAAATCTGTTTCAAATGGCATATATGATGAATTAAAACATATTTTAAGAATCTCATTTGTTTATAATTCAAAGCATGAAACATACACCATTCTCTTGCATCTCTTATCAACTGATTTTGTTAAAGGTGAAAGAAGAGACATCATGTCCGCTTATTCAAGCACCAGCTGCTAGTTTACAAATCCCTTCCCCCCTCCTCCCCCCCTCTTTTTTTTTTTTTTCCTTTAGAATGGAGGGTTCCTGCCCTTTTATGAAAAGTAGGATTATACTAATTGCTCAGTTCAGTCACTCCAGGCTTGTTCTTGCACCATAGAGAATAAAACTTGGCTTCTGCTTCCTGCCTGTTCCAGTCCTGGCTGCTCGGTGCGCGGATGAGAAACTTCATCCCTTTGGCCTGGCATCTCAGATCTACTATCTTCCCAGTATAGTATTTTTTGCTTTGTGGGCAAACTTCTCTCAGTCATGAGACTAAATAAAGAGTTGTCTCAGGTTTTAATAACTTTGAAGCCAGTAGCTCCTTCTCACATTACTTAGTTGGTAACTATGTTTGCTTGCAGTCCCTACCACAGCGTCCTGATCTAGGCTGTTAGAATACTCTAGGCCTTTTGTCTCTAATTGATCACAGAACATACATATTAAATTGTTGATGGAAATAAGTTATGCCCTTCAAAGGCACAAATTCTTTAAAAGGCTTTTAATATGTTAGTGTCTCTTCTGTTTCCTAAATAACTCTTGCAGAGACCTTTTATCTTTAAAAGGCTTTTAATATGTTTGTGTCTCTTCTGTTTCCTAAATAACTCTTGCAGAGACCTTTTATCTATTTCAGTGTTGGATTGCATTGGATTTTTCTGTCCCTTGAAGTGGTGATTGCATGAGAGAAAGTGTATCCTCGTATCTTCTACACAGTATGATCTGACGGGAAAGCAAATATGTGGAGAGTGGAGATAATAGATTTGGTTTTTTTAAGGCCTAGGTGTTGGCCTTTGTAGGCCAGTAAGGCCTTTGTAGGCCCATAAGGCCTTTGCAGTTTTTCAAAATGGTGGATGGGCATTTGGAATTGGATCGTGTCAGTACAAACAGGCGTACACAGACATTAAATCCTCTGCCCATATTTTTGAGCTGGCTGAACATGAGGCAATGCTGGTCCGGAGGCCCCTCAGCCAGTTTGTTGTGGCACCGAGGGGCTGCTGTGCTGCCTCACTCACCACTCGCCAGCATTGCCCAGGCACAGGGCCTTCCTTCTGTAAGTTCAGGGGAAAAAGATGCATCAAACTGGTTACTCTGGTGTGAATGACTTTCTTCAAACTCACATTCCAGCTAATGTTGCTGGAATTGAAGATTAGATAGGATGTTGTGAGGCCAGAAAGGTGAATTGTGTGATAGTGAGGAAAGTGGTGAATCTGGATAGACAATGGAGGGGATGGTCCTATGTCTGGTGATTGTGACACTGCCAGAGGAAAATGATGTCATCAGGGAACATAGAGATTGTGATTCCAGCAGTCTTACATGAAGATTTAATTCACAGGTTTAAAAACGTAAATGTAAAAAAATGTAAAGCTAAAAATCCAGATTTAAACTATCCATGGGCATTATTTGCAAAGCATCTGACAAAGTATTTCCAGAAGGGGCTATAATTAACACTGTTTTAATTCCACCTCGGGGTATTTTTCTGCCTACATTACCATTAAAGTCATTTTTCTCAGTGATCCACTGCTTAGGATAAAAAACACAGTTAAGAAAGGACTAGCCATCAGTGCAGAAAATCAGCAAAACCCAATTAAAATTATTCCAATGGGGTATAAATCAGTAGAAACCAATTCTCTTGTATTATTTGAGAGCCAGTGGTTTTCCCTATTAATAAAGTGACTGGAATGGTGACCTTTTAATGCTGCTGAGTAGCAGTTTGGATTCCACTGGAGCAAAATTCATTCTGAAAGCAGCCTCCTGAAAGCAGAGGCTTGCACCTGTACTAAACTTGGCCAACTCAGCCTGTAAGCATTGAACAATATGTTCATTATATTGATACCTTGCCAAGGAACTAGGTTTTCTTATTCTCTGTGTTAAATTTCACCAAAAATCCACCCACATAAGTAAAATTTGTGCACTTACCTGGGACAAAAGCTGTGCTTAGTTCCATAAATCTTTAGCCTTAAAAATAGGTTTCCTGTGGCTGATGAGTGCCAGGGTTTCCTTAACATTTGGAAAAGCTGACATTTTGCATTATTTATTCTTTCTTTGTTGAAGAAATAAAATGGTATTTTGATTTAAATATGAAATGAAATTACTAGAACATAGAACCTGCATAACCATGAGGTGGAAGGTAACTTCCACAAGAGTTGGGAGTTTGTTAATATTTAGGAATTGAAATAATTGTTAATGTCCATGCTGTAAAAACGTATGCTTTGATATTATGACTCTGCCTTCCTAAAGGGACAGGAATGCAATCTGTTTACTGTTTCTTAGCTTTGCAGAAGAGATCATGGAAGCTTTCCCCCCGTTTTCTGGAGCAACTTTCACTAAAAAGGAAAAAAGTTATGGGAACTTTTTATTCTTTCTGGATGAAATTCGCTCTGTGCAGGTAGGCAGCACTGGGGGGACTAAGTATAGCAAAAAAAAAAAAAAAGGCAAGGATTACATGAGGATTTCTGTTGCACGTATGCTTCTGTACAGGACTGAAATCCCTATCAGACATACCAGTAGTTCTACATCTGTTCTTTGGGTGATGGACCAAACACAGACTACTGCACTGGGAAACACATCTTTTTTGAACAGTGTGTATAACTATCTTGTCATGGTTTTGGAGAAACATTTCTAGTGTGTTCATCATAAATGAAGCTGCTCTTTAAGTTTAAAGCCTTAGCAGCCTATTTCGAGGCTTATTTTCCAAATATTGAAATACTGGGGCTGAGAAGATAGATGGGTAGAAGAAAGAAGCATAAGAAAAAGGAAAGATGTTTTCAACTAGCAAATGGATCATCTTTTCCTCTGTGCTGTAATAGTGATGGTTCTTTTCAGTGCAGCTGCTGAATGGGGAGCTGAATCAGATTTTATGTAGTATTCAAAAATACTGAGGAAAAAACTAATGAAAAGAGCTGCATCACCTGAGATGTACATCTATGATGCACTTGTATCTACCCATGCTATGGGGTTTGGCTAGAGGAAAGTTCTTTTCCTAGCAAGAAAAAGAGAGTGTTAGGAATTTCTGGAAGAAACTCTTATTGCTGAGTCTTTATTCATGCATGTTACTGCTTATAAATGTGTTTAATTGAATCTAATTTTGCTTGTAAGCTCTCTGGGACTGGAGCTGCCTTTAGTACAGTGCTTGCATGGCATTAGCAACTTTTATAAACTCTCTGTCTAGATGGAATACAGACATGATGAGAAGAATATATTCTGGTCCAGGAAACTGCAAAGCTCTGTTAAAAGCAGTGATTGTGGTTTCTTATGCCAAGAAGTAGCTAAGAATGAAAAAAGATATCAGATCCAAACTTTTTTTTTTTTCAATTGATGTTATTTTGGAATAGAACAACTGGAAGTAAAACTAATGCTTTTTAGTCATTTTTGGGGAATTACATTTTCTCTGAGACAAGTTTTCCGTTCATTCATCTTTTTTTTTGTTAGGTGAAATAGAAAAAGTGCATGAAAGGTGGTTGCTTCTTTTCCTTATTTATTTCTTTATTTTACCTTGGGCTGTTCTCTAATATGAATATATTAACATATTACTAACATTAAACTTTGGGATTACTCCAGTTGGAGGAAGGAGATTTTTATTTTTACCCTTCAGTATCTTAAAAAACAGTTTAACTTTTTAAAATTGTACTGAATCAGAAGGAAAAAAAATAGAAAAAACTGTAGTTAACAATTTTCCTCTTTTATACCGTGCAGCAAGAGGACAGAGAAAAAATACAGTAACAAAAAGACAAAAACTAAATGGTCTTTACTGAAGCAGGGTGGAAGCAACCAACACTGCTAAAATGTTTTCAGCTTTAAACAAGATCCAGCCTTTACAAATACAAATGTTCACCAGCTCTGCTTCTAATGAAAGGCTGAATTGGGTCAGATCAAATTGCCATGTTGCAATCAGATTGACTGAAAATTGGATCTATTAAAATGTGCAAAATTACTTTTTTTTTTTTTTTTGCTTCCTTTGTGCATGGTTGGAGTTCTGACAATGCCAGCAGTAGTAGATACTTAAGGAAAGAGCATAAAAAAGTAAAGGAAATATGGCTTGTGCTTTCCTTGTTATAGTCTCCCCTGCTTCTACCAATCAGCAATTTAAGGACTTCATGAGGCAGAAGTTGCATTTGCTCTGTTGTGTTAAATAAGCACCAATGGATAACCTCACCTCTTAGCTTTCAGAGGTCTTTCGAAAACTTTATTTTATTCTCTGCAATTCCCCATGACAATTTTCCACAAGAATCAAATGAACAATGCATTTGTTTAATTTTTTCATTCATAGCTGTCTATATGCTTATTTCAAAGTGACTGCATTTGTTGCACTTCACACCAGTCTAGGCTGATAAACCTTCACTTAGCTACATCACATCCCCTTGCTCCTACTGCATCTTCATCTACTGTTAGTCCTATGATGCTTTCTAATAACATAAATCCACTTCTGAGATTCTATCCAATATACTAGATGTGGACTAAGCAACAGGTTCAGTTGAGTGACCACAACGATAACTAGGACCTTTTGAATCAGAGTATTGAGTGTCTTAGGACCTTGCAGTAGACCTGGCACATATTTTTGTATGCTGTGCCTCTCAGCCAAAGCAATGCTTCCTCTGCCTTCCTCTCCATGGGAGCTGGAAGTCAAGGTCAGAGTCTCTACCTGGCAGTTTTACAGTGCATCAGACAAACCTGAACTTCAGCTGATGTATTTTGCATTGTTTGTCAGATTAACACCGAGAAAGAATTCCTTGGAGCCTGGAAAGAACAGTAAGCATACTTAAGGCTACAGGTTTCTTTCTTCTCCAGCAGCTATTGATTTTAAGTAACCCTTGCAGGCACAGTCCTTGCATAATCTATTTCTGCACTTGAGTGAAAGAGCAGAGACCCAAATAGATCACTGGAGTGATTGTTTCACTTTCTGGGTTATACAGGGCCTATTTGGCCAGCAGATGCTGTTTTGGGCAATCAAGCCTACACATTGTCGTTCACAGCTGACGGTGACTCTGGTCCCAGCCAGGAGGCATCTTCTCCTTGGCTTCCTCCAGCTTTGTTCTGTAATTCCATCTCTCCCTGTAACTTTACCTGTATCCTTTTCTCTACTGATATGAAAGCATTCAGTTCAATCTGCAAATTCACCACAGCTTACTAGACCTGAGATGGTTCATCCTGCCTGTGGATGGGGCACGTTGGTACCTTTCACACTGACTTGCTTTTAAAATCAGCTGTAAGAGGGGCTAAAACAACCATTCTGGGGTAGGTACTACCTTCCTCTACAGCTCTGAAGGGTTGTCACAGCATGCAGTGAGGTGGTGTCAATGACCAAAATTCAGCCCCGTACAAAAAGCCTGTGCAATAGGTCAAATCCAACTTTAATTCCTAGATCAGGATTTTCAGGGTATGTTTTGTCCTGGTCCTCTGCAAACAGAGAAACTCACTCTACTGTGTCTGGTGGGGAAAAGGGTTAATTGTTCCCAGGACCTAACAGGGACACAGGTATTCCATCCCATTTGAGCCGTGCCCAGGGGGAGGGGCCTGAGCTAGCCGGGGAGGGGAGGGACAGGAAGTGAGGGAAGAGGAGGAAGTCCCACCCCCGGGGGAGAAGGAGAAGGGAGAGTAGCTCAGTCGAGTGAGTTCCGGGTGCGTTGGCAAACGGCGGTATTGTGATCGCGGTTGTATACTCCTCTGTCTGTGTTATTGTTGTTGTTTCCTGTGCCCTTTGCTGTTCTGTTGAATTGCCTTTGTCTCAACCCACAAGTTTTGCCTTTTTCTTTCGATTTTCCCCTCCCGGCTGCGCTGCCGGTGGGGACTCTGTTCTGTGCGAGTGGCTGCCACGTGGTCCTTTGTTGCCGTCTGAGGCCAAACCATGACACTCACCTTTACGTGAGAGAGTTTTTGAGTCAGATGCTACAGAATTAAATCCCTGCAGATCTCTAAAATGGATGCAATTTGTATTATATAATGACTTTAGATGATACGAAGCTGATTTTCAAGGAGGTGAGGCATCAGGAAGATATTTAGTCCTAAAAAATAAAGAAAAAGCTGGGTGGGGTATAGTGTTCACAAGTTTTATCCCCATCTGAACTGTTCAAATCTTGCTCATATTTCATTGTGCGTTTTTTTTCATTGAGTTGTATACTTACTTGTGATTACAGAGGTATATCAGCATCTGACACAGGGAACTGGGAAAGAAACTGAATTAGATTAACTGTTGTTCTTTATTTTGATATGTTAGCTTCTGTGTTCCTACGATAGAAACCTTTTGTCTTAGCCAGCACAAAATCAATACTAGTTCTAAGTCCCTGCTTCAGAGGACTTGGCAAATATGTAATGGAATAGCTATAATTTCTTAAATAATCCAAAGCAAACTGAATTTTCCCATTACTCCTGCATAATCTTTCCAACATCATTAAAACAAGCAGCTCACTCTGCCCTAGGAATTTTCCTCTTTTCTTTGGTTTTAATAAAAGATAATAAGTTAGAGAATAGTTTTTCTTATCTCTTTGCTTTGTGTATTAAGCACTGTCTCTTTTTAATAAAGTGTTGGAGATAGGCAAATAGAATATGTCATGAGACTCTTCTACTAGTGATTAACTGGGAAATTAAACATTGTCTATCATTCACATGTATTCCTAGATGACTCTTCTCAAAAGCTTTGCAACAGAACCTGAGAGCTTCCTTTCCTAAGCCTTCATGAGCTTAATGAAGTCATACTGTTTTCTTCCTACAAAAGAGGGTGTATTGTATACATATGTGGCTGTAGTCACTGCTTCTCCTTCTATGCTCTCAAGGTAGTTTTCCAAAGATGAAAAAGTGGAACCCATTGAGCAGTCTTCCCTGGTGGGGAATCTATTTTAATGTCCCATGAAGCCAGGTCAGAAACGTTTATTCTCTCATCTCTTTTCCCATGTCAGGTCTTTGTTTTTATTTTATTAATCACTACTTTCTAAAAAAGTTTTTCCTCTTAGTAGCAGTCCTACTGACTGTGTCTAAATTGCAGATAAATGTGGCTTGTAGTGTGAGCCCAGTACTGGGCCCCTGGGTCAGGATATCTGCTAGAGCATGCTGTGGCTCACTCCTTGCTAAGTTTCAAGGGAAATCAGGCTGAAGAGGGGAGATAGTGCAGGAGAGATCAGGCAGAAGTGATACTTGGCGTGGATATTTGGACATAAGCAAATGATCCTGGAATGTTCTTCTCTTCTCTTTGGACACACAGTGATTTCATTGTACATATCTGATGTGAAGGAAGCTAAAGACAGTGAGACTTGCCATAAGCTGAAAGAAAGAATAACATCAAGAAAAGAGAAAAGAATAAAAGTCCTGTAATGCCATAATGAACACGTTGAAGATGATGAAGTATAACATGCTAAATGTTAGTTTTCTGCTTTTTCAACATCTTTACAACCTTGAAGACCTTTCTTTCAGCTCTGCAGCTAAAAGTTTGTGTTTCTTGCGCAATATTCAGCATGCTGAATCTCCACCAAAGTAGCAGAATATCTTATTCTGAAAATGGATGAATGTAACCCATGGACCAAATAAACAGGCCGTGCTCCTTTTGACCTCTTTCCTGGAAACCAGTCACTCTTATGTGGATGTAAGTATGACCATAATGTGAAGAAAAAAATCTTTTCCTTCCACATCACCTTTCCATTCCCCCTGCCAAGCCATACACTACACTGTCACAGCTAATTTTGTCTCTGACAAGTGCTTGGCAGTTGGATTGTCAAACAAACATGTGTTTGATATTCACCATAGTTCTTGTTTTATGCCATTGCTACAACATATAAGACTTAAATTGTTTTTGACCAATAAACATTCAGGTTTCAGGCATAAACATGCAATTTTGTGTCTGTTATCTCAAGTTATATCACAATGTTTTGCATAGAATCTATAGCATTAACCTGTATGGACTGTATCTTTAGCTATAACATGGAATGATTTAACTTTTCAAAGTTAAGAGCTCTTGGCATTTTCTGCAATGAAATCTCTATATAGTCAATAAGGCACCTTTGCAACTTCTTGTACTGAGACAGGCTCTCCCACTAGTTTCTTTCTTTCTTTCTCTTTCTCCTGACTGAACACCATTAATTAGTAGAGCCAAAGAGATGCTATGATGGAGATTACTAGAATTTAGGAATAGCTCAAGTGAAAGTACTTAAGTGACGCTCTCTTCTGTGCTTCATATATTCAGCAAGAAATCAGGGACTTTGGAAATATTGAAGTGGAAAAAGTGGCATAAAGGAGCCGAGTTGGAAGAGAAAAATTAATTTAGTAAGTGTAACTACTTCTTAAAATTCTTGAATGATGGTGATTTTTTTTTATTTTCTACTTTTTTTTTTCCTGGTAGATAAGAACTCTAAAGGATATAAAATAAGGTTTCAAAACTAAATTTGTTATTTATAGGATGCATGGAAGGAACAAATTAAGGAGCTTACCTTTCCCTCCAGACTGAGAGAGATTCCTTACTTGATGTGAACACAGTATCCCTCTGCATTTAATTTCTTTGTGCTTCATGCTTTGCAGAGAAGTCAGAATTTTTTGTGATAATATCATCTACTTGAATCAGATGAACTTTGTTGTGCCAGGTATTGTGGGAATGTAAAATAAAAATATGTCCCATGGCTCAAAGAGCTAGCAAGCTAGGTAGGTATCAGGGTTGGTAGATACATTTGGATAAAGAAGGAAGCATAAAGCTTTTTTTGCCCTTTTTTTTTTTTTTATGCTGTCTTAATTTATTCTGAAAGCCTATGGATTCTTAGACATGCTTTTGCAGATAAGGATGGAATATCTGCAGAATACCAGAACATTTAATTAGCTACTCCAATTACATTTGAAAATTACCTTTTGTTCAGGAAAATCTTTAGGTAAGGCATTTTCAACCTGGAAAGCAACCTTACATCATGTTGCATCTGCTTTTGCTCAGCAGAAGCTGCTCTTTTGCTTGATATATTCTCCTGCAGGTGTCTCTGTTCTTCCTCTCCTCCTCCAACACCATTCACCTGAAAGATAATAGATTATTCCACAACACTGGATTCACCCAGATTGCTGCCATCCCATAGTCCTGGGAAAAAGAGATATCACAATTATTTTACTCAAATATTTATTATATTATTGATAAAAAGCAGCAGGACAGCCCTTGCAGCCTTTTTGCATATCTTCTCCACATGAAGGAACTTAGGCTTGACCTGTTATCAACTAGAATAATTCAAAAAGGAACAACAAATCAATGCATTGATAGAATTATAAATGAAGTTTCTTTCTGGACGGGCAAAAGCGAGCCTATTCTGCAAGGGTACTACACAGCATCATAACAGAAGGGGATATTTGTATTAAATCTTAGATGATGAACATAAAAATAACTTCCAACCGAAAAGGTTATAAAAGTAGCAAAAATTTAAAAAGTAAAAAGCCTTGATTTTTCCCCTATGCATGTAACCTTCCATACTACTACTTTTTTTGGCTGCAAGATCGAGACTAAGAATCAGACTTATTCACTGTACTTAGTTCAGCTTGAAGTGAAAGATGAGTTAATAGGGAGAACATTTTATACAAATGTATTTTGTATATAATTGATGTTTTATACAAATGCAATAAACGTTAATTTTGCTTCTGATCTTCTAGTTGCCATATATTGAAATAATATTGCTTTGTCATTCGTGTTGCTTAAATAAAATTAATTAATTTTTTTAAAGGGTTTGTAACATATATAAGCCAGAATTAGAATGGAGAGTCAGTCAGGCAAATTACAAAAAAAAAAAAGTCCTCTCTGTACTGTGTAACAGGACTTCAGTCAACTGAAAATGCTTTTCTTTTAAAATGATTTTCCTGTACTTGTATGAAAAATCCATTCAACAAGGAGTGACTATACATGTTAGTTACAAATTGTGCATAACCATATACTATTGTCAAGAGGAGGGAAAAATCACACATATGGGATAGGAAGAATAGTCTGTCAAAAGAGTAAGCAGTTCAGCATATGTCAGCTGAAATAGAATTAGTGTTAAAATATCCTCTGGGCTCAGTACCACTTGAAATTTCTAACTTGGCCAGAACACGTCTGCTGCAAAGACATCAGTGGATGGAAATGTCCACTAGGAAGGGCAGAATGGAACATCAGGAGAAACTCAGGGATGCTAACTGGAAAAAAGGAATTGTTTTATGAATAAAATAGGATCTTAAAGGAAAGTGATAGCCATAGGAATGGGTACTTGCTTCTTCATTTCTTTAGTTCTATACTATGCTATGGTAAGTATCCTAACCAAACTGGATCATCCACAGAAGTCCCAGTCTTTGAAAGTATAGTTGTCCATAACAACTGGAACAAAAATGACTATAAACGTTCAAACACATGATAAAATGGTAAAAAACAAAAAGACACTTCAACAGTAGTAATATTAGATGAATATAGTGGCATAATTCTCTGAACTCAAGAGGAAAAACAAGAGTGAAATCTCACTGCTCATGGACATTCTGTGATCTATTTAGAACTTGCAGACATTCTCCAAACTATCTAACCAAAATTATTTGTGATAAGTTGTTTCGTGTTTACATTAGAAGTTATGTGACTTATAGAATCATAGAATCAACTGGGCCGGAAGGGAACTTCAAAGGTCATCTAGTCCGTCCCCCTGCAGTCACAGGGACACCTCCAGCTAGACCAGGTTGCCCAGGGCCTCGTCGAGTCTCACCTT
>BJBW01001789.1:65738-114550 GCA_004320125.1 Scolopax mira | reverse complement strand
GTTAGTTAGAAGAGGCCCAGCTGGAAAAGTAAAATTAATTAATAGAAAATTAGTTCTGTTTTACCTCAAACCAGGACAGAGCTACATCTTTTGAACTATAAAAAGAGATGAGACAGCTGCATTCCTTTTATGGTAGATATGGTGTTTTTCTTTGCATTTTAGTAAAATATTGTAGATGATACCGTATAACTATGCTTGGAATAGTAGCTGGCACAGAAGTAGGCTGGACTGCCAATGCACTATGGTAATGGTGAACCGCTTTATAATTTGCTAAGATAAATTGACACTAGAAAGGGGGCGATTATATGAGTAGAATAAGCATCATTTTCTGTCAGTTTCATTATAAATTCTGTCAGCTTGCAGAGCTACTTTCTGGGAACAATCCCATAGAAATCATGAACTATAAAGATCAGATTTTAGGAACTGTGAATTTAGTTAGAACTCAGCTGATATCAGCATGTGGTTAGTTAGGATCACCTTAAGTATAACCCATAGCTCTCAAGGATAGATGTGTTAATGAATAAGTAATCTGATAGATAAACTTAACTACATATTAGCTTCTTTAAACAAAAAAATCCCAACAGTAAAATAACAAAACTAGTCTTGGAGCATATTTAAATGCTTAGGGTGAAGTTCTCTCATATTTTGGATAATAATGGATAATAAAATTGTAGTTTACTTTTCACATTTTTTTATTATTATTATTACAGAGAAACCTTATTATAGGCAGAAAATACTATGCAAAGTAGCTGCTAGGAAACGTGTTTCACAGCCTTATTTTTGTTTCAATTGTTCAGTAAGACCTCTTCCAGTAATAGGTTTATTTCTAAATATGTAAGCAGTGAAAGGTTGTTGTCTCTATATTGCTTAACAATTAGTTATAGGGTAAGAATTTAAATAAACGAGCTCTTTTGTTTTGCATCATTAGGTAATAATATTATACAAAAAAAAAATAGCTGTAGCAAAAAGGACAGATAACTAAACCTCTATCTTCCAAAAACCAAACATCAAACTAAAGTATACTACTTAGATTTGTAACAAGATATTTGTAACAACTTAAGTCACTTTATGGCTGTTGGAAAGTGTGTTTCATGCTGAAGTTCATGGTGATGATGCAGAAAGATTTAATGTTTTCTAACCAAAAGATGTAAGATTTTGCCTCTTAGTCTAAATGCATGCTATGGTGCAATTTTCACTTTAATCAGCACAGAGGAACATGCAAATGACATTTAATAGCTAGCTAGAACAATGCAGCGTATAGTAAAGCTAACTAGCTTAGAAATGCAACTTAGCTGTTCTGGGGGCTTTTAAAAATGAAATTCTGGATATCAGTATCATATGTGGCTTTATGAAATTTCCAGTGGTTTGAAAGAGAACATTTATTGTGAGGGTGGTGAGACACTGGAACAGGTTGCACAGAGAAGTTGTGGATGCCCCATCCACTGGAAGTGTTCAAGACTCGGCTGGATGGGGCTTTGAGCAACCTGGTTTAGTGGAAGGTGTCACTGATCAGGGCAGGAGGGTTGGAACTTGACAATCTTTAAGGTCCTTTACAACTCTAACTCTAATTAATCTAATTCTATGATTAATTATATGATTTTGGAACTGACTGGGTGGCAAAAAAAACAAAAAGAGAGCTAAAAGGCCCACCGAGCCCAACAGCTGAATAACAAGGCAGTTAGGAGGGGTCCATTGATATCCTGGCAGCCATGTAGCACTGAGACACCAGGCTAACCAGCTGGCAAAACAACTAAGCAGCTGACTGGTCAATAAGCGACATAAGCAGGCTGCTTTTGAGGCTTCAATTAAAGGTTTAACCGGAATGAAAATGTTTCTAAAGATCTTACCAACTGTCATAATTTCATATCACAAATATTAACTTGATATTAGAGGTATTTGGTAATAAAATTGTAAATAAATAAGAACAACTCATTATTATAAAAATGGGTCTTCCCTCTATTAACACAAGCCAAGAAGGATGCTTTCCCTAGACAAATGATTAGCATGGATCTTCAGAAACTGGAATCTCTCTCTGCCAGAGGCTGCGTGTACCACTAAATTCCAGATTCATTGGGGAACTTGGGTGTCAAAAAGCATAAATAATCTTGTAAGACAGTTGGAGAGCTGAGGTTTCTGAGGTTTCTTTTTTTGTGTCTTCTGCATACACTCTAACCTTTGCAGGCTAGAACTCTTTTCATTTTCCTTCTGGCTTAATGAATACTTTGATCTTTTTTGCAAAAGCACACATTAGTAATAAAAATGATAGAAAGTCCACATAAATTAATACACATCTTTGTATCTAGACTGTGTCTGTTTCTACATGTCATCTTGTGTCGAGGATAATGAACATAAGTGACATTTTTTGTCACTTCTAAGTCTTTGACTCCTAAGTCTTTGTCTGAAACGAAAATTAAACTGATATGTTCAGTTTCCTGGATAAATGCTGTAATTTCTTAACAGCAACATATTTATTTAAAAAAAATAATAATCAGGAGACACCATAAGTAGTGTTTCTGATTATGCTGTGCGTACTTTGTACTAGGAATGGTATTACTGGCTTGAACCTGCAGTCCATGAGGACTGCATGAAATGCCTATTTTTTACATACCAACTAGTATGAAACCATTGTTTCTTGGAGTGGTGTATTTACAGGGTCATGCAGAAAATGAATGGTAATTCTGTGGGGCAAAGGTGAGGGGTGGATGCCAAAAAAAGATATACTATACAAGAACTAATACTGACTAATACTAACATAATAAGTTCTTTATCCATTCCCCCCTTCTTTTTCCAATCTCATAACACTATTTTTTTATTTTTATTTTTGACCATCATCATCCAAAGCCCTTGGATCTACGATTTTGAGTAAATTTCTTAAGCTGAAAAAAGTTAGATTTTATATGTCCTCTAGCTGAATTTAATCCTTAGCATTCATCTAGATCAGTTCATCTAGATCAGCTACTGTGTTTCCACAGTATAAAACCATTCTTAATCACGTATTTGGAGGAGATTTTAGACTCTGTAGTGCCAGTCAAATATTTTGTCATTGTCCCTGAGGGACAATGAGGGAAATGTCCCTGAGGGAAAGTGGATATTATCATAGTTTTAAAAATTTGGAAAGTGGGCTAACACATACTCTATTTTTAGATCACATGGTTGGGAAAAGATGGAAACAGCACTGCCTCTACACTGTTATTCTTTCAAAAGTCTTTCTCCAAAATAGTACCTACACAACCCTATTATTCATTTATTTAAGGAGGTTTCGTTTTTCACTTAAAAAAATCACTTAAAATTACTTCATTACAAATACAGTTGACTCTACATGTGCCCTGATCATCATTTCTAACAACACTAAACCAACTGAAAATCTGGAAGTGATTAATGGTGGAGCTAGGCACATTCCTCAGAGCTGACCCCCAAAAGAAATTTGGTTTACCCTGAGAATGGAAGCAATTTTTTTTCAGTGTTATGAAAGTCACTTGATCATCCACCTCTGGCACAATTTCAAGGTAATGCTATAATAATGTGGGGCAATCAGAACGACTTCCTGATCTAGGAACTGTGTAGACACTAATGAAATAATGAGAAAAATGAGTGTTGACTACTGGATGAACAGTAAAAGTCTGTTTCCCAGCCTTTAGGTAGGCAAGAGAACACCTGTCATTTAGCATTAATTAAAGTTTTCTATGTTGAGCTTTTAAGCTTTTGGCTTCCACCTCATCTGTAATCTAAAGGACAGACAGAAAGAGCTATCTGTTTGCCAGTGTTTTGAGAACGTTGTCAAGCACAACAGAAATACTACCCTAAATTTGTTATTTCAGTCAATCCTGCATAAAAGTCTGAATAAGATGTCCTGAGTTCTGTCTTTGAAGGAATCAATTAATTGGTTTCAGAATAAGCACATCAATACCTTTCAAAGTCTGCAAATACACTGATACTAGAAATCTACATAAAATTTTTTAAGGGATAAAACCATAGAAAACTGGACTTCTGGTCCAGCAAGAGGAGGATCATACCTCAAGGTTAAGAACATAGTCTCCAAGTCAAAACAAAATCTCTAGATAATTTTTTAATTTAAATTTTTGAAATCCATAGAATAGATACCATGAGTTTTCTTGGTTGTGGTTTGCAAAGCTATCACACATACTATTCAATGTATAATTTTTATTCAAAAAGATTACTAAGTGAAAGAATGAATGAAAGCTCCAATATTAGTTTTATACAAGATTGTTCCATTTGAACTATTTATTGATGTTTTCCAGTTTGTTTTATTGGTCTTAGCTACCTCCCTCCCCAGCCCTCAAACCCAAGTGTTATAGAAATTGGGGAAGGGAGATTTGTACAGAAACAACACAGAAATGTTTCCCTTTGAAGAATCTAAGAATGTATTTAGTAAGATGCTATCACACATTAAATAAAATTATACTTTAAATTAAATAATGTGTTCACATATATATAAATAATATTAAGGGAGGAATATATAGATGAATAATGTTCAAGGAGGAATAATCCCATACACCAATACAGGTTAGGGGGTGACCTGCTGGAGAGCAACTCTGAGGAAAAAGACCTGGGAGTTCTTGTGGACAACAAGAACTTCTTGGCCAGCAATGTACCCTTGTGGCCAAGAAGGCCAATGGTCTCCTGGAGTACATTAAAAAGAGCATGGCCAGCAGGTTGAGGGAGTTCATTCTCCCCTTTTACTCTGCCCTGATGAGGTTCCATCTGGAGTATTGTGTCCAGTTCTGGGTTCCTTGTTCAAGGACAGGGAACTACTGGAGAGACTCCAGTGGAGGGCTACAAAGATGATCAAGGGGATAGACCACTTCTCTTATGATAAAGGGCTGAGACACCTGTGTCTGTTTAGCTTGGAGAAGAGAAGACTAAGAGAGGAACTCATCAATGTTTATAAATAGCTAAAGTGGGGGTGTCAAGAGGATGGGGTCAAACTTTTCTCATTGGTGCCTGGTGACAGGACAGGAGGCAATGGACACAAGCTGGAACACAGGAAGTTTCATCTCAACATGAGGAAAAACTTCTTTACTTTGAGGGTGAGAGAGCACTGGAACAGGCTGCCTGGAGAGGCTGTGGAGTCTCCTTCTCTGGAGATACTCAAAACCCACTTGGATGTGTTACTGTAGAGCCTGCTCTGGGTGAACTTGCTTGATTAGGGGTTTGGACTAGGTGGTCTCTGAAGGTCTCTTCCAACCCCTACAATTCTGTGATTCTGTGACACGGTAGAGGAGGAGCTGCTATCAAATGAGGCATGCATCTTCCTTGGGTTTCTTTTCATAAGCAGAAATTGAATCTTTCTTCTGCATCTAAAAAGCCCCATTAATTTTCACAGCCTGAGATGACCAGCTCCAAGATTATTAGCTCCAAGTCAGGACTGAGATCAAATTTACATCTAGGCACTCTATGAGGACAAAGAAGCAAAGAACAAAAGTTGGTCTCCAAAGACTTGCAATTACCTTCTTGAATTTACATTACCTTCTTGTAAATTCACATTACTATTTTAGCTAGCTATTCTATTGCATACTCTTATGACAATTCTAAAAACAAGCATTAAGCCACAAAATAGTTCTTGGGAAGTGGTTTGAACTTCAGATGGGCAAATGCTGTTGCAAACAAGGGTATGCACTGACAGTTATGCAGAGAATAGAAGAACACCACTGCTCTGTCTGATTGAAGCTGTATTCTGTTACTGGTGATAGTCTAAACACTTAATGTAATAAGTTTACTTTCAGAAATAGTATTTAAAGAAACTGATATGTCTAATGAGAATATGTGGACACAATATGAAGTGGAATAGAGTCGAAATGTTTTATTTAGATGGTGAAATATTTCATTTTGATTTAATTTTCTTAGTTTTGTATGTATCACTTGTATTTGCTAAAATGCTCATATTCATCTAACTTTACTACAAAGACTTTCACAATACAGATGAAAAGACCCACTTAACACTAAAATAAAAGTGAAGTCCTATTTCATCACAGACCACCATACAAAGTTTACTGTATAAAAAAGGAATTTAAAATTATCAAATTTGTTTCTATTTGAAACAGAAAAAAAATGCCTTTTGAAAGAAAACTCAAAGCCAAAGTTTCTAGTTGAATAAAGGTCAGTAGGCAAGGACTACGCGTTTCAAAAGATGATGTGCAGCCATTCAGCGGGTAATGCTTATTTGATTTTAGTTGTAAAAGCCAAAACCCTGAGCATGCAGGTTTTTTCTTACAATTTTCTTTTAGTTGCTGGTCAGCTAGGTGATTGAAGTTGCTTTCCCTCTATGTGCATGAGTTTCTGTGTGTGTAAAATGGAGATAACAATACTGATAATGACATCATTGCATTTTGCAAAACCACTTCAAAGGTTGGATGAAAAGTCCTTTATAAAAGCAAGGAACGTCTGAAGCAGAATCCACTCATTCTCTCACTTGTGGATGGCCTCTATAGCTTTATGACTTCTTTCATTATAGACTTTTCCTTTTCTTTCTTTTCACTTTCAAAATAGAAGAGGAATCTTCAATGTCCAAACATAAAATGGTGTACTTGTTGGTTAGTATTTTATTATAACTACAGGAAGAGCTCTCTTTAGAAATAAATGGAAGGACATAGATAAGTATGTTGACATCCTGGAGATGTGACTTGTCTTTCTGGTTTTTGTGAGAAAATCATCTTGTCTTGATGGAAGAATTCCTTATATAAAGCTTATTCATTTTCTTTCTAACTATAACTTCTCATCTAATAAAAAAAAGAAATACCTCTTATTCAGACCTGTCTAATGAGCAAGTCAAGATGAAAGACTACAGTAATTGGAGTACCGTCCTGATATTAAAAACCAAGCAAACAAAAAAACAAAAAAAACCAGAAAATGAAGAAAAAAATCCAGATAATTTTGTATACTGGATCTAGTGGTTCAAAGTTAATTTTCTTCATAGAAGCCCATATGGTACTGTATGGATTTTTTGGCTAAAGCAGAATTGATAACGCACCAGTGTTTTGGCTATTGCTGATGAGTGCTTGCACAGAATCAGGGTTTTTTTCCCCTCTGCTATGTCCACACAGTGAGTAAGCCAGGGATAGACAAGATGCTGAGAAGGGACAAAACTTAAAGAGCTGACTCAAATTGATTGATAAATAACAATTCTCACAGAGGGCATGTCAATGATTATGTGTTTGAAAGAAAAAAAAAGAAATTTTCTATACAAAACCTTTATCAAAGATTTATGAAAATCTATTTATCTTCAGCCCTGATCACTTTCTAATCTTTTAATAATGATTTTTATTTGTTTGTTGTAATTTAGGCTCTCTGGAATGAATATACCTCCTCCAGTTATCAGCAACAAAAACTGGCTCAGACTGCATTTTGTAACAGACAGCAATCACCGCTATCGTGGATTTAGTGCTCACTATCAAGGTACATTGAAAGAAATATATTTTTGTTTATAGTTGTTTCTGTTAAGAAAAAAAAAAAGTGGCTGAAGTTGTGTAGAAAAAGGGAAGGACCATTTTAAAAAATCCTTATAAAGGCACAGTTTTTATTTGCATAAATGATAAATTCAGCTGTGCAACCTGTTACATTAAACTACAGTACGTTAGAGTATGGATAGTTTATTATCTAGTGTGTTTAAATACAGTTGTAAGAAAGTTAAAGCAGATATCTACTTCAGTTTATCCCATGTAAGTACTTAGCTTTTAAAATTGTCCTAATATTCTGAAAAATATTGTGTAACAGATACAGAAAGAATGTTTTTATCGTTAAAGTATGTATTTCCCTCTTTGGTTGTGTAAGTCTTGTTTGTAAAACAGTGAGTAAGTGTCTATATACTAATGTAGCATTTAATCATTATTATCGTTTACTACCTATTTCTGAATGCATTGTGCTATTAAGCGTTTAATTAACCTGTAAGATTCTTATCCACTGTTTCTATGAACAAGCATTATTTCGAGTAAGAGTGAAACCATCTGAAGCATTAACTTGGGAATATCAACATATGGAACAATATTGTTATAATGAAGAAACGCTAATGAAAACTAAGCTTCATTAGTTTATGGTAATACTGTCTGCTTTTTCACAAGCATTACTGTAAATATTTTTCAATATCTATAGTGTATTAATGGATCTTCAGGGAACAGTAATCCTTTTTTGTGCTTTTGTGCTTTTCCATTTGTCTGGTGAAAAAAAAATGGCATTTCAAATGAGATTTATGTCAGGAATTTCTTTTACAGTTCTTTACAGGAAATTTAACATAGGAAGGGATCAGCAGAATCTGATGAAATTAATTAACTAATGTAAAACTTGCAACTAACAAAAGACTAATTTATTTATGTAATTGAACTTTTATAATAGCTTTTTAGAACTCTGTGTTACTGCCTCAAATAACATATTCTATAAAAGAACAGAGGAAATTTGATTAGTATTTCAGCAAATATTCTATATCTCTGTTTAGACTTCCCAAGTTCATAGATGTTCTGGAATGTGTATTCTGAATGAATTTCGGTAAAAGGAGCCTTCCAACTGTAGCTCCAGGACTGCTATATATGTTGACAAAGGGGACTGACTCATGATTTCCATGGTATCCTTCATACCAAATATGATAAACCACACTTTTTTAGTAGGGAATAATTAGCCTATGGAACTGTTAAAAGATATGAAGTAGGAGCTTTATAAGATCCTACCCCACAATTGAGAAACCATGTGATAACTATTTTTGTGGTTTCTGTGAAGTAATTTGAATTGTTGAGATGTTCATTTTTTAACTACTGAGAAAAGAAAAACAAACTGTGTCCACATATACTTGCTTTCCTGCCGTGAAGTATTAAGTAATGAAAGAGAGACTTTTGTTTAGTTTCAACATGTGTTTTCTGTAAGTTATATAAACATGTGATTTGGTAGGTGGGGGATATTTCAATATGTTGTGCATCTTCTATTTCTCTTTACCACCTAAATTTGTAGTGATTACCTTATGGGTTTTTTACTATTATTTTGGTTTGGATCATCTAATTTTTAATGGTGTATTGCTGAATGGATGTTAAAGTGTACTCTGCATTAAGTTGTGAAATGGTGCAGTAGTCCACCATGCTTAAAATGAAGAAAATATCTTCTACAATGTTTTGAAAAAAATTTCAGGCAGTAAATAATTTCAGCATGAAAAAACATTCAATGTGCATACACACCCAGATACAATCATTAAAAATTAACCTTGATGGAATGGAAAATGGAAAAATGCATTGTCAGGTAGCAGTGAGGATAGCAGTGAGGAGTGACGTCTGGTTTGATGGTAGGATAAAAGAGAGTGTGTGTGGAAATTAAATAATCTATTAAAAATCTTTCATATGTTTAGGAAAAAAACTGTATACCACAAAACATTTCAGTTTATTAAGAACTTAAACCTTTTTTTCTTTTTTTTTTTTTTTTTTTTTTTATTACAGACAACTTTAAGCCTTTCTGTTAAGCCCATTTTTACATAGTAATTTTACTGGTCCACTGACATGAGTTGCCACAAAAGCGGATAACTGATAAAAATTAAACAAAAGTATTCTGAAGAGCCATCTAGTACAGATACATGTTCCTGTTTCTCTTTTCAGGAGCTTATTTCTGCATCACTTTGAGAGGGTGTCAATCCTTTTAATAGACTATATTATCACTGTACTAACTGTTGTGAAAATTCACTCTTTCCCCTGCTTAATTAACATAGATATTAGTGTAAATTCTTGCTGACTTCTGTCCTTGAAACTTAATTTTTCCTACGTAGTACTACTATAACCAGAATCAGTAATTTCTTAACACTTCACCTTCTTTAATTTTTTTTATTCTATTGAATAATCTGAAGGATCCAGACTCCAAATTCTGAACTTCATAACATTACACAATTCTTCCTCCATCACTACTTGGCACTTCCAAACTCTTTACACCTAATCACTCCCTTGGCTTGTTGGTTTTGTTTGCACAACTGTACATTTTGTGTTATATTTGGGTGGTGATTTGGTCCTGAGTAGCAGTGAAGCATCCTCACAGCTGCTCTCTCATTCCACCCCCACAGCAGAACAGGGTGAAAAACAGGAAGAACAAGAGTGAGAAAGCTTGTGGGTTGAAATGAAGAAAATCACTCATCGACTACTATCCTGGGCAAACCAGTCTTAATTTAAAACATTTAATTACTGATTTGAGTGCTGGGAAACAAAGACAAATATCTAAACTATTAGGAAAACCATTCCTTTTTCTGTTTTCAGGCATAACTTAATTCCATTTACCTCTCTTTCTCCTTTGTCTACACCACCTCAGATTATATTTTGTCTCTGGTGATGTGACAGGCAGTGCAGGATGTTCAGGTCAAGACATAGGAGTTTCTTTCTGCTACTCTTCATGTCTTATTCTTCTGACATTCCTTCCTTCTTACTCATTTCCTCAGTTCTGATATGGGTTGACCATGGGCTGCAGTCTCTTTGAGGAAGAACCGGCTCCGGTGTCGTTTACCCATAGGCTGCAGTCCCTTTAAGGGTTTTACTAACTATGTAATAGGGCATCCCTGCTCTGTCCTTCTCCTTATCTCTCAGTGTTTACTGCCTTTGCTTAAATGTATTTTCACAGAGATACCAGAAAGTCTGCTGCTGAGCTCTGTTGTGTCCTGTGGTGGGTCCACTGTAAAGCCAGCATGGGGCAGCCCCTGACCTCTTGTCACAGAGGTCACATGTGAAGCTTCCCTTTTGCCCCTGGTACCATAACCCTTATGTTTATACCAATTAGAATCTAAAAAAGTACTTGTTAGTTGTGTTATTCAAACAAAAGAAAATAAACACTTTTGGGTTTGTGGCCACTTTTTAGGCAGGATATGAAATAACTAAATGTTATTCCCTTCTGTTCTCTTAAATGTATGAATTTATTTTTTTAAGATTCTTTTTCACAAGGCAGCCTCACATGGCCTAGCTTCAGTGTAATGTCTGAAGCTACCGTCATTAGACATTTGGAAAGAAGATTTAAAATGCAAAGTATTAAAATCTAGATGCATATGAAAAAAACCCAAAATACTCAAGAGAAAAACTAGGGTATTATATAATCTTTCATCAACATAGTTTTAATTTCATTAGTTATCATATGTTGCCTAATTTTCTCTTTAAGGCTTCAGTCTTGCAAACACCTGTGAAAATGTTTAAATTGGCTTACGCAGAACAAACGAAATTTACTGAGGTACATGTAACTGTGGAAAAATCTTAGCTTCCTATAAGTACATTGTCATGCAAGTTATATGTATTTATTTCTTTTAATAGGTATTTTAATTCATGAAAGGTATTGAATTATATCATATTGAAAGATGTTGGTAAATTATAATTACTGATATATTAGTTTTAGCCATATATGTTAATTAGAAGAGAATCAAAATATTTCCCTACCCAGGTTGTGGTGTGATAACCAAGACACGCTTATTCTTGCTTGTTTGATCACCCTTGCTTCAGCACTTCTTTCTATTCACTAAGAGTTCTTTGCCTTGATGTCTTTTTGTCATCATTACATTGTTAAAACTCCTTTCGAATTAGAAACTACTGGCTGAAGTAGAACCAAAGCTCCTTTGGATCTTCCTGAAGCTGCTACTTCAATATTTCTTGGCACTGGTAGTCCTCCTTTGCTGTTTCTAAAATTAGCTGTGCTTTTTTCCTCCATCCATTTGCAGTTCCTGTAAAAGATTCTTTTGCTTGCTGCTTTCTGTTGGCTACTCTTTGCACTCCATCACTTATGAATGAACTCATTATATTATCTAAGTGGACAGAAGGGATTAAGCTAGCTTCCAGCGTTACAGGGTGGCATACACAAACTCCAATATTCTTTAGATCCAGCATACCTGGACTCTAAAATCACTTTTGGAAAACAGGTTTTCATTTTCTTATAGTTAAGCACCAATTTAAGAATCTGTAACTTTGCTATTGAGATCCAGCATCCTCTCTCCCTCGTACTCTCCCTCATTGCTTAAAGCTCTGGAAGGTTTCAGTAGTAGCTCTGTACTAGTTATTTATTTCACTTGTGAAATCCATTTCTTAACTTCTTTTACTTCATTCCCCCTTCTCTTTACCTCTGTTTAAGCCATCTGCAAACTACCTCTTCTAATATGAACAAAATTGTAACAAATGTTGATTAAATGCACAATTACATCTGCCTTCCATTAAGAATCTTTGCTTATAGGAAAATACAGATTAAGAGTTGAAATATATCCATAAGCTTTCCAGAATCAAATAAAATTTAGCTCTTGTGCTTATGTTGAAAAGCATACAAATGGTTAATCTGCCATTTGACAGCCAACTCTGTAGACCTGAAATTGGATAAATGGCAACACTTTCAATGTGTAATACAATATGGAGAAAACTGACATTTAAAAGTTTTCTTTTCCTCAGCTTGATTTTACATTGTTCTTTGCTTTTTCTTTCTGTCATTTTGTATATGAATAGAAATGTATCATCATTCAGAAATGATTTATAGAGTTAGACTTAGATTTTTGTTGGTTTTGCTTTGAGAGAGAATTTTAAGCAATTTGTAATCAGGTAAATAGCAAATGTAAGTAGTACTAAACTGCCTCCGAACATCATGGCTAGAGTTGCCAGAAGGGAAAAATGTCTTTAATGCTTTTTTTCAGAACATCTAACAATTTACACTAAATTTGTCATTCATTCCTCATCTCAAAAGCTATTGCAATGAACAATATACAGTACTACTGCTGGAAGACTCAACAGTCGTAATAAAGTCTTGTGTGAGATTCACCTCCAAGACACCAAAATGTAGATGTCTCTGTATTGTAGCCTATAGGTTTAGATACCCATAGGTAGCTAAATACCCATTGAAGTTGGGGAGCTGTAGGACAGAGTTCATCTCTACATGAATATACAGTCACTTATGTATGAAATCACCTAGGACATCCAGGGTATTTTTATGGCAGTGTCAGGAGTGCAGAAGCTCTTCTGTCAGACAAACCAAGGTGTCGCAAAGCAGTATGTTATGATTAAACACAATCGCACCAACCCAAACTCTGCAGGGGCAACTGAATCTTCCCCATACCTTACTAATCCTGTCAGTGCAGGTTACAGAGTGATTCAGCTGACCACATGGTAGGGGTTGGGTAGAGGTATTCCAAAGTAAATGAGACATCTGCACGGCATTGGCAAATTAGAATCCACAGGAGATCATGCCATTCTGGCACAGAAACTAGAAGACAGGGAAGAACATCTAAAATGCCAACAAACAGCATACAGGCAGGTATTATGTCCTGTTCAAGGTGCATGTTTTCAGATTAAACAAACACTACTTTCCACTGAGTACACTGACTAGATTTCCATTTATTATAATAATTTATATACCTGGTGCAACTATAGACACATAAATGCAGGTGTCTTAATCTCAGGTTGAATCTCACATAATGTGACTACTTATTGAAATAGCTTTTTACTACCAGCACGCTCATGGGCTTGAGATTCCTGGGGAAAAATTAAGGTGCTGCATCAGTTCTGTCATGTGTGTAGAAGTCTGCTACTTAAATAAAGGTTGTGCCTGCTTCTGATTAAGACAGTATAAATAAATTGTTGTTTGCATCAGTAATTTATTTGACAGATGGCAGATTTTTATTTTTTTTTAGACAGATACTTAGTTCTTAGAATTATAAATCTGTGACTTTTAGACCCTGAACTTCTATTGTCAAAGCAGCCCAAGTGGCTACCTGATTTGCTATGGATGGAGGTAAAAGGAACCTTCTCTTCACAGAACAACAGGAAATTACTAGAGTTTCTCAGCAGATATTTTTACTTAATTTGCCTCCAGGCATTAAAAGAACTTCAATTGCATACATTGTCACACAAGTAAATGTTTTTAGCAGATTGAAAGACTTATGGGTCTTTTAGCTGTGCTTCATCTTACACTGAGCTATACTTTCTGAATAGATGATTTTTCACCTTTGCACTCTTGAGATGACTTTTATTCACTACTACACACCTACACAATAACAGTGCACAGAATGACATTGATTTTGCTGTAGTCAAGTCAGAGAGGAGAAGAATTGTTGCATTTTGTTGACCCTCCAACATTTTAAAAGATTTATTTTTAGAATTCTCCCAATCATAGGTTTTGATAACACCTATGTTGAAATGAAGTTAGTTCTGATACTGTACACAGATCCATAAAGATCTGTTTCTAAAATTTTGATTCACTTTTTTCTACTTGAAATAATATCATAATTCATTAAAAAAGTCAATCGTTAAATATGAAAACATGTTAGTCTGAGATAATGTTTAAATTGATAGATTGTAATTTACTCCTGATATAAGTGTTAAGTGATGCAATACAGCTACCCTCCCATTTTAGTATCATATTTGTCCTAAAGAAGAACCTCTAATGTTTGAAGTGTGTTCAAGCATTTTAAAATATTTCTGTTTCATTTACTATTCTGCACACTTATGTTCATTGTTTACAAAAGAGTAAATGACAATTTTTTATGTACTACTAACCGTAAGTAATTCCTTATCTTCAGTAGAAGATTAGCTAAATTTCAATTTAAGTAATACTTAGAAAGAATTTTCCTTATTTAGGTCCGGTTTTTTTGGAAGTTCAAGAATTTCTAAACTGAAATGAAAAACAACATTTCAAACAATAATAAACAAATCAGGAAATTAGGATATCCAAACTGTAAAATCCATAGGTAATATGGACAGTAGTCCCAGTTTCACAGAATCACAGAATCACCTAGGTTGGAAAGGACCTTTCAAGATCATCTAGTCCAACCAGTGGAAAAAACAAATAAACAAACAAAAAACCCACCTGGGCACACTGCTTGCTTATGTTCAGCCGACAGTCGACCAACACCCCCAGGTCCTTTTCTGCCAGGCAGCTCTCTAGCCATTCTTCCCCCAGCCTGTAGCGCTGCCTGGGGTTATTGTGACCCAAGTGCAGGACCCGGCACTTGGCCTTGTTGAACCTCATCCCATTGGTCTCAGCCCATCTATCCAGCCTGTCCAGATCCCTCTGCAGAGCCTTTCTACCCTCCAGCAGATCAACACTCCCACCCAACTTGGTCTTGTCTGTGAACTTACTGAGGGTGCATTCATCCTCCTATCCAGATCATTGATAAAGATGTTGAAGAGAATGGGTCCCAGTACCAAGCCCTGTGGGACACCACTCGTGACCGGCCGCCAACTGGATTTCACTCCATTCACCACGACTCTCTGGGCCCGGCCCTCCCGACAGTTTTTAACCCTGTGGAGAGTATTCCCATCTAAGCCATGAGTAGCCTTTTTCTCCAGGAAGATACTGTGTGAGACTGTATCTAAGGCCTTTTTTTTACATAAAGGTTTAGGGAAGGAAAAAAATATTTAAGAATCAGTGTGGTTTTAATTCTCCTATTCACATGCATTTGAATATAAAAATATTTTAATAAATATATACAATATATAATTATATTTATAGTTACACATAATTATATCTACATATATGTATGATGTATATATAGAGAGACAGAGAGAAAGAGAGAATCCTTTAGGAAAGCAACTGAAATGCAAGAAAAATTAACTACTAACATAAATATTCTCTCACAGTGGGACTCTTCCAATAATAGTACATAAACTGTAGGTTTTATAGGACCTTCAAAATATTTCATTTTTTGGTAAGATCAAAACATTAATATGTTAACCTGTTTATCTCTATGCTTCATGACCACCAAACAGCATAATGTATTGCACTGATTAGCTATTCATGTCAAGATGATAAAACAGCTGAGGAAAAAACCTGGGATATAACACTTGTTTACGTTCAGAATGTTTAGTGGTATTGAGATAAAATGTTGGAACACTGGTTTCTCTTTGAAAACTGTTGACATTCAAATGCTCCCATAATGTATTTGGGCTTTTTCATTAAATGACATGTTTTCTGCAGCAAAAAAATATTTCACCATAATCAAAAGTAATAAGCCATTCCAGATAGTTTTTGAATAATTTTCACCATTATAAAGTTTATTGGACACCAAAGAAAATTAACTTGCAGTGCTCTAACATTGGAAAACAGATTTTAAATGTTAAAATGAATATTATCAGTGATATCAGATGTATTAGAATAATTTCTGCAGGATGATTTATTCTTATTTCTTGGAGGGAAGTTTCTCCTTATATCAGCTCAGACCTTCTCTTGTTTCAACTTATACTCTTTCCTCTTGTTCTCTCACCTCATATGTGTTGGAAGGCTCCTTTTAGGCTCCCCCTTGAAGCTTTCTTCTCTGCACTGAACAAGTCCAGCTTCCTCAGCCTCTCCCCACAGGGAAAGTGCTCCGGTCCCATCCACCTTGGGGACCATCTGTCAAAAATACTGCCATTTATAATTTTCTTCCCAGGGCCCCTTCCTTTCAGCAAACCTTAAACTGGACACAGAACTAACAAGTGCTAAATAGAGGTGAGGATAATCCCTTCCATCAGTGTTTTTGTTAATACAGTTCAGGATACTGTTCACCAGGACACACTGCTGGCTCAGATTCATCTTGCTGTCCACCAGAACCCGCAGGGTCTTTTCAGCAGAAATGCTCTCCAATCAGTCAGACCCCAGAGAGCCCTGTTGCCTGGGGTTGAATTTGCCCTTGTTTATTTTAATAAGATTCCTATTGACTCTTTCTTCCATCCTGTAAGCCTGCTTTCAAACATATAGTCAGTTACCCGCAATTTGGTGTTACCCTACAGACCTAAAGAAAACCACTCCATAGCCTCCCCCTGTTGATCATTTCTGTTGTCAGTAATATCAGCAAACTCTTATATTCTAATGTAGTTAGCATATTAAGAGCACTAGTCCTCAGGTTCATACTTGGAGTGCTTAAAAAAGCACTTCTTAGTGCTTTTTAAACAAAATGTTAAGAGTAGAAGAAAAAACAGTAAACATACTGCTGTATGCCTTGACTCCTATTATTGCTCTGACCTTTCTGCATTTCAGAAGAATACAGCAAAATTCAAGAAGCTTCAGACAAAAATAGCAAAGATTATCAAACACATGGATTAGTTTCTGATTGAAAAGTTATTTACTAGTGAAGGACTCTGTTGCTTGGAAAATAAATAGAGCTGTGGGAGGAGGGTAGATACACAGATGATAAAGTCATGAATCACAGGGATAGTAGTGAAAATAGTTATTGTGTCTGTTTTGGTTGCCAAAGCTGAGGTGCATACTGATGAAGTAACTTCCCCAAAATCACCCAAAAGTAGTAGCAGGAGTAGGGAGCTGGGTGTTTTGAAAAGTAGGTAACACTAACCCTTCCACTTTTTACAAAGTTGGCAGAATTTCTTAGTTGATGATAATTTAGTTTATAGTACTGCCTTGGTGCACTAGGACATCTAAAAATACCCGTGAAGACAATCCTTGAATTGAAGGTCATATATTCAAATTAAACAAAGCTGGTACAAATATAAGAGGGAACAGGCATATTGACTCTCTGAAAGTAAAACTGCTGGTTTTTCTACTCTCCCTCACCTGTCACTCTTTTCCTATGTCTTCTCACATACTAAATTTGGGATTAAAGGCAATACATTTTAATTCCTAATATATGTGTCCACTGTATAAGTGTAACATATAGGCAAATGGTGTATGTAGGTTTATAACTGGAGATATAAGAAGAAAGGAATTCTGTTCATTTCTATACAGGCTGGTGTTAGATAGATAATATATCTCTTTTCATGAAAGAGATATAAAAGCCATGTATTTAAATAATAATATTCCCCTGGAAAGTTCTAAAATCTGTATCTGTTAAATGAAATATTGATCAAAAAAATTGCAATTATGGTTTTGAAGAAAATTTCAGATTTAAGAAATTGACCTGCTGCTGTTTTTTGAAGCCATTTGTGCACACTGTTTTGACAATAAGAGTAAACCAGTCTCTAGTAGTTAAGCTAAGAATCATTCAACTTCCCAGTGACTGTAATAGGAATTTATAAATATTAACCAACATGAAAGAAACTTAATCCTTTTACCTTTTGTGGAGGTTATCACAATGTTGTTTTTTTGAGGGTGTAATTGACATTTAAGTAACCCATGGTCTTTGCACAGAGGCAAAATACTTCTTTTTGTATTCTTCTCTGTAATCATCTTGTGTTAGATTTAGTGTGGTGTGTTTTGGTGGGTTTTTAAAATTATTTTTAATTCTTATTTCCAGAAGAAATGAAGGTACTCAATACTTGATGAAAATTCTCAATCACTGCTATGCAGTAACTTTTTCTTAGACATGAAAGAAGTTACTTTGGAACTCTGTAAAATTTTCAGAAGCTCCTGCCCCTAAAAGGATGATCATAATGCCATTTAATTTATGTGAAGTAAATACTTAGCAATGACAGTAAAACCTTTCACAGTTTTGACAGAAGCCAAATCCTAAGTAGAAACAACCAGAACATAATGAGAGACAGAGATAGCATGATATGTTGTAAGCATCAAATAGAACTTCAGTTTAAAGAATGAATATTTCAATATTTTTCAAGACCCATTCAGAAGCTTTCTGATGTCTTTCATAGTTACCTTTCAGAGAAAATAAAGATTTGTAATGATATTTTTTTCCCCCCAAAGCAGCCCAAGAGAACTCTCTGGCAGTCAGAAACGCTCACATAATTCCAGGAAAGCCATATTTCATACAAATTGGTTTCCATCAAGATAAGTTTATTTAATTGTTCTCAAATAATACTGCTATAAGAGTTAATTTTTACAGGAGAAGATATGAAACCTGTTTTAGAGATGCCTTTGATATTTTTTCTGGTATTAATCCCAGTAATATTTAAGTGATAGTTATTTCAACTTGCTACCCACCAAGGACCTTGAATTCTAAGAAATTATATATACTGCAAAGATTATTAAATTCCTGTGTAGAAAAAACCAAAATTTTCTGCAGGTAAAAACACAGAGAAAATGCTTTTTTTCATGTTTAGGATTTTATTTTTCCTCAGAGATATTACTCATATAAAAGGCACAAAAATAAATTAACAGAAATAAATCAAATTACAAACAGAAAAAAAAAAAGAGCTCAGTGATGGTCACAGCATCCCCAATTAAAATTCTATACCCCAGAAACCCATGAATTATTGCATAAGCTATTGTGTGGATTTGGGAATTGGTGCCTTTTGCACAGGAGGTTTATAGAATATTCATATTCTGGTATTGATGATGTCACAAAGAGCATCTAAATTCTGTATAGTGCGTCCTGTTTTCTATTATTTTTTATTGTGTTAGTAATGAAGCTTAGAATCCTGTAAAATGAATCTACTGACTTCTGTTTCACATTTTTTTTTTAAATTGTCTTTTTCCTATCTCAGTACTATCAGTAGCATTCAGAGAGGAAAGCACATGGAACTACCTCATGTTCTCTACACCTTCTTCTCAGGTGTCTGATTCCATTTTTATTTTGATTTTGAGGTGTCTTAGTTTGAAAAGTATCATGACTCTAGTAGAATGAATTTAGAAAAATTTTTATTCTTTAAATGCAGTATTCTTACATAATCTTTAAAAGAAAAAAAATAAATTCAGAAGCATCCTAAATTCAGTGCAGCTTCAGCCTTTAATTTGTAGTTTTCCAGACTAACAAAAATATATGATCAATTCTGCACAATGTCTTTAAGTCTTTCTACTTCCACTGTTTGAAATAGCTATTATATGGAAAACATCCCACTGTATCTTATGACACATTAAAATCAATATCTGAGGTAGGGAGTTTGGACTTGTTGCCGCATTTCAGCCATGATTCTATTGGCTGTTACTTATGCTTTTTTTCATTTAAACAGAGTAAACCTTTTTATTGTAAATGTGATTCCCAAGAAGGTTGTAGGAGTCTCTATCCCTGTAGAGGGATAGAGATAAGATAGAGGGACTGGCCATGGGCTGGACACTATTTTGAGCAACCTGCTTTAGTTGACCCAGCTTTTAGCAGGTGGGGTGGACTAAGCAATCTCCAGAGGTGCCTTACAACCTTACCCATTCTTGAAAGTCTAAAGTGTTCAAGTATGCTGAGTCATCTCAAAATTTGTCCTCCTTAAGTTCTATCAATCAGCTGCCATTTCTGAAAATGAAATTGCTATATTTTTAGACATGCCAATATATATTTCTCCTGTAGAAGATATTTTTCTTCTGTGAGCATTTCTCTGCATAACATAATACACTGCTGAGGAAAGACACTTGCAGTAACTGAGGTAGCTATTTTGGATATTAGTAACCATTTTCGCTCTTGAAAGAGAACTCTATCATCATTGCATTGTGGTGCAAAACTGCCTGAAATGCTCATTTTAAAGCAATACATATGTAACTTTTTCAAGAATACATTTGAAGTTTATTTTAATCTGTAAGCATTTAGCTTAAGACATCTGTTGTCAAGGCAATTGTTGGCAAATAGATCACAAGGGGCATCTTACAGAGAAGCTTTTCCTGAGGCAAAGCCTGGGTGTTGCATTGGATGTCTACTTCATAACTCAAAAGTTCTCTTATTGCCCACTTGATGCTGACAGCACATAATGTTCTGCAGGAATAGCTTTATCTCTGTAAAGCCTAAGTAGATTTTGAAACAGTTTTTGTACCTTCTTCCTTTTCTGAGAATTGTTTTCATCTCACTTAGGACTTGACCTTTCTTAAAAAGTATTATTGTTTAGCCTGTCCTGACCTTTTAGATAAGACCAAAAAAATAAAAGATGGTACAGTTTTATTTATAAATCGTTCAACTTTTCATTACCTTACAATTAACATTTACTCTGTTTAGAGACTGACTTCATATATTTATTCTGAGTGATGAATAAGAGACAAATAATACTTCACTACACAGAATCTTTTTATGGCTGAAGGGACAGCTTCCTCTTCAGCTTGGAGTTCAGTTGTTTCTTTTCATATGTTTTCATAACACAAGCTATTTTTCTCATTGTTTTTCTGAAAGATGCACATGAGTGTCCCTCAGCCTTAATAAGTAAAAAGGGCTGTTGCTGGTTATATGGTGACTATGTAGCTTTATCAGAGCTTTACTGTATGCAGTATTCTCAGAGCACAACATTCCTGAAATAGAAACAGGTCAGGATCTATTCACCTGACCACTAAAAATTATCAAACAACCTTATTGAAAACAACCTCAGGCCAAGACAAGCCTGCATGGGGTCAACATAAATCCTGTGGCCTTGTATTACTAGCCAAGGAAGTAATCCAAAATTACAGTTGTTAAGCTACAGTCTTCAGAAATTCTGTATCATTCTACATTAATTTTGCTAGACACTAGTAGTGTAAACAATGTAAAAAATGTGTTTAAGTATTGGTAGTGTAAACAATGGAAAAGATGTGTTTAAGTATTAAGATTTGTATTCCTTTCTATGTAATGAACATATACAGCCTTATTTTATGCTAACCTGTCATGATACCTTTTCCGCAAGTTTGTCTTTGTTATTTGTCAAGCAAACAAACAATCTTTCTAAGAACTTAATATTATTTCTCACAAGCACTAATCTGTTTAAAAAAAAAAAAGAAAAAAATGTTAGTTCTTAAAACTATCTGTAGTGAAGATTATATCAGATACATTTTTTGAGTCTTAAATTACTTTAGTAATCTTTAATAATAAGTTTCTGTGATCCTTGATGCCTAACCCTGGATTTAGAATAGAAAATGTGGGCATTTAACCTGCTTAGAGCAAAGATTAGATACCTGATCTAGATATCTGAGGGTAATGGTACAAAGCAAGTATTGCTCTATCTGGAACTTTATATTTGATTTATGCATGCTATTTTAGTTGCTTATAGCACTGAACAGATATTAGACAACAAATATTAATAACCTTCTGGCAGTAAAAGGGAAGTGTGAATTTCATGTGTTGATAATAATTGAGAGCACCACAATATAATGGTATTTCCAAAGTAACACAAGAAACACAATTAGAAAACAGAAACTCTATATTTTAAATTTATGGAAACCTCTGATTACATGTCCATCAAACATGTTCACATCAAAATATTTTTTTAAATATACATACAAGATTTTGTGATAGTTTTTAACTTGCTTTAAAAACCTTTTAGTTTTGTTTGGGGTTTTTGGGTTTTGGTTTGGTGTGGTTTTGGTTTTGATTTTCAAGCCAAGTTTTATAGTACACATACCATCAGTAAATTAAAGTTGCAACATTTTTCTTATTTTTTGGTTCTTCTACTTATAATCTTGAAGAGGATGTATACCAAAACTGTCCATATATCCAGTAATTAAAATTTTATTCAGGAAGGAGCAAAGCAGCAGGTTCTGTTCTGGTGTATGGCCCAAATTAAGCATAATGGGTTATACTTCACACTGCAGAATAAATAAAATGTACACAGTTTCCTTTTTTCCTAAGTAGTTCCTGGGACAGAAAGGAACAGCTTTTTTGTTACAGGATTGCTATATGCAGTGCTTTTTACACAGTCTGTACATAGTCTTGAAGATACGTCTACTTGATGTTACCTTATCTTAAAAAAGGGCAAAAAATTCTTTTTGTTGCCCTGTGATTCTCAAGAGAAAATTACAAACAAAATAAAGATATAAGACAATATTGGCAAGGCTTTTTAGTTGACAAATACAATAAAGGTATTCTTTTGCAAGATGACTACTAGTAAATAGGCCAATAAATGTGAATACTTTCCATTCTCAGCATTTTATCATTCATATCAGAGTCCTATAATATTGCTGAAAGACTCTTGAAAAATTTATAAGGTTTGTTCTGTTATTTCTATGATTCCACAGATATGCACTCCTTTCTTGAGATGAAAGCAAAGTATGACTATAACTATGCAACAAATGACCATATGAAAATAATTATTTTCTATTTCAAATCATGGCTTTCTCATTTCCAAACATTTTTTTTTGTATTAAAATTTGGTTTTGTATTTTCTTAAAAGTAATGAACCTTAAAAAAAATATTTTCTCACTGAAGTTAAACCAATTTCAAAGAACAGTATCCATAGGTGTGCCTATGTTTGTAATTTTCATGTTGTTTTCTTTAATAAACATATATTACTGGAATAAAATCTATTATTAAGATGCGTAAAAGAAAAAAAAAACAACAACAAAATAAGTGGTAGTTCTCTGTCTGTGTCCTGAGTTTAGTGGAGGCAATATGAACGATGTTAATGTGTTAGGAATTTCTATATTTTCAAAAACTAGAGGATTGATTTTGTCTAGGTAGAAATTCAGATTTTCAAATGTAATCAGTTTGATAAAATTAAGTTTAATAAATTTAACATTTTTTCAGTATCTACTTAAAAAAATTTTTGGGTGATCCTAAGTTCACTGAGAAAATCATGGAGACATGCATTTGTATGTATTGAAGCATGACAAATGTCTCTATTTCCTGCATCCCTCAAAATTTCTGGTCGATGTTCAAATGTTACTTTCAGGCTGCTCTGGTTTATGCCTTAGTGCAGCAGTTGATTTACATTTAAAATCAATATAATTGCACAAAGAGAAGAAAGAAATAACAGTAAAGTGGTTCAAAAAAGAGAGAGAGAAAAAAAATGCAAGCAAAAAGAAATTGTTAGAGGATGCAGTAATGCCGAGAAGTGTCTTCTGGTACCCCAAAGCAATAAAAATTAAATTCTGAATCAATTCACCAAAATTGTGGACAACATGAAAACAAAAGGATGGAAAATGTACATATATTATACTTCTGTCTAGACTTGGACTCTTTGCTATTTGGATAAATCCAGGTATCATTGCCTTTTTGGAATGAAGTCTAGAAACTTGTTCTGAACTGGATTTTTTCAGTCATGTTTTTCTCTAAATGCACAGTTTTATTTCCTTCCGGAATAGCTGGGAACTGAAAATCAGTTTGGTCAGAAGAGTGTTTTATGTCAGCCATTTATACTGATACTATATTCTCAAATGTACCTTTGTGTTTTGGATTCGTTTCCTTTCTATTATTTATTTGATAATCAATAGAAGAAAAACTGTAATTTGGATTTAAGAGCAAGTAAAAATACTAGAAATTTATGAAGAATAAAAAAGAGGTCTGTGAAAATAGTAAGACTGAAAGGACATTTAAAAAAAAAGTCAAATAAGTTGCTATAGGTACACTAACTTGAAAATTCCCTTACCAGATCCAGAACACATTCTTCTAATGAGGTTTGTGACTCTATTGGAAACTCTTGCAGGCAGCAGATATGTAGTGACAGAGAATATCAAAGCAAACAGTTAATTATGATATTTTGTTATCAAAGAACCCCCTTAATGGGCTACACTGGTCACAGCAAAGTTAGTTAACTATGGGAAGATTTTAAATAAGGATACTAAATAAGTCTTGACTGAAAGTCGTTGAACATCTGAAAAAAGAATGAAGATTCTTCTTCATTATATAGTGATTACTTTTTTTTGAAATTCTATATATAATTGTAAACTACTCTTTTCTTCTTTAATGAAATATCCATTTTAATTTTGCTTAAGACTGTCAGTACTTCTTTCTCAATTACCACTTGCAAAAGAATAGAGTAGCATGTTTCTTAATATTAAGATACACAGGAAAAATCCCAAGCTGACCTCATTAACACTTTCCTACAGTGAGTCCCATTTAAAGTCATTTGCATTAATGGAAGTCTGGGGTTGGATCAAATGTGTCACAAGCACTAATAAAGTCCTGCATATTAAATTCTTCCTGAATAAACAAGATAGTGAACATCCCTACTTGCTCTCGCATTTTGAACTCAATTTAATTCTGAGCAATTAATCAGCAAAACTAATTCTGATGAATCAGAACAGCTGCTGAACAGTAGCCTTAGATCCCATTTATTTGGTCTTATGAAAAATTTTCCAGTTTTCATCTGTTCTTCCACTTCTGAAGTTAAAACTGTATAAATGTAGAGGATAGCCATAAACAGACCATACTCTACCTTGAGTCCAGTAACATGCGGAGTACTGCAGGGGTCCATCCTGGCACAAATTCTGTTCAACTTGTTTATCGATCAGCTTGAATCAGTGACAAAATGCAATCTTACTGGAATTGCAGATGGCACTAAATGTTAGTCAGCAGTCATTATAATCAAAACCAAGATTGTCATCCATAGAGACATAGACAAGCTGGAGGAATCTCCAGCCTGATCTCCTTCTTTACAAACCTGATCTCCTTCTATGACAAAGTGACTTGCTTGGTGGATGAAGGAAAGGCTGTGGGTGTTATTTACGTAGACTTTAGCAAGGCCTTAGATACAGTGTCCCACAGTATCCTCCTAGAGAAACTGGCTGATCATGGCTTAGATGGGAATACTCTCCACTGGGTTAAAAACTGTTGGGAGGGCTGGGCCCAGAGAGTGGTGGTGAATGGAGTGAAATCCAGTTGGCGGCCGGTCACAAGTGGTGTCCCACAGGGCTTGGTACTGGGACCCATTCTCTTCAACATCTTTATCTGGATAGGAGGATGAATGCACCCTCAGTAACTTCACAGACGAGACTAAGTTGGGTGGGAGTGTTGATCTGCTGGAGGGTAGAAAGGCTCTGCAGAGGGATCTGGACAGGCTGGATAGATGGGCTGAGACCAATGGGATGAGGTTCAACAAGGCCAAGTGCCGGGTCAACAAGCCCAGGCAGCGCTACAGGCTGGGGGACGAATGGCTAGAGAGCTGCCTGGCAGAAAAGGACCTGGGGGTGTTGGTCGACTGTTGGCTGAACATGATCCAGGAGTTTGCCCAGGTGGCCAAAAAGGCCAACAGCATCCTGGCCTGGATCAGGAACAGTGTGGTGAGTAGGACCCAGGAGGTGATCGTCCCCCTGTACTCAGCACTGGTGAGACTCCACCTAAAGTACTGTGTCCAGTTTGGGGCCCCCTTCCACAAGAAAGCCTTTGAGGTGTTGGAGCAGGACCAGAGAAAAGCAACAAGGATGATGAGGGGTCTGGAGCCCAAGCCTTATGAGGAGAGGCTGAGGGAGCTGGAGTTATTCAGTCTGGGGAAGAGGAGGCTGAGGGGAGACCTTATTGCTCTCTACAACTACCTGAAGGGAGGCTGTAGAGAGGTGGGGGTCAGTCTCTTCTCCCAAGTTACAGATGATAGGACAAGGGGTAATGGCTTCAAGTTACGCCAGGGGAGGTTCAGGTTAGATATTAGGAAATATTTCTTTACTGAAAGAGTTATCAGACATTGGAATGAGCTGCCCAGGGAGGTGATTAAGGCACCATCCCTGGAGGTATTCAAGAGACGAGTTGACATGGTGCTCGGGGATATGGATTAGTGTTGGGTGGTGTTTTCTGTGGTGTGCATTGTGGTGTGGGGGTTTTTCTGGTTTTGTTTTTTTCCTTTTTCTCATTGGTTAGACTAGATGATCTTGAAAGGTCCCTTCCAACCTAGGTGATTCTGTGATTCTGTGACTCTGTGAATAGGTCAACAGAAATCTTATGTACAACAGAAATCTTATGTATAACAGAAATGTAAAGCCCTGTACCTGGGCATCAAGAACCCCTGGGCAATAGGACTGGCTGTTAACAAGGAGCTCTGCTGAAAAGGCGCTGTGGATTGTGGTCAGAGAGCAAGCTGAGCATGACCCAGCAATGCATCCTGGCAGCAAAGAGGGCCAACGGCATCCTGAGTTATATCAATAGGAATGTCACAAGCAGATCAAAGAAAAGGGTTATTGTCCTTTACTCAGTGCTCCTGTGACCATGGCTAGTCACATGATAGTGCACCAAATTTTGGGCCACATGACAGGAAAGATGAGTTCTTTGCTCAGTGGAGGGCTACCAAGATGGCTGGGGGTTAGGGCACTTCCTCTGGGAGGAAAGGCTGAGGAAACTGTGCTTTTTCAGCCTGGAGAAGAGTAGAAAGCTAGTAGCAGCTACCAAATGAAAGGGTTATTGAAAAGACAGAGCGAAGCTGTTCATGGTGGAGCATGGAGTGAGGATGAGGGACAACTGATAAAATTTGTAATGAGATCTTCAGGCAAGATATAAAGAGAAACTTTTCTTCTGTGAGGGAAGATGCATTTGAGAAAATTGCTCAGGGAAATTGTGCAGTCTCCATCAAAGGATATTTTCTCCAGACTTGACCAGATGAAACCCTGAGGAACTGGTTTGACCTCATGGCTGACCCTGCTTGAGGTTGTTGTGACAACCAGAGACTTCCTAAAGTCTATTTTGACCTGAGTTATTCTATGATCCTTGAGATAAGAATTGTTTTAATCCCAGTGTTTTAGGAAACCAACTCACACTACAGAATATTCAATCTGTTTCGATCTGTTTTGTTCCTAACCAGCATGGTATTACTAAATATTTGACAAATAAATAATATTAGAGTGTTTGTTTATTCATCAGTCTTCTCTGAAATAAAAGCAAATTTAGAAAATCTTTAAAACTTGTGCTGAATACTTCTTTATGGATTAGCTTCTTTAGTTGCATTTCAGTCATTTAATGGTGGACTTTTAACTTAATCAAGTTTTATTGGATGTGTTTTCAGTTTTTGGAGTTACAGTATTTGGCTTGTATTAACAGAAGTTACAGTAACATACTTTATGTCAAAGCTCTAGTTAAAATTGCATTGCATTGGAAATAATTTCTTTCAGTCCAGTCGACGGTTAATATATGAAAGCATAGTAATTTTGTAATTTAGTGAATGAAACTTTAATTTAGTGAATTAATTCATTTTCCTTGAAATCCTTTCTTTTTGAATCCTGCTAAGACATTGTATTTTGTAAGAAAGAATGGCATCAAAATGTTGACGGTTCACTATGTTAATTTTATGGAAATACCCCAATCTTAAATCATGTGTTCATGCATATTGACTAATCATTGATGCTTTACCTTGTGGAAGCTCATGGATACAGCAGCTATGGCTAAAATCTACATCTTAATCTGGGATTGAACACAAGATGTTAACATAGCATAGACCTCAAGATTCTAAAAAGAGCATAGAATTCAGGTTGTCTTGTCTGAAATTAATTAATTTTTGCTTAAGAAAACAACTTATTTCTGAAGTGTGCAAAGCTTCAAATTAAGATCCATAACAGGAATCACATATTTCTGAATCTGCTTTCCAACAACAAGGAACTACAGTGGCTATTTTTGTCAGGTCTACAGGTTCTAGAAACTGTTGTATTTTAATTTAATATTGGCACATTACTTACAACTTAAATGAATATATTTTAAATATCTGTACTGATTAGAGAGGGAAGATACATTGTTCTAACATTACCTTTTTTAAAGGAAGGCCTTCCCAAGCTGTAGTCTTCTAAAAGGGAATTAAAACAAAAGATCAAGAGAAGCATTTTTGCTGTACTGGACACTATTTTCTGCCTTTTTTTTGAATGCTAGACAAAGGTATTAACTATCTCCCTACACTATTTTATTCCCTCAGGGATTACTTGTAAAAAGTTATTACATTAGGTTACTTTAAATGAGAACTTTCCCTGGTTTATCTGGGGTAAATTTCATTTGCTATCATGTTTACAGCCGGAACCCTGTGTATAGTCGTAGCATATTGCCTATGCAAAATGTGTGCATTGAGCACAGATTCTTAATCTATTTTTGGAACTTTGTCTCAGGCAAATGTCAAAGGATCTTGTCTCTTTCCTTTACTAAAAATGATCCTGGAATCTGAAGCAACATCCACTCCTGTATAAATAGAAAGGCCTATGGGTCCTCCATATGTTTGCATTATCCAAAGTTCCTGGAGTTACAACATTTTCAAGTAGTGTTCATTCAGAGTAGTTTTTTGAACTGAATTGCTCTGTAGATCATCAGCTTGATCATCTTCCTCTACATAGCTATACATTTTTATCTGCAAATACTGCTTCAAATCTTTCCTCACCTAAGCAGCCTAATTTGACACATGAAAGATCCTCAGTTGTACTGATTTCAATCTGTTCTCCATCCACAAGGACTCACTTAGAGAAATGGTTGTCCAATCTTCTACGTCTCAGACTGCTTTAGTCTGGGCTGGCCAGGTTCCCTTTATTTGTGAATCCATGCCCTGAGCAACAATTACTCTTTCTTGCCTTTACATATTTATTGCTTCCTCCCATGGTACAACCTGGCAGTTCTCCAAGACTCAAGTTTTCTCAGTTGCTGACTGTGAACTCAAAGTGATGACCTACCTCTGAGTTGACTTCAGTTGAATGAAAATTTTTGTTGTAAACTTTATCCAAAAAGAAAAAAAATAGTCTTTCTTCCTTCTTCTACTTGTTTTCATTGTGTTTTGTTTTTTTTTTTTAATTATTTTTTTCTTAACCAAACTATTAAAGGAAAAGAAGGGGGGTGTGTGCAGTTTCATATAGGAAATTACATTTTTTTGGAGTAGTCTATTTAACAAACTGAAAAGCTTTGATTGCACATTACTGAGGTAGAGTATATGGTACAATAGATGAAACACATAGGTGTTTCAATTGATCTAAACCTGTTTTCATAGAATACAAAGTTCATGCTTTTACAGATTATGAATGATATTTAGGCAAATGTGAATGCATATGTTCTGTGCAGTAGCTGATATTATCAGACTATTTATAGATAAGATGAATTTTGTCTTAAAATCATGTATGTAAATCATACCAAGCTGTTTGCCTTTTACTGATTTTCTGCATGAGTTCTTTTTTGCAATGTAAGTGGATTTGGAAACCTAAAAAGTTAGGTGTTTTGAAAGTTGTCTCAGTATCAAAGTGGTACAGTAGTTTTCAATGTACAAGCTTTAAAGATTTAAGTAAGTATATTTTTCTTTTTTTTTTTTGAGATGAACTTTCTCTTATTTTCATTTAAAGTGATGTACATCTTTAAAGCACTAGGATATAGCATGTTGTTTTACTGAGATTCTGAATATTATTTGGCTTTGAGATTGATATTGGGAGCAGGTGACTGCCTGTTCTTGTACACTTACTTGCATGATAAAGATGCATCCATGTAGATTTTGCTTTAATAATAATTGTTATGTAACATACAATAACTTTGCTTTGTTTTAATCAACATTTTCCTGTTACAAAATATCTCTTGACCATGCACTTGTATTTTCTGTCTTTTAATCTTGATTCCTGTCTGTCAAAATTTATTGTATCCCGAATCATAACTAGCCTAGTCTTTTGATATTATTCATTGTGGTGACGATTTTCTTATTTTATTCTAAAATAAAGTACAAAACATGTCTAGGTCTATTTTAGTTATTTATACCACTGTCATCATAGAAAAGTAAGCAGTTTTTGGTTTGATCTCTGACGCATAAACCTGGAGTCTTACCTGTTACTTTTAGGGTTGCTTAATTTTGCAGCGAGATTCACCACTCTATGACTTAGGAGTGCTGTGCTGCAGAATAGATATTAAGACATTAAATGTAAGATAGCAAAAATAATACATACCTAAAGCAGCCCTATTAGCTGTCTGTATAATGCATAATGGTAGTATTTTTTTAATAGTACAACAAAATAAAGTATTTTCAGCCGAAAATTTCTCCAGTAAACAAAAATGTCTCCCTTTATTAATGAAACAGTATTTTTGTCATTAGGATCTGTTCCACTTGTTTATACAGTACATTTGATAATTCTGGCAAGACATTTGATATATCTTATGCATGAAAGCTGGTATATACTGCTCAGTTCCTCTGGGTTTCTGTTGTTCCAATTTCTAGAATATAGGTGCTCCTAACAGTGCAGAAACTCTGATTTGTTTCCATCCTGTCATCAGCCGTTACACTTAAACAGTCTCAAAGTCTGTGTAAGAGGACAGCTCAGATGTGAAAGGAGAAATGTGGAATATTATTGTTTGAATGACTGTTCAAGAGCCTCTTAATCATTATCATGGAAAGAAAAAGCTATGCTTCAAACATACTAGTACAACACAGTACATTCCATTCTACATCAACTTTGTTTATGCTAATTTGTTATTATTAATTTTATTATTCATTGTCCAGTCATTTATTCATTCTAGTCAACCTGGAATTGTTACTGTGGTAGATATTCTGAATGCTGTCAGGTGACAGACTTGGTCTCCAAATATATGCAGCCATATCTGGGGAGTGGGGAAGGACTAAAAGGTTAATAAAATTAAAATTAAACATTCCTACATAGGTTATAAGTTTTAGCAACTAGACAAATTAGAAGTGTTAATATTTTTATAAGCAGTGCATGGACAATTTTTTAACTCATCCAACATTTTGTGACTTGTTTTCTTTTGTAAAATAACTTGGCCTTTTTCAACAATCAGAGAGCAAAAAGAGAATTAAAGATTCAGCCTTTGTCCAATATGAAGTATAGATAATTATGCTTAGATATATTGTTTAAATGTGTCAATGTACATTTTACTATCCACTACCCTTGGCTTTGTAACAAGTCTAAATAAGCTTTTTAGAGCCCTATCAAGCTTTAATGAAAAGAATCAAACATATGAAGGTATTTGGCAGCCTTATTAGCAGTTGGAGTATGGAGTCTTCACCTACTATATGGGTTACTATATAAAGCTGCTGCTTCACTCCTTGATAGGGCAGTTATCACTTTTCTGCACGTGGGATCCCTTTTTAATGATATAGCCATCTATTTTGCTCTAGCCATGCTGATTTTAGAACTGCATTTGCAGGGGTGGAAATTATATGCTGTCATTCTGACTGGTACAAAAGTTATACTATAAAGTTTTTGAGGACACTTAAAACTAATCATGTAATATCACTAGCATCAAAAAATGTTCTGATTACTTCAAGTTTTTAAATAAAGTATATAAACTTTCCTCTTTTCATGTCATTTGTCTTTACTATGTTAAACAGAGGGAAACTTAATTTCTTAGGTTGATCAGGAAAACACAATTCAAAAGAAAAAGTTAGCATCCAGTGCTACTGTGTGTCCCACAGGTTCTTCCACTTTGATCAAAGCTGCCTCCACTGGTGAGTTAGAGGAGCGTATTGCGGCCACTACTGGTGCTATTACTGTTGTTAGCACATCTGCTGATGTTGCTGTATCCAGTGCAGTGACCATCTATAGACAACCTTCTCAAGAGCAACAAGTGCAAGCTAAGAATATAAGAAAACCAGTTCTGCAGTCGGCCACTTCTGAGGAAGCACTTTCTCTTCATCAAGCAAATTCACAAAGCAAAAGAAGAGGACCGAGAAATGCTGAGCAGATAGAAAGAACTAAAGAACTTGCAGTTGTTACTCATAGAGGTATTGGATATTATTTTATTTGTGCCCATGTAGTTGTGGAAAAATATTTTGTATAAATTAAAAGTGAAAGGTCAGGCATTCATTCAGGAAATGTAATCAAACCAAATGGGAAAGGGATTTGATCTGCTTAAAATTGAATTCTATTGGGGCAGACAGATGAAAAATGAAATTAACAATAATATTGTCATAGTAATTTTAATTAATTTGATTTATAAAGAGGCAAAAGGGAAAGATAAGGAATTTTCTTTTGATGCCGTTTTATGGCTTATATCATTATATTTCACTGTCAAGCCTAGTGTGAGATCTCATGAAAGTTTAGAAAATTGAGATTAAAAATTAGTCAATTCAGCATATGTATTTAGATGTAATCAACTATAGCATAAGACCGTAATTTTTAAATAGCTGCTTCATTCCAATCTAATTGGTGATGCAGTTGTAATCATCTCCCTTCTGCTGAAATCCACAAAATTTTGGCTTTTTAAAACATCTGTACATTTTTATTTTATCAAACATGATATCAATGAATGAAGCAAAATTTAGAACACCAAGGAATTCATTCGCAAGTATTAGAATAGTAAAGCTAAAGATTCAATTTTTATGAAGATTTATAATCTTCCTGTATGAAGATTTAAAAATCTTTCTATATTCAGAAAATGAAGATTTTTAAATCTTATATTCAGAAGACTTAATCCACATGCTAAAATGCTGATAATGAATAACATCTGCAGTATAAACAAAACATTATTTATCATTTTAAAGGTAAATTATGGTATCTGAGGTTGAGAATTTTTTATTGTGTGCTAATCCACTGTTTCATGTTATTCTATTATGCATGAATTTATAAATATATGGAAGAGGAACATCTCTTATAGCCCAAACAACCTGTAGAAGTCTCATTATATGGCTGATATTTTGTAAAGAATACTTTAGATTGGAATCTGTCATCCTATTGGATCAGATAATCAACTAGCATAAGTTACTGTAGCTTCATTTACTAACACCTATTGAAACAGCAGAGCTGCAGTTCTAGAGAATTTTAAAACATGTAATTTAAATAAAGTAGGATAACTGAAAAACAAGCACAGTATTTGGTTTGCATATGAAACAAATAATTGAACAGCTATTTATGTGTAATTTGTATTAATTTCAGTACAAATCTGAAGTATTTTTGTGGTTATCAACTGATATAAATTAATAGAGTTTGGTTTGTACTGGTTGTGTGGCTATGTGTTGACTTCAGAATATTTTTCGTCAAGTTAAAAAAAGCAGTCTTATTTTCAGGTCTAAGGGCCTGTAATAATTTCGTCTAATTTAAAGACGTGAGAGTATACCAATTTGGCAGTTAAATTTGGCAGTAATTGTGATACAGTTTCTTCCATCTCCTGTTTGTAATCATTATACTACAATGTCCTCTCCACTGTTTATTCACTGTCCTTTTCTTCTCTGACCTATTCTTTAGTATAGGACTTAAGCAAGGCTCATACTTCTGAATTACTTTTGTCATTTATGAAAAGAAAAAAGAAAAGTTAGAGACCAATGTACTGCTAAAATAATGTTATGATGCTTATTTGTCACATATTAAAGTACCACAGGCACTAAACGGTACTGTAGCTCACACAGAGATGAAATTGGTCCTGTAGATACTGGAAAAGAAAGCAAACGCCTAGTTCTATGTGCAGTTTATTCCCTCATGTCACATTTAAAGTCTTTATTTTGCTATCATTCTTTACACAATGTCTTTTAAATATTTTTTTACTGTATTATAAATGCATAACAGTATATGTTATGCAGTATATACCTGTATGCTATTAGAGAGGGTATTCATATACTGAGCAAAACATTTATTTGGCAAACACCGGTATTTAACAGTATACTTACAACAGCCATGAAAGCATATCAAATTAGCTTTCATTAAGTAACGTTTAATGGTCTGCCATAAAATATTCCTCATTACAAAGACACAGACATATTTTGAAGGAATGTTTGTGAATGTGACAGTATTGTTAATTGACTTGAAGAAATCTCAGTTATGGAAAGATATTCCGCAGGTATTTCTGTGGAGTTCCCTGTAGGTTTCTATAGAAGTATTTTAGCCTCTCTTTGACGATGAAATATGCACAAAAATATGAAAACTGTCTGTCTTGTTCTGCATATTAAATTACCATAGAACTATATATTAAAGCTATTTAACAAGTATATGGACATTCCTTCTTTAATTCCTTCTCTATTTAATAGACATTAAAAATTAGTTTTAGCTTTAGAAATATATTTTTTCCTGTGCTTTTGATCATATTTTAAGAATCATGTTCAAGATCTATGCAAATTAATTAATACTTAAACAGATAAAATTTAATACATTAAATATAACTTACTAAAATTTACTATAGTGTTTATGTATATATTTAAAATGGTAAAAATGTACTGTACATACAGTCTTCACTGGAGGCCTTTTGAGAATGTTGCTAGTGAGATCAGAATAGTGCTGTTTCAGGATATATTAGCACTGATGAAAAATGATAGAATAAGAGTTGTACCGTTGGCTTAAAGATTGTTCTGTGAATAAGATCTTTCAAAATGAATAAACAATAACAACATTGTTTCATTTCTTAAACTGTTTTTTTTTTAAGTGAATATATGAAAGAGATGTATAGAGAGATCCACAAGTCTTTATCTATCTAAAATTAAACTGCAGGTTTTAAATTAGTCTACCATACTTACTGTCTTGACTTCAACAATTGTAGGTTGTGTCAACAGCTCGCTGAAGCTTTTCTTCTCTAAGCCTATTAGTTGGAAATCACAGAAGAGGAGATGATTTTGTCTTCTGAATATTTAAGAGAGGAAAATGTAACCCTAGATGCATTTGGTGAAATACTCCTATTAGAGATAGAGAAGTACAAGTATCATTTTATAAGGCAACAGTGAGATCTCATGAGGAATAATGTACATTATTATAGTTCCTTCATCAAAAAGAATTCAGACTGAATCAGATGAATAAAAGAACTATAATGGTGTTATACTGTTCTGATCCATCCCACCTTACAAAAGAAAATCTAAGACAGGATGAAAGGATAAATATTTCAGGAAGTGAATTCCAGTATGTGGAGAACTTAAATAAGGACTTAAATAAGGAGTATCTAATATATAAATAGATACATCAGGGAGAGGCACAAGAAGAGTTCTTGTTATTGGAACAATGAAGCATTCTGGTAGATGAAGGGTGAAGAGCTTACCTTCAAGATGCAGCTTCATAGGCTAATGAAAAATATATTTAGATATGATAGCTGGAACAGCATCTTTTGGGTCCTGAGTTCTAATGTAACCAAGTGCTCAAACTCAGGAAAGTATAACTCTTCCTCTATTCAGAAGTAGAGAAGGAAAAAGGAAGTCCCTAATCAATATCTTTCAGTTAAATCTAGATACTTCAAATGCCAAGCATTGAGTAACAGTTCACGTGAATACTACAAACACAGATTCTAGTATGATCTGTCATCTTCAGATGTGAAATCAGTAAGGAAATTAGTGCTATTGAATTGTTTTATAAATCATATCAACTGCATCTTTCCTCATTCTGTAGAAATTTATTTCAGTATACATAAACATCATGAGAGATATTTTAGATGTTTTTCTCATGAGTATTTTTATAGCATACGTCTACTGTCTAAAGATGTACTAGGAAACACATGTCCAAATGTGGAGGTTTGGACAATGGCCTTAATATTCTTTAACTTTTGGTCAGCCCTGAAATGATCAGGCAGTTGGACTAGATGATCATTGTAGGTCCCTTCTAACTGAACTATTCTATTCTATTCTATTCTATTCTATTCTATTCTATTCTATTCTATTCTATTCTATTCTATTCTATTCTACTCTATTCTATTCTTGTTGATTCTAATATGGAAGTACACATGCATCTTCATTAAATACCCCTGAGAATAATGGGAATCTTATTTCTGGTTTCAGTGGCAATAGAGAACAAGGAGTAAAAGACCGAAACAAAGAAAGAATAAAACAAAAGTGAAAGCTGACGAAGTTGATACAGCAGAGGCTTCTATTCTTGATCTATCAGTGCCAAACACAATCACCTGATTCTCACTTTTGCTGACATGATATTATATTTCTAGGGTTTTAGAAAGGGCTACAAACTGAGTTTAAAGGATTTTATGAATCTTTTTAAGTCTACTAAAGTGGATTGAAACTTAATTATCTCCAAGTCAGTGGAGTTTTGTTCTTTATTATAACAAACCTGGACTTCTACCACAGAAATAAATAAGTACTAGCTCCTACCACATAAGGAGAACTTTTTATAAGCCATTTATAGTAGCCATCCTTTCTTCACTTTTCAAGGAAGAGCCATAAAATTTGGCTGTATCTTTTCATTCAGCCATCATGATCAGTGGAGGCAATTAAACAGTGGTTTAATTTCTTCTATTGAAAAATGAAGTCAATTACTGTGGGTTTTTTTCCAATGAACCGAATATTTGCAAATAATATTTAGAATATTGACAGGTATATAACTACATGCACCAAGAAAGTCACAAAGAGGAAAAGACTGAAATTATTTTTAAGACTTAATTGATTTTAGTATACTATTAAGTAATCATGCATTCTAAGACAATATCCATCCCAAAGGAATTTATAAAATAAGATCTCTGTACTATAGACACAAATGAGTCTAAGGTGCAAGCAATGTAAAAAGATCACTGGTTCAGTTCATAATTCATACAAGAAATATAGAAAAAAATCAATCTGAAACAGAGATATACAGGTTGAAGGAAAAGGTTTGCTTGTCAAACTGAAGCTGAAATAGTACTAGTTAATGGACAACACTAGTCATCATGTAGCAGTTCAAAAAGTGACTCAATGCTTTCTTCAGGAAAATAAATACATCCTATTTATTTTCAAGGGAAGTTTATATTCAAATGTATGTCACTACTCCGAGCTTCTGTTCTCCTTCTGAAGAACAGAAATGTCATCAAGCATTTGCAATTTTTTAACCATATCTGCTCAGTTTCAGGATGAAAGTATAGATAAATCTTTTGATGATATTACTTAGCTATTTTTTAATATATAACTTATTAATTTGACTGCTATCTCTATTATCTTTTCTTTCTCTATTTTCAGCCCTATATTTTATTAACTTTGTTATAAATCCTTTATCATTTCTCTATCATTTCCCTGTCATTCTTTAGGAAAACTTGAATATCACACCTTACTGATATGCTTTTTGATATCTGACTGCGTAGAACCTTAGTAATAGCAAGGAAAAATGAATTAGGGAGAAAAAAACTGGCTACTGGGTGTTTCCCATGAAACCAGAATTTCTTTTTGTTGTATGTTACAGGATAATTTATGATGGTAGGAGACAATAATATTTTTTTTTAAAGATTTTTAAGATTTGTTATGAGGAATCTCATACTGTCATAAACTCAAAATAATCTCTCATGTAATGAGATGCTAGTGAAGCTATTGATAAAAAAAGAATTAGAGCACTTGAATTCTTTTGATTTTTTGAAAGATTCAGTAAGTGATAGAGTACTACTTTGGGATTAATGGATGTAAACTTTACAAGGATTTGTTAGAAAATATATTAATATGTGGAATGAGTCATGTCAATATGTTCTGTTTGGTAGATGAAGTCTATGACCAATGGCTGGTTAATTAAAAGATTGTTATTGGATAAAAGCTGATAATAACTACCTAAGCTTCTTGACATGTTCTCACTTCAAAGTCATAGGAAAGGAGATCCATTTTCATCCAATAGTCCAGTCCAGCATGATTAGAAGGAAGAAATGGAAAAAGAAAATCAGTCATGCGGATTTCAGGAAATGAGTTGTGTTAATCTTTTATTGAATTATTGTTAATGACTTAACTATTTCTAGGATAACATAAATCCAGCAAATATACTTATTGCAGAAGATCATTTCAGGGTGACAGAGCACTGGAACAGGCTGCCCACAGAGGTTATGGAGTCTCCTTCTCTGGAGATATTAAAAATCCACCTGGATGCGATCTTGTGCAACCTGCTCTGGGTGAACCAGCTGGGTGAACCCACCCTGGCAGGGGGATTGGACTAGATGATCTCCAAAGGTCCCTTCCAATCCCTACCACTCTGTGATTGAGTGATTTGCAGTAGATTCAGTGATTCATCTACAAGTGTGGGTTTTTTTAATGTTAGCTTGTGTTCTAGCTTGAGTCCAGACTTAATGTATCTGGACTCAATGCAAAGAAAAAAAATTGTATTAATTTCTGTTTTCTAAATAATAGTAGTGTGGTGGGAAGAAATTTGAGAATGTGAATTCAAAGGAAAGATCAACCTTTCTCTCTCAGTCTTGTCAAAAAGGGGTAAAAAAATCTTGAGACAAAGTAGTCTCAAAGACTTTCACCCAAGAATTTTTTTCAACAGTTTTTTTTTTGTTTCAGACATTATCAAGCAGAATCTTTGCAGCTTACTTTAAATAAATGTCCAAGATGAGAAACAAAAGAATACAGTCTGGAAGGAAGCACAAATAGATTGTTTCCAGAAACATTGCATATTTTCTAAAACATATTATACAGACATTTATGTATATGAATTATAAATATTTAGGTACAGCCAAATCTACTCCTTTTTCACATAATATTATATTTCTGCAGATGTCATTTAAGGAGGGCTGTATGTGCAGTCTTGAAATAATGGCTTTGATATTATGATATTGTTCTTCACCTCCATTAGCAGAATAGTAATTAATATAATTAAAGATCAGTTCAGGAGAGGGGTGGGGCTGTTTCAGTGTTTGAACTGCTCTGAGCTACACTCAAGGAAAGAAGTCTAAAAGGCAGAAAAGGCCTAAGTTTCCATGGTAAATACTCTGCATAGTTACTTGTAGTAATACAATGTGAGTGCCTGTTTAGTGTAGAATGCTGGTGTTCAGTCATCAGCATTTTAGAAGTATTCTATGCTTGGTTTAAATGTTTAAAGAATATAGAAAAGACAAGCTAGACAATTTCCTTATGTAAATGCTGTTGCTAGAATAAAGACATGCATTTGTGGGTTTTCAATATTTTAAATAGATATCATTTACATGGCTATATAGCTCCATGTTTTCATATTATAGCAGCAATTTTTCCATATTGAAATTCATATCTCATGCAGCTGTCAGGATGCTAAAGCTGGTTTTGAACAGTTACCATTTTCCTCGATGGTTTCCATATTGGCATTTGCAAAATAATGCTCATTTTACTAAGTACTAAATAATGCACTTTTTGTAGTTTGAGTATGGGATTTTTTGGATATTGTGGGATTGTTCTTATGTACATACATGCATATACAGCCTTACACATGGTTTGGACCAAATACATTTCTGTAACTACTCCTCCACTGTGTGTTCAGAGACTAATATTCAATAAATCAACATACGAAACCCAGTTAAAAGTAAAATTCTTCTCTTGTAGTGTAAAGATGTGCTTCAGAGATCTTGAGTTGCTTGATTTTCTAGTAGTATTTCATTGGCAAAGTGATGCAAATAGTTATAAAAATCTGTGATTATTTTAAATAATGTGTTCACAAAGACACATAACTATTTTCAACTCAACCTTAGAGCTTGAGAACTCTTGTACATAAACGATGCCATTCAAGTGTTTGAGGATGAGTAAAAACGAACAAAAAACCCAAACCAGTCTTTGTTCTTTAATGTGCTGTTATGATGACTTCTGAAAACAAAGGACAAACATCTCTCTAAAGAGAGTATTTAAACCCATCCCAGCACCTGAAATCACGTATTCAAGCCCAGTCTCATTTTATTATGTGTTGGAAGAATAGCTAGCCCTATCTGCTGATTCATGAGGAGTTATTTTACACCCACACTTAGAGAATTCAAAAGAAACTTACAGCTATATTCCTACATTTATATTTATGTAGAAATAGCAGCTTAAAAATCTCACACAAAGATGAAAGAGCATTAGTGTTATTCCAGTATGACTGTACTGTGGGAAGGTTCAGTTCTTGGGTCCATAACTTCCTCTGTGGATAGAATTACTTAATTATTCAATTAGTTTGAGGCATGGTGAGCTTCTGGTATTAAGGATTAAAAATAAATTTAAAAATATAGTATTTTGTGGCAACAGGTACATTATGCTCCTGCAAATGAAATATTTCCCAGGGCCATTAGCAATGTTTGTAGGTTACATTATGATGATACACAAGGAAATTTAGATGTTATCTCTTGAGATAAAAAACTGTATATTTAGAGGAAGATAAGGTGTCTTCCATCAGAATTGTGAAAATATTTATCATCACAGCCTATATATATACAATAAATTGTCTTTCTTAGTAGCATGCTATTTTTTTCCTGAATCTTGTTCTGCTCTTGTGTATAGTGATGATTACTTTTATTTAATAACACCAACACTATTTTGGTACTTTGGTATTTATGCCTTATGCAAGGGTTTCTTTGACTATTCATTGATTTTGTATAAGAAGCTAACAGGTGCTGAAAAATTCTTTGGTGGTGTACTATGTTCTTGGGTTAGCTTCTCTTAGACCTAGTTCCTTTTACTCTTCTGTCTTCATCAGACATATTCACTGGTAGCCAACGTCTTCTTCTAGATAGTTTTAAAATATATCTTATCTATAAAGTCACTTGACCACAATGTACCTAAAATTAACATATAGCTAATTTTTATAGAAGGTCTTTTTTTTTAAGTAGGGTTTGTGGGTTGCTGACAGAGTGAAAAAAAATTCGTGTGCACTTTTTGCTTCCTTGTCTCTTACCTTTTGATATTTGTTAAGTTTTTGGTTTACTCTCTTTTTGTTAGTTGTTTTGTTTCAAAAATATGTGAAGGTCGCATGATTTGCCTGGGTTAACTGCCTTTATCATAAAGTCAACCCAAAATAATGGTTCTACAGAAACAGTTGAGCAGTGGGCTTAGGTGTGAGATTAGAGTTCACTAACTTCCATGTCATACTTTGCAAATAACAGTTTTCAAGCCAGCTGCAGAACCAAGAGCAGAGCAGCAGACTGTTTTTCTGTTTTGGTTGTTTTTCATCCAATTCTCTGTGATTAAAACAGTCATTGATATGCTTAACTTAATAATGCAGTGTTTTTCCAATGAATAAAATATTTCTGCTTTGTCTGTGTGATTTAAACAAAGATAATAAAATTTCAGTATTTCCTGAATAAAACTTATTTTTTTTCTACTAAAGCTAAGCACATAGCTAAGGTAGACTTTGAATATAACTAGTGGAGATACTTTTGGAGTGGGGAATATAGGCCTACAAATCTTGAGAATATATTCCAGTGTGTTACTTTTGGAAAGACTTTTTGTCTTCTAAAACATTGTAATTTTTTAGCTGTTGCCTCTGTTTTTTATTATTCCTAAATGAATGACTTTTAATGTAAATTTAAAAATCTGAATTAACAGGCAAAATATGTTGACAAAAATATGTTAACATTTCTACTGCTGATTAAACCTTTTCAGAATTTACGTGGGTTAATATATGTCCTGTATTGCTTATATGCTTATAGAATTCAAATCTGAGCATATATACTTCAGTGTGCTCTCAATACCATGTCACGGATGTCTCTTTTTTCCTTATAAATTCTCTATCACTGGGAAGAATAACTGAAAATTTCACCAAAAGTCAGCTGTTTAACAAATGTCATAGTATCTTTTTTTTTAAAAGTTGCTAAGCTTTTAGTTAGCAGTTGTGATAGTATTCTGTAGTTTTTTCTTTTTATATATATTTTTCTTTTAATGGAGGGAGTGGGAGATAAGCATTAGTATTGTACTGTTTCTTAATACAAAATAAACATCAGATTTCAACTGTTTTAGAGAAACATATCTATCATTCTTTTTATTCTTTGGGTTCCATAAATGTGTGACAATGTTTTACACAATTATATGGTGCGTGGAAATAAACGCCTTTGTCCATAGCTGGGGTTCTTTTTCGGTTATGCAGGAGAAAAATTAAGTTATAAATTTTACTTCTTTCTTTTGTCAGGTGCACAGATTGGTCTCAATACTTGATTTGTAAATTATTTCCCACCAATGGTAAACAATATGAGCTTGTTAGGTATCCAGTACTCTAATTTATATATACTTCCATGATACAATTTGTAAAATGAAATTAAGTATTTCAGACTGTATTGGCTGATATGTGTTTTTGTTTGTTTGTTTGTTTTTTTTTAACTAGTGAAAAAGGCCATAGATTTTAAATCTAGAGGATTTAAATTGTTTCCAGGGAAAGACAACAGCAACAAGTTTTCTATCTGTGAGTGTACTCCTTTTTGTTACTTTTTTCTAGTGCAAGAGTGAAGTTTGTGCTGTCTGTGTTGTTTGTGTGTTTTCAGAGTTGTTTATGTATTTCTGATAACTGACTAAAATCTGTTTCTCCAGTCTGCATGGTGAATTAAATATGGTTCTATTCTAAAGGCAGGTTTTCTATAAATCTGGCATTGTAGAATGACATTTTGTCAGTAATTTCACATTAAATATGCAGTATTTACAAAGAAATAAATATTCAGTCTCCCAGGTATTGGCTGAAATCTTAGCTGTGAACAGGATATATACTATTTTAATTAAAAGTTTCTACTATCAGCAAAAGGCTATACAACCCAAAGCCTATCCTCATTTACAAATATGCAAGCACATATTTTTTTCAAGCAACATGTGAGGTCACTTTCTGAATCTTTTTTTCATCATTAACTTTGACATTTTGAACTGATTAACTAACTGTACTTTTAAAAATTCTGGAAACACTTAGTGTCTTCAATTTTAATTAAAGAAAATAGAAATTGAAAGCGCTCAACATCTTACAGGACTGGGTCTTGAATAACTCAGGAGACAGGCAACTTGCTAATACAAATTAAATGGGTATGGCTCTAAATATATTGAAGGCAATATCTTTTGCAAAAGAACATGCCTTTTTTATAGAGTTCCTGTTTGGACTAGAACCGCATTTTAAATATTTAGAAGTAATTGTTTAAAATACAGATAGTCTAACTGCATAGCCTATGTCTGCTTATATTACATTTTATTATTCTTCACAGGAGTGGAAGGACTTGTTTTTGAAGCTCCTTAGTTTGGACACATTTGCGCTAATTTTTTTGTTTAAAGTGTCAGTGATGGATTCAGTTTCCAGGATTTTACAGGAACAGTGGCATAACTTTTAATGCTTTTTTTCAGTTTTAGATATTAAACTGTCAACATATCAGATGGGATTTCTTTATAAAAAGGTGTCTTCAAGCAGCAAGACTCTAACATTTACCAAGTGAGAAAAATAAAGCAAAATACACTTCCTTTCAGTTTTTATAATGCAGCATATTGCAATATTCAACTTCTGTGTAAACTGCATCACCTAAATAGTTCTGTAAGATATGCTGGTGTATTTGAAAACTTTGTATCAAGACACTCAAAACCAAATGTTCTTTTTACACTTATTGGGTGACTGGAAAATAGAGTCATTATATGACAAGAAATAACAGTAAGACAATTACAGTAGTTTTTATAAGGTGCATCACTGAAGTCTCTGTCTCATGGTCCATCTGTGCTTTTATAGTTACAAATGAGAGTAGTAATTATTCTATTCATATATTCATTCATTATCATCCTACATATATTCATATAAAGGCTGATAATACAGATTGTTTCTCTGTAAATTTATTTCACACAAATAATTAAATATTTTAGTATATAAACATTAATAGGAATTGGATATTTATACTGAAGTACCAGACACTTGTAATATCTAAAGGTGATTGTTACCAAACTAATGATGAAATCTATCAACATATTTTTGAAAATCTTTATAGACTTCTACATGTTATTAGAGTCTACATAAAGCTGAAAACTCTATCTTGTTTTATTGGCTATGCAGCGTAGGTTACTTACGAGTTACCTTTATGATTTGTACCTTTGGTGATCATAATGTTATCATAAATATATCACTAAGATTTTATATTGTAATCTAGCATTTGGTTAGCTAGTAACTTTGGTAGCTGAGGAAACAGAAGAGGCAGTATTTAATGAAAAGCCTATGTATTTAGCTGTTGACTTGAGATAAAATTCCCATTGTACCCTCAGCTAGATCTGTACTTGCATTACAGTAACAAATAGGGTCCTTCAAAAAAATTATGACTAGCATTCAATGTTAGTAGAAAGAAGATAAGGATAAGTGAATGCCTATTTAACATTATGCCTTGTATTAGCAATGTCTTTAGAAATTATAATTTAACATTTTTCATGTGTATGTCTTTTCCCTATTTTACTTTTATTGAATGTATCGGGTATGCAATATTCATATTGCAATATTCAATTGTAAAGCCAAGATAATAATACCTGACTTGATAATATACTTTGAAACAAGTACGCATCAACTTAATTTTGCAAGTGTTGAGATTAACAACAACAAAAAAAAAATCATAGGGGAATCTAGTTCAATCTATCTGGTTTAGACCTCTGGAATTTCTTGCTCCCAGTTTCATGACTAGCCCATGAAAAAAGCTTTCCCTAGAGGAGCCTTTAATATACTACAGAAAATCCTTTCATTGCTTTAATTGTCATAGGAGTATCTTCAGCATAAAAGAAGCAAAGACAGACAGACAGACAGACAGACAGATAGATAGATAGATAGATAGATAGATAGATATCTGGGGAACTGTATGAAGCCGTATTTCACTAGACTGAAAAGTCTAGCATTATGTCTGCAAAAGTAATGTCAATACAAAAATAACAAAATGTGCATTTATTTTTTACAAAGCATGCAACAAATCAGACTAGATTTAAGTTTGTGCTTAAATGCATTTCTGATTTGCAATGAAATCAGAGAGCAGTTTAGTGACTTCTACTTATAATGTTTTCTTCTGAATTTTTACTGAGGTATATAACTTATTTTAATTTTGTTCCTGTAATTATTTAATTGATTTTTCTTTAACATAAATATTTGTAATTTTTATTTATGAATATTAATAAATGCATAAAATGTAATTTAAAATACCTTTCATAAAATATTTTTAAGAATGGAACTTTCTGCAGAAGTTGCCAAAAAATAATAGAAATTTCAAGCTTCCATTTTTGGTGGAAATTGAAGTATATAACAATTCTTGTGCTTTGAATTAGAATTAGAATATTCTTTTTTATATGAATAGTCACCCTATTACTTGTGTATAGGAAAATATAGTGTATAAAAATAAAATAGTTATCTAAAATATCAAAACATGAATTACAAAAAGTGGGTTTAGTTCTGTTTTAATAATATTTTTATTTTAGTTTATAGTATAGAATTTCTTCTGTGTGCATAGATAGCCTCAAAGTGGCACCATTGTAGTTTACTTTCTTTAATAGTATAGTTATAACATCAGTTTAATGTCAGAAAAGTCAACAGTCACAAAAATGAGAAGGTGCCTTTTTCCACATTCATTCTCAAGTATACCTCCTTTCCTTTTCTGCATTGCTCAGTGAATCCTAATCGTCTACCCCAAGTTTGAAGGTATTTTCTATATGTATGGGCTATTTATGATGATTCGTTATTTGTCAAGTGTAGGCTTTGTCACTTTCAAAGAGTTCATTAATTGTAAATGCTCATCCAACAAGCTCCTACTAGGTGCCCTTGTAATATGCAATTTATAGAATTGTAATTGTCAGAGATACATATTTACCAACATTAGCATAAAGTTGAACTTCTTCTATAGTTAATATGGTTTCATCACATCTACAAGTATTGGGGGAGCAAAAGACTGAAACCTGGTAATAGGAAGGGGCTCAAGGAAGAGCCCTCCTTGTCCCAAAGTCCTTTGAGCATAGAAATGCAGATGAATATAGATGAATTACCTTCCTTTGCTATTAGAACAACCTTGGACGTGGTGCAGCTCTTTTGGGGCAGAGGAGGATAGTTACTGTAATTCCAGTTGACAAGGGCTGGACCTGATGTGTGCTAAAAGTTGAGACATTTTCCTTTTAACTTTCTGTAACATTTTCATTTGGCCTTTGACTTCCTCAGGTGTACCAAACCAAATCTTCCCTGTGTGTGTAAGAAGAAAAAAATCAAGGAAGAGAAAACCACCAAATATTCTGAATGTTACTTTCCTTGATTAGAAGCTGAAATTTAGTGAACACCCTTTAGAAGTATCATTCCATTACAAACTACATTTTTTTATTCAAGTATATTGAATTTATGATGTAATGACATTAGCTTAATTACATGCAAACTTTCTCTTTAAAAGAAAAGTTAAAAACTAATACTGCAAATCCATTGATCTAGTTCCATAGAAATAAAGAATAATAAAGGTGAAAATCTCTTTCTGCCTACTATAAATCTTTGGTATCATTTCAACTTGTATTTTTGAAAAAAATATTCTTCTATCAGGCCATGAATTTACCAAGTAATAGCAGACCTACCAACTTTGCTAAAGATTTTTTCAGGATCTGCTACTTCCTGGTTCAATGAACTTCAAAAATTAAATAGAAATTAATACATTTATTTTGGCATAAAATTGTTTATGTAAGATACACCTCTTCAAGCTATAAAAATTATGAGAAAGTATATAATGCATTGAAAAAAACCCCACAGAACAGGTGAATATGCTAAGGGCTAGATCACTACCTAAAAAAATGCTGGAAAAACACACTGAAAGGTTCACAGGAAGTTTCTCTCTGAAGATCCATTTTAGTTTATTGTAAGATAAATGTATGCAAATAAAACTGGCATTTTGAGTTTATCTTAAGATCACCATATTTTGGGAATATCTGCATTTTCAATACTGATTAAGGACAACTCTCTCAGCATGAGCCTATGCATTTGAGTTTTCTTATAATTCAAGGAGAAAAGGTCAGCTCTTAGTGGAGATGACATTTATTAGATTATGTTCAGAGTACAATCTTACAACCCTAAACTTGATGAACACTCCTTTAAATGTTAATGTTTGTAAAGGAATAGTAATAACATTTCCATGTGAGTTCAATAATATTACAAGAAAACAAAATAGCTGATTAGTACAATTTACAAAAACCTTTTGTTATTTTTAAAAAAAAAAAAAAATATTCCAAACCAGAAAGAGCATGTTTCACATATCATAAGGAGGAGAAACTTATGTATTGAAACTAGAGAATATATGGGTGATCATATTCTGTAGAAAATATGTTCTAAAGGACCTAAAATGCAGATAATGTACTTTTAAAATATTTTTTACTTGTTTAACTCTGTATTATTTTAAAGCTATATGATTTTATCTTTTTTTTGATTGTTTATTTTGTTCTATTTTGGTTTTTTTTTTTTGCAGTAAATGAGGGAGGTATTAAACAGGCATCCAATTTGTGTCCAGATCCTGGAGAACCAGAAAATGGAAAACGGATAGGCTCAGATTTTAGGTAAAATATAAACCTTACCATTGTATCATTTCTCTAATACTGAACATGGAAAATGTGTATGTTAAAAAATTATTGATGTTGTTGAGCTACTCTTTCAAAACTTTTTACTGATCAGTAAAAACTGAAATGCTGAAATGCAATTCTGTATAAAACTATGAAGTTAAATATAGCCTCTACTTAATATGCAAAGAAGATAAAAAACCTACTTGGAAGAGAGCATGTATCTCTCATTATCTGGCAAAATATGGATTGAAGGTAAGTTGAAATAAATTTCTCTTGTAAAAATTGTGTTAGACTTACAAATATTATGTATACACATGGTACTGGAGGCTTTTGTGAAGGACAAAGAAAATCTGAATGCAACCCAAAAGGAACAAGAAAACCTCACAAAGGTATTTTATAGAAATATTCATTGGAATCTAGGGGAATACTGTATTTTCTACAGTATATTTTTCTGGAATCCAGAAGTTTGATACATGCAGGTGTATTTGCCTAGTAGTCCTCAGAGTGTTTTAGCACTCTTAATGAAGACTATTTTTTTATTAATTTTGATACATACCAAATTTGTACCATGTGGAATTACTGTCTTTAAAAAATAATTCAGAACAAAAAAGTTTCACTTCGTTTCTAGCAAATTCTTGCTTTTCATTCTTTGCTGTCTTTTTCAACTGTTTCTAAGAAGACTCCAAAGAATCAAAGGATCATACACTTCCAGTGATTATTCCACTTTTTTTTAAATTTAATCTAAACTCAAATTTTAACCCCCTTTCTTTCCACCGTCATGTGTCTTTCAAGCTCATTATCTTGTAAGGAAAAAAAAAAGTTTATAATATTCTTTCAAAACATTCTATGTTTTTTTTCTCAGTGAAAATATATTACTCCTATTGTCAGTAACAGCAGTGGCTGATGTATTGTATGAGTAGAGACACATATAAAATCACTTCTTGAAAATGTTTTGAATCAATTTTAATCTCTTATCTATCTGAGTTTCTGAATTGTTTCCTTTTTAATTGTTTAACATTCATTTCATCACACACTAAGGATTAAACATACATATTATTATATATTTGATATATAGACAAATTTTTAGCTGTATTAAAAGAATAAATCTAAAGGTATTTTCTTGCTTTATGTCATATGCTAAATTCACATTATCATCAAGTATACAAATCTCTACAAACACCCAAATGTGGAAAGAGAAAAGGAGCAAATAAGTAGTGGGGAGACTGATAATTTTCAAATGAAATGGTTTTATTACATTCAATTTTGCTCAAAAAATGTACTTTAGATATCACTCAGCACATTTCCTAACATTAGAAGATAGGAAATGTTAGCATAATTTTGGAAACTTCACTCTTTTCCATAACTTGTTGTACATAGAATCATAGAATCATAGAATTGTCTAGGTTG
>BJBW01001789.1:49151-65710 GCA_004320125.1 Scolopax mira | reverse complement strand
CTTAGCACTGTATCTAAACGGCCCTTAAACACAGCCAGGTACATTTTGGTTTTGTTTTCTCTTTTCTCCCCATAATCAAGCAGAACATAGTATTGACAATGATATCCCAAATAAATGTGCTAGCTGGCAGTCAGTTAGTGATTATAATTTCTCAGTTATTTTTGATAGTCTCTCTATTTCTCTAGATTTGAGAAAGTGTTCCATACAAAATTAGTTATAAAGTCTTCTCTGATGCACACTGTATTTTTTTATTTCTGACATTACCTGACAAAAATAGATTTATTTTTATTTTCAGAAAAATAAAAAATGAGCTGTATTTCTTAACTGTCCTGCCTCCTAAAATCATTACTTAGGCCAGTGTTCTGTATTTTAACCTCAGAAATATGGATTGGTAGAGAAAGCCTTTGACAGAGAATCTGCAAGTCCTTTTCTAGTGGTGTTCCTGCAAGCAACCATGGAAGGACCTACGTGCAAGAACTTGTGACAGGCAGTACCTTGAAGAAGATATGATATTGATAATGCCTTCATCTTGCTTTCCAGTTCAAACCTTTAGGATGGAATAATTTAGCATTATTCTTCACTATACACTGTGATGATGTGACTGTCAAGCTTTCAAATGAATTTATGAGATAATGAAAGCAGAAGGAATTCAAATTACTGAACAATAAAATGCAAGATATACAAGATATCAAAATAAAAATATTTTCTTTTGAAGTGTTTTTTTATCTAATTGTTCACTAAACTCTGTGATTTTATTTTTACATTTTGAAAAATATGCCCAAATTTTATGTGAGAGATCAGCTTTTCTATCAATTCCCATTAATGTGCTATTTAGTGCTTATATGTATAACATAATGATAAATCCAATCACATTGTAAAGGAAAAGAATATTTCAAATGTATGTAAGTGAAAGGACTCAACTGACATATCCAATTACCAAATGGAAGTGAAAAAAAATGAAAGTGAAAAGAAGTGTTCACTTTAATGACATCTTTCGTGAACAGAAAAGGTAAATAAGATTTTGTTCAAAACAAAATAAAAAGATGTAACACGTACAATATTATGTTCTTGGTCTTATGAGTTGTGATTTTATGGGCCAGGAATGTGCATTTTGGTGAGGAAGTATTTTTCACCTTCCACCGAAGAATGTATTTTCAGATCAAACTGAACTTTTTTTTTTTGTATTGATCCTTATTTTTATCACTTCTTGACATTAGTATGGAACAACCTATTTACAAAGTAAGAAAAAAAACAAAACAAAACAACAAACTAGCACTTAACTGATCCTCATTCTGCTGAAATCCTGCTGATTTGAAGGGCAGCCTACTTGCTCTCTGGTTTCTCTAACAGGTTAGACCGTAGAGCAGTAATAGTTTCTGAAAACTCAGGGTTCTTAATGGCTTCACTGACACCTCAAATTTATTCTCAAAAGCCATCGTTGAACTAAATCCTTTCAACTAAATATTTGAATTTTCATGGTTCAATTTCTGTCATGATAAAAACAATCTGGTCTGGATAGTCTTCTCTGGGTAAATTCCATCCAGTCCTTCCTTAATAGGAACGACTATGTTGAGTGTAGCTCTCAGAAATGATCCAGAAAGGGCTATTTTTTTTTCTCTGTTTTTCCACCATTTTGTGGTAGTCTTTCTTTATAATGCAAAAAAATTTTATTTGGAAATAGTGGGAGGACAGGTATGCAGACATACAAGTGTACAATTTCTAACCACTTTATTGACAGGCTTGAAAACAAATGCTCCTTTGGCTACATTCATCTTATATGTATTATGGATAAATGGCATGGTTTCCTATGTAAGGCTTATTAAAGGTCTTAAGAATGTAAATGGTGGAATTTGTACTTTGAAAAAACAGGACTCATGAATATTAGTAATATGTTATTTATCTCAAGTTGAACATGATATACTGAAAAGGGGTCTTACAAGGAACAAAAGCAATCAAAAAATTTATAGCAGACAGAGTAAAATTCCTCTTTAAATTTTCCTTAAAATTTCTCTGAATCACACACCCTTCTCTTCCAATATGAAATACAAGCTTCTAGTCTGAAATTTCAAGCCAAACATCATGAAAATTGAACAACACTCAGATAATTTGTAGCATGAGATGTGAGGCTAGCTTAAAGGGAAATAGTACGTTTCATTTGTTAGCAGTTAATTGGTTCCTTTGTCAAGCAGAAGCCTCTGACCGTGCAAGCTTTGTGGGAACAGGTGACACCTTAAGAACTGTTTAAGCAGAATTACCAATGATCTCCAGAGTGTTGTGAGATCCTCTGCAACTGAAATTTAGTCATCACTTTAGTTTGTTCAACACATGTTAAGGATTTTTCTTGACCAAAGATTTTGAAGATTTAAATTTTCTAACATTATATCCTGGAATCCTAACATCTTGCAGTGATATACAAAAATGTTCCTACACATGGTCTTAACTTGAGACAGATGCTGTTGCTTAGCTCAACTCTCCTACTGTGGCTCAAGTAAAGTACAGTAGACTCTATCTGTAACTTGCACATAAATAATTATGGATCAGTTATGTAGAAAGTTGCTAGGTTAAGAAAATGTGCTTCATTGCATAGTGTTGAAAGCTTATATGTACCTTTATCTTCTTTTACTGCAGATGGAGAAAATCATGTATGTGATGGAATAATTATTCATTTATTTAAATTAACATTAAAATATATTATAATAGTTAATTAATTCTTTGATAAGGACAGACTTTAGGAACTGGTGGTTAGGTATTTCTGGTTTAGTTTTTTTTAGTTTGTGTTCTCTAAAGGTGGATCCCAAATTTGGAGCAGATGATGGACACTTCAAAAATAATTATGAGATTAAAGTGTTTTCTCAAATTTGTAACTATTTTCCTTAATATTTACTCATACTCCTTTTCTAATGGAAGTTATTTCTAAAGTTTGGGGTTTGTTCTTGGAAATGCAAGACCAATGGCAATCATCTTTTGTCCTATTAGAAATTGAAATTGGCAGAAAAAGTTACTAAGAGACATAGGTCAAGCATTCATTTCTGAAGCTATGAACTGCTTTAGCACAGCATGTTGTAGATACAAAAGTTTTATTCAAGTTCAAAATAAATTTAAGAGCTTGAATGAGTCATAGAAATATTGGAAGGGTCCTTGAGAGGGCATCAACTCCAACCTCCTGCCCATGCCTACACTAATTCAGATCAGCTGTGACTTTGTTTAACCAATCCAGAAAAACCCCCAGAATGAAGACTTCAAAACCGTCTGGGTGTGGTGTTCCAGTTCTGCCCTGCCTTTCTCAGGAGAAGTTTCTTGTAATGTAAAACCTGAATCTCAGAAACTGCCCCTTGTATATTGTCTGTCATATTAAAAAAAAGTTTGGCTTCATTCTTTGTAAAAGTTCTTGAAATAGTTACAATCTGTCATTAGACAGAACCTTGGCTTTCTCTTTGTCAGACTTGCTGCCTCAACTTTTTGCTGTAGATCATGTGCTCTAAGTCTCCAACTAACCTCCAAACCCTCTGTAGTTTTTATCAATGTCTCTCTTGAAGTGGGAGACTAAACACTGGGCTTAATATTGCAGATAAAATTTCTATTGATCTGCTGCCACCAATTCTCATGTAGGTGAATATTTTTTTTGTTTTATTCAGGATGAGAACACAGAACTTTGTATCTTGTTGAGTATCTACTTGTTGAGTTTCATGAGGTTTCTGTGCTCAAACTTGTCAAATGTCTGGATTGAAGCTCTGGTATTCAGTATGTCAGCTACTATTTCTATTTTAGTATGATCTATACATATTCTGTGAATCTCACCATCAAGGTTAAGATTGAAAATATTAAACAGCAGAAGACCCTATATTGATTTCATAGTGCTCAGCTGATTACTGACCATCAGCTGAATATAAAGCCATTGATTCCTACTTTTTGAGCCTTCTTTGCTTCAGTCTTTACTGCTAAGGCTGGATCTCAGGATCCCCAGGCCCTGGAGGTAGGAGAGAGAGCTTATCAATATCTAAAGGGTGGGTGTCAACAGGATGGGGTCAAACTCTTCTCATTGGTGCCTGGTGACACAAGATGGAACACAAGAAATTCCATCTCAACATGAAGAAAAACTTCTTTACTTCAAGGGTGAGAAAGCACCGGAACAGGCTGCCTGGAGAGGCTATGGAGTCTCTTTCTCTGGAGATACTCAAAACCCACTTGGATGCATTCCTGTCCAGCCTGCTCTGAATGAACTTGCTTGGTCAGGGGGGTTGGACTAGATGATCTCCAAAGGTCTCTTCCAAACCCTACAATTCTGTAATTCTGTGATTTTTCAAGGAACTGTATGAAAATAATAAAAAACCCCAAACCCAATCAAAAAACTAATTCCTTTTCAGCAAAGGTAGTTAAATAAAGAAGCTCTCTTCTTCTAATTGGTTATAGATAATTAATAGATAAAATCAAACCTTACATAGTTTTGGGGTATTCAGATTTCCAAATTGATTTTTAAAAGCCTCTTATACAGATATATATGTGCACAAAATCATTGGGAAATGACAACAAAAGTACAATGACAAGCTTTTATATCAGCACTTGCCTTTTTCCTCCATGAGTAAGGACTGCTCTTCTGTTTTCACAAAATATCAGCACACCTATGTTTAGTTAGGTTATGAGGGGGCCTTTGTGCCCTAGTGCTTTACACTTACTAACATCCATTGTGCCAGCTGTGCCTAGACCATTGGTCATGTAATTTGTGTTAACTATTACATACAATGGAAATACTTGTTCATATTATGACGTCTAAAAATAAAGATAATGAAGGAAAAGGAATTTGTGCTTTTCCACATTTATGATGCTTTCCTTTTGAAAGCCTTTTCAAAATATCATGTTTTGTTGTATTTTTAATTGTAACACGCTATTGTATTTTATTTGTGCACATGCACTTGGTCATGTGCATAAAATTATATTTACAAAATCACTGTGGATTTGTGTAAATAATGCTCTGTGATTTTTTTAATGCAAGATTTCATCACGTATTTTTAATACCAAAGCATAAAGCTTTATTAGTATCCATTATAAGGGTGATAAAAGCAATGTTACACTTCCAAATTCCCCTTACAAAATACCCTTCACTACAAAATGCAGTAGCATTATATAAGAGGTTTTCAAAATATTAATTTTTAGTTTATTTGACTCTTCTTAGAATTTCTTCAGTAACATCTCTGCTTTAATCTTTTTGATTTATTCTTTCTTAATTGGAGGGGAAAAGAGTATTTCCCAATTTTTATTCATTTTTGGCACAAGCATGAGGTAACACACTAAATCACAGATCTATGATTCTTCCTCATCAGTATTACATAAGGAATAGGATAAATAATAACACAATATTTTAATTCAGAAACATAATGACCATCATTTAGCAACTGGTAAGGGAAAAGGTGTGCTCTGAAGATCTGTAAAACTATAGTTGTCCACAGCGACAGTTTATAGAAATACTTTACAAGTGTGGCAGGCAACCTGTTCAAAACAGCAAGCTGAAATTGTGGAGTGCAAGGTTCAGATGCCAGAAAAAGGCCTGACATACTGCCTATTTTCAAGTGTAATCAGGATTTGAAACTATAATGCTATTAAAGGAGAAGAGGAATTATCTCAATAATACACATTTGAGTATTGAGCTTTTTAACTTTTTCAAACTGAAAAAAAAACAAAACAAAAAACCCCCACAACTCAGAAAACCAGAACAAAATAAACAAACAAAACAGAACAAGTTTTTCTGGGCTTATTTCCTATTTTGTTCTGTGCCAAGCTTGCAACACCAAATGTCAGCTCCATATGGAAAAGTCCAAAATCTTTTGAAGCCAGCATTATCAGTTCATAAATAATCCCAGCTAAAACCTAGAAAGATTTTTTTAGTATTCTTTTCTTTTCCTTCATTAATTTGAGAAACATATGCCAGTTAAAGGAGCAAATGTTCATATTTATCTTGTAACTTTCACTGTCTAGTAGTTGTTACGTCCAGAATCCTATCTATTTTTAAAAATTACTTCTTTTTATGTTTAATTTTAGCTTGGGTGCAACAGTACAGTTCTCCTGTGATGAAGATTATGTGCTACAAGGTTCAAAAAGTATCACCTGTCAGAGGATAGCTGAAGTTTTTGCTGCATGGAGTGATCATAGACCTGTGTGTAAAGGTAAAGAGGAATTCTTACTCTTATGGTGATTTGTTCATTTCACATCTGTTGTTTGATAGCCAAACCAATTAAATTAATATTTTTGTAAGTGCCTGAAGTTTTAATCCTAATGGGACACAAACTTTGTCTAAAGCACAAAACTGTGCTTTAGTTTACTTGGGAAATTACATTATAAAGTATGCTTCATAATGAGCTGAGGAAAATCTATCACATGCTAAATACTAAGACTTGACAAGATGGATTTCAAAATTGTGGTGATTCAATATACAGCCAGTAGTTCCTGAAGCCTCTTCAGTACATACTTGCTAAGCCAGTGAGAATGACTTGAATTTAGGATTGATAAGGACTGGAGAAGTAAGTCTATACTTGGTTTTGACCCTCACCAAATGGACGAAGGGAAAGAAATACAGTAAAATGCAAAAGAAGCACAAAGTCATTCTGCTGAATACATTTGATGTCTAAATACTATGGAAAGATGTAGGATGAATACCTGAATCAAGGAAGGAAATTATTAGTGTATATATATGTAATATATATATCAGTATATATAATGGAAGTATTAGTGTGTACATACACATGCAAATTGGCATAGCAGCAAAGCCTATGAAGCCTATTGAAGAGTACAGTTTGTCCACAAAGAGCACTTGTGTATGGGAAACAGGAGAGACCGTTATCTTCTAATTCAAGGCTATGGATACTTACCCTAATGTCCAGAGAGAACTGTGAGATGTTTCTAAACAGTGAAAGAGAGTAACAAAATCCAAGGATGGTATCCAGATAATGTGTAGTAGGAATACATAAAAGCTGAAAAATTACATAGTGGTTTTTGGGTTTGGGTTTTTTTTTTTTTGCAAATAAAATACCAGAATAGTCTACCTGTAACTCGCTGTGGATAACAATGAAGTGCTAAATGTAGGTTAGAATAATCAGCTACCCAAATCTGAGTTAAGAAAAACATAATAGGTGTTACAGCTGCAGAAATAGGTTTACAATGAAACACGACAGTATATGCTTCAATAATAGCATATCACATAAACAAATAACAAGTTTAATTGCATACCTATAAATATACGTAATATTAACATTCTGTATCCTACTCTATGTAATATATTTATGTATAACTAGAAGAAAATCCTAAAGATAATTTTCTGTATTTTTGAAATGAAAGAACACCCAGATTTCAAAACTAAATCATGGAAATCATTGTTCTCATTATCAATGATCTGGATGAAGGGATTGAGTGCACCCTCAGTAAATTCACAGGGATTGAGTGCACCCTCAGTAAGTACTGTGGGTAAGTTCACCCACAGTAAGACACCGAGCTGGGTGGCAGTGTCGACCTGCTGGAGGCTTTGCAGAGGGATCTGGACAGGCCAGATTAATGGGCTGAGACCAATGGGATGAAGTTCAACATGGCCAAGTGCTGGGTCCTCCACTTGGGTCACAACAAACCCCTGCAAGCTACAGGCTTGGGGAACGAATGGCTGGAGAGCTGCCAGGCAGAAAAGGACCTGGGGGTGTTGGTCAACAGCAGGCTGAACATGAGCCAGGAGTGTGCCCAAGTGGACAAGAAGGCCAACAGCATCCTGGCCTGTATCAGGAACAGTATGATGAGTAGGACCTGAGAGGTGATCGTCCTCCTGTACTCAGCACTGGTGAGGTCTTACCTTGAGTACTATGTCCAGATTTGGGCCCCTTACCACAAAAAAGACATTGAGGTGCTGGAGCGGGTCCAGAGAAAGGCAACAAAGCTGATGAGGGGTCTGGAGCACAAGCCTTATGAGGAGAGGCTGAGGGAGCTGGGGTTGTTCAGTCTGGAGAAGAGGAGGCTGAGGGGAGACCATATCACGCTCTATAAGGGGCGTTTAGAGAGGCGGGGATCGGTCTTGTCTCCTAAGTCACAGGAATAGGACAAGGGGCAATGGCCTCAAGTTGTGCCAGGGGAAGTTTTAGATTGGATATTAGGAAACATTTCTTCACCGAAAGGGTTATCAAGCATAGGCTGCCCAGAGAAGTGGTTGAGGCATCCCTGGAGGCATTCAAAAGATGGGTTGACATGGTCCTCTGGAATATGGTTTAGTAATTTTTATTTCCTATTTCTTATTTATTTTTTTGTCAGAGTTAGGTTGATGGTTGGACTAGATGATCTTTAAGGTCCCTTCCAACCTAGATGATTCTACAATTCTGTGAAAAAAATCATCATAAAGACCATGTATAAGGATAGGATTTATATATTTCCTGTATGATAACCATGATCAAATAACATTCTTGGTTTTCCTATCCCACATAAATGGTAACTGCACCTCAAATTTTTCTATCCTGTGTATTATGTATTTGATAATAAAGTTTAGTAGTCTGTCATTGAAAAGTCATTTTAAAAGGAAAGCATACTGCAATTAACATTTCACTTATCAATACCAAAATACAATTGCACAATGTACACTCTGCTGTTTTTTTAAAAAGTATCCCTCCTAATAGACAAGGAAGTGTTATCAGCTGTCCTGTGATAGGACAAAGATATATCCATACCTAATTGTAAATTTAGAAAGGCAGCTCAGTAACATCTGGGGACAATGACCAGTAAGTTTTCAATTCTGAGTAGCAGAATTGCTACTGAGAATACCTGAGTAGCAGCAGGTATCAAAGTACTTCAGTATAAAAGGGCAACCTTTTTTGTTCAGTCCATGTTTTATTTTTTCCCAGTATGACTATATTTAGAACTACCATGGTATAATGATTTAAAAATCACACTTGTAAACATGTTTCTAATGATAAAGTAAAGATTAATACTGAACAGAAAAGAAAAAGAAAGTAATAAATCCATTGGAAGCTAACAGTTCTGTTAAAATTGTATCTAAATGTGAAACTGCAGAATGTGTTTTAAATTAATATCCAAACACACCATTATTCATAGCTAGAACATGTAATTCACAACCAAAAGGACAGTGTTTCACTTCTTTACAGTCATCAACTTCATAGCAATTGAGGTGAATGCCATAAGGCGAAAATACCAGACAGATGGTACAGATATTATAGTTTGGAAAATATTAAATGCTTTTGAGTGTCATTAGTCACATTAAAATTACTGATTCAAGTACCTTTGGTGAGCTATAATTTTGTTTCTTTTGATTAGCAAGATGTTTCAACTCAGATAAACTAAGGCTGGAATACAAGCATTTCTTCTAGAATACTAATGATGTCTTCTCTAAGTTTCATGCATAGAACATACAATAAACATTTTGAAAGAATTTTGCATAAGTAGTGTAAAGATCTTGTAGTAACATAAAGAAAATATCTGAAAAAATATGTGTGCATCTGCTTGTTGAACTTGCATGTTTGTGTATAAACCATTTGGGCAAACAAATTAGGCAATCATGCATAAATGTTATTTTATGCAAGAAATTAATATTTTCTTGTGAACCGATGCAGCTTTGCAGATAATGAGGGCACAGGTGGTATATTTAATACTTCACCTCTTATTCTTTCAAATGCCACTTAAACTGCTGCCTTTTATCAGGTAGTGTTTGATATTTGAACGATACAGCTTGCAAATGTTTTCAATCACTTATAAAAATTATATTGTGCACATACCAAAAATCCCCCAGTAATAATACATTTTTCCAAAAAAATGGCATGTGATTTAATAACAATTTGTTACATTAATAGACTGCAATTGGGCAAAGTTCTAAATGGGAACTTTCCAATTTTAGATGCATTTGATTTGACATCATAAATCCTCAGGACTCCTTCTCATAAGGCATATGAGTGGCTGAGTATAACTGCTTGCCAAAAATGAAAGTTTAATTCTCATTAGGAGTTATCATATAATACCAGCAGGAACTGACAAAAGATCATATTAATGAAAGTGAATCTGGAATAAGTCTGAAGCATTTCTACAAGAGAAATATAATAGGACTTTCAGAAAGTAAACTGATACATCACTCCGAAAATATAAGCAAATGTTTTAAGTTATCAACATCTTTTAGACCTTCAGACTAGTTTCCAGTAAAATGCTGCTCTGTGGGTTTGGCTAATTTCTGAACCTTTTGACTTCTAGAAGACTATGAGAAAATTGTAAAGTGATATTAGATACCCTCAATAGAATTAATTGCAGTTGTATTTCCTTGTAGTTTATCCACACTTATCCTTTTTAATATTTTTAAAAAATTTTAATCTAACTTATGAATCCAATCACCCTAGCAAAATAGGTTGCTCAGAGAGATGAAAGTCATGAAAAAATATAGCAAAAAATCAAGGCATTTGCCCCATTGTGAGTTACAGGCCAGTTATATTAAAAAGAAGAATTTAGAGCTACTAGGGAAATATGGCAATTTGAAAGCAAGCAGATAAAGTAACAAAAGCAGCAGCTGAAAATTAACTGGCCAGTTTCTGAATTTTATTGAAATTTTCAAGTGTATTCATCCTCTCAGACACTTGGTTTTTCAGTTGGACTTTTTCAAGATCAATGTATCATGCAAGCCTAAAATTCTACTGGGGATTCCTAAATTCATTTCAATTTAATTGGCCTCATGCATCAATACAATTGGCCCATCTTGTAGCATACCATTCTTACAGAACAGAAGAACAAACAGTGTCTTCTCATCCTTCCTGAGAAAGAAAAAAAAAATTCAAACGATGACATGAGAATCTTTGTCCAGGCATTTATTTCACATTGAGTTACAGTCTACTATTTGAAAGATAAAAATTTATGCAGTTGTTACTTATTTCATATCCCAAGAAATGCTTAATATATGTGATTCAACGACTCTATTCTATTGTGTGAGGCAGCAATTAAGGACACCAGTCGCAGGGTGTTCCCTGCTCCATCCATTTCTGAACAACAGGCTGTCACCCCATTTTGCCAAAAAAGCTCAGCTTGCAAAAATACTTTGCAAAGCATGGGAACCATCATGCTTGAAGGAACTGCAGCTACTTTTTATGACCCCATTAGCAGAAAGAGCTGACAGGTGAGGCAGGAGGACCTGTCCTGAGACTGAATTCCCAGCCCAGAGGGCAGTGTTGAAGAGAGATCTTCAAAGGAGATATCTGCAGGGTGCACGAGCAGTGGCTCTGGGATTTCAGGGACTTGTGGCTCTCCAGGGGCAGGACGAGGCTGCTTCCAAATCCCAGATGTGTTGTACTGCAAACCCAGCAGCCTGGGTCTGTGCTGGCTCAGACAATTCTGCATTGCATCTGCTGGTGATGCTTACTGTCCTTATTAAAGAGAAAGACATATCATATGCACTTCGTGACAGTCCAATATGAACAATGCATTTTAAAATAGGCTGATATTTATGTAGTCAATTATTATAAACAGATTTCATTTATTTTCAAGCATAAGGCAGTGGAATTGAAAATTCTCTTTTCTGAGACAGGTAAACAAAAGTGATTTACTGTTTCAGTCTTGGAGCACCAAATGAGATATAATTGTAACTAGGACAATGTGTAGCAATTAGATTTAACGTGTAGAAGAATAAGCTATTTAATATTGGTAGGGGGAATGTGTGGATGCATGGGCTTAATAAACCACAGACAAAATAAACAACAGAAATCAGGCAATAATAGAGGGTGTCAATTTCTCCCCAAAACCCTGCCACAAATCACAGTAGGGAAGTGAGATGGTACCTGCACCAAAAGCACCTCTAATAACTACACAGGTTGGTCCCAACAGCCTAGGTACCTGCAGCGCTGTTCAGAAACACCCATTAGGACGGAGAGCTGATGAGTAGCAGTGTCTGTCTGTGCTGGCGTTTCTTCATCTCGGATTTGCTGAAGTGACCAATTTGAAGATGGATACAGTCCTAAGTAGGCAATGTTCTGTAGGCAATCCTGCCTTAGCAGGGGAGTTGGACTAGATGATCTCCAGAGGTCCCTTACAACTCTGACAATTCCGTGATTCTGTGACTGTAATGACATGACTGCTTACACTGATGTCCCTGTGACTTCATTCAAGAGTGAAAGTTTAAACACTTCAGAATGGAGACCCTACCTATTTGTGTTCCATGGGATTCAGTATTCCCCTACAAGGCAATGCCATTATTACAAAGTCAACTTGCTTAACCAGAGACAATTATCTACTTTATGATACTATTTGCCATTTGATAAATCTCTTCCTCTCATTTACGTTTCAGGAAATGAAACAGATAGATCTATTCACAGTTGGTCGATTAGCATTTTTATTTTCATGCCTGCCGCTCCTGTTTTCTGCTTGTTTCTCATACCCTGTGAAACATTTATAAATGCTGCCTTTTATAAGCCTGCTGGCAATTCAGCAACAAGCTCTGCAACAAGTACAGTATTTTGGAAAAGCTCTTCTAATCTATAGGGAAAAAAAAAGTGTTTTTGAAATAATTCTTTGTATCTGATAAAACTAAAGGAGAGGCAATTTAAATCACAATCATGTAATTAAGAGGCAGGCTACAAAGTAATTTGGATTATTAGTAGAAAAAGGTAAAATGACATTTTGCATTTGAATTCGGTTCTGAAAAATTTAGAACACAGGTTTTTCTTTTGCTTCATGTTGCTATTTTGTTCAGTTCATTTCACTTACTAAAGTGATTTTTAAAACAACAATGAATTCACAGACTCTATATCTTTCATTTTGTAGGTTGTAAACATTGGTTTGATTAACATAGATACGCAAGCAGAATGTATATTTTGAATTTTATATATTGCCTTTGTAAATCCTTTTACTTACGTATAGCACGGTTTTAAAAAATCCACTTTTGCCACACTAATCTCTGAAATGCAGACATGCAGCTGGAGCTCCTAAGCGAGACCACGCGGAGAGCTACACCGACGCTCACTGCCGCTTTAAATGTGAACTAGACTGGAGGGAGAGGGAGAGGGAGCTTCCCGGAGGCGGAGACGCCACAGGAGAGCGGAGAGACCCGAACCCCTTCGGGAACCTCTCGAAGTAGCTGGGGCGGGCCGGGCGAGCCGCGGCACATTTTAAAGTGGCCATTCATAGAATCATTTGGGCCGGAAGGGACATTCAAAGATTATTTAGTCCTATCCCCCTGCCTATTATACCTTCTTTAGAATGGGACAGAACTTCATTATCATATGTTTATTTCATATTTCAATGGTCTCCAAAGTTTTTTGATTTTTACCAGTAAAAATTTCACACCTTCCCAGTATATGTTTGTTTATTTATGTTATACACATCCTATGGAAGTTCTAGTAATTTACTCCTGCACCACAGTAGTTTATCTTGCTTTGCCCCATGCACCCCACTTTGGAGACTACTGGTTCATCTCACATTTTACGACTTTGCTTCAGAGCCAGAAAAATCTGTATCTAAGAGAACTTTGTCTGTCTTGAAATAAATGTTCTGAATCTTTATAAAGTGTCCATCAAAAGTGATGCTAATGTGAGCCAGATCATCAGCCTTATTTAGCTTTAGATTCTTGTACACTTGAACATAGTAAGAGGAAAAAGGAAAAAAGATACAAATAGATTTGTTCATTATCCTGAACTGGATCATTAAAAGGAATCCTTTCCTCTTCACTTACCACTTCAAAAGGTGTTCTGGGCACACTGTGACACATAGATGACTTTTGCTGAAACTGGATGTGATACAACTGTTAGCTAAGATGTTTTCTCAGGACCATAGGATCACTGACAGCCTTTCCTGGTGCTGCCTGACTCCACCTAAGCAAATGGAAAAATGAAAGACCTTCTTAATCTAGAAAATTTCAGTGAGCTTTTTTTTCTTGCAATATTAGGATTTGTTTACTGTTCCATGTACTCTTAGTACATTACTTAGATCTATTTTTAAAAATTTCTATTCTGTATGGTTTTTATTATTCTGAAATGTGTCATTGCTGTATAATGTGAGCAATAACAATGACAAAATTTACTGAGACATACTGTTTGAATAGACTCATTCAGTATACAGGAATAATTTCTGAATAGCAGCAATTGTCGGACGGAAACAGATTCTTTTTTTTTTTTCTTTGCAACTCAAAATAGGTAACACTAGACTTCTAAAATACCACCTGCTACTCTTTTGAAGTAAGATATAGCCAAAATGTTACTTTGCTATTAGTGAGCTTCTAATTTTCACAACCTAGTTAAATCTAAAAAAAGTTAAGCTTTTATAAAAATTTTATTGTTATGTGCTAATTATTTTCATGATGAACACATATTTACAGGTAAGAGTTATCAGGAACAGGAAAGCTTTATTGGAAACTTCTAAAGGGTAAATTATGCAAATGTTAGTGTCTTAGTGACCAGAAAAGTTCAGTAAAACAAACAACTAATTAAAAACAAACGCTAAACTAACAAATACCACCAACAAAACCAAACAAAAACCCAAACAAAACCAAAACAAACTAATCAACAACAACAAAAAAATCTTTAAGACCACTTTTATTTATTTGAATCTTTAAGGAAAAATGGAGAATGTTTTGACCAATTGCTTTATGGTAAGACTTAAGTGTACTATGCTAAATTTGTACTTTGCAATTAATGTACAAATCCATTCTCTACATATATGCATATATATACACACATATCTATGGTGGGTTTATATTCTGTCTATAAGAACTGTGATAAAATGCCTTTATATCAATTCAGTGAAAAATACTCTATTCATAAGCAAGTTCATTATTTTATTGTTTTCCTTAACTGTTTTTTTCCTATTTAGACTCTTCTGACTCAGTGTCCTGGCTAATAGCTTTCTGAAAATCCAATAAATTTTGACTATTTCATTGACTTTATCTTTTAATTTAGGAAATTTTCCATGGAACTCTAACAAGCTGAATTTCCTTGTTTTACACATAGAGCTGAGCTTTTGCACTTTTGCATGCACTCAGACAGTGATTATATTTTTTTAATAAACTTCATATATTTAATCAGCTTCCTTATACTGAAGGTATCCCTTGTTTATCTTTGTTCTCAGGATAAAGCATTGTTTCTTATGCTTTTGCAATTTTTTTGGTGGTATGATAGATTTTTTTGATGGAGGTTTATACATATTTATACAACAAGGAGTTTATTTGAGTGTTAGTTGTACAACCTTCAGTATTAAGGAGTGCAAAAATAAAATTTTCTTTAATATTTTCTCTCTAACTTTTATATGTAATCATATTTAATTGTTTTCATTAAATTTTATTCTTTATACGACATACTTGTATGTACATAATTATCATTCAGGATTTCACAATGTAGGCTTGCATTAACTTTGTGATTTTTCATATTTTCTTGGCAGTTAGAAAGCACACGTTATTGGTTTAATTTGGGAATTTCTTTTTCTTCTGGATTTCAGATTACAGTGTTTATCAGCAAATGTCTATTAGGAATATTTCAAAGAATACGAATAATCAAAATGAGCAGACAGATTTCATTAGGACCATTCCCCTACAGAATGAATTTGCTTTCATTTGAGGTCTTCACTATGAGGCTACCCTGAAAAAAGGCAGCAAACAGTTCATAACTCTACCACAGCATACACACTAAGGTTTTACATCACAACTCTGGACCAGAGGATGGACTCACATGTTCATATGGAGCAGCAGATTGTGTCTAGAACACTCAGTGGTTTCCCCTTCCTGACTCTTCTCCTACATACAGATATGAGCTACAAGAGTAATGAAATTTCTTGTTAATAACACAGATGAAAAGCTGTATTGAGAATTAGTCTCATTTGTGACCTCAATGACTTTAGCTACTGATCATAACTGAGGAGCTTTGCTATTATTTCCATCTTGTTCCAGGCTTCTGGAGTAGCTCTGAACAGACTTCTCCACAGTATTGCTTCTTTGAAGGGTTAAAGTGGTGCAGGAAATAATGCACCTTCTAGAGGTTAATGGCAGGATGGAGGAATGAGTCTTCATCTAGCAGCAGATGATTCTTCTGTGTTCATTATTGATCAAATAAGCAAGCTTTGTTAAAGTGTAATACAACTGGATGATAATTTCAGGTATCTTAGAAGAGGAAGCAATAATTCTTTAGCTTCTGTGGTTTATTTGTCATGTCATAATAAATAATCACTGTAGAAATAGGATAAGCTTGTGTTTAGCTGAAGTTGCCGATCAGTTCTACAGCTTCATATAGGAAGAATTAACCAATAGTGCATTCAATAAAGATATGAATATCAATGAACCAATAATAAAACCTTTACTGACTTAAGCAGACTATGAATTTATTGCCTTAAGAATGTCATTCTCGAGCAGAAAGGACACAATGTACGTCCTTTGTGTTATTTGTCATGTGAGATGCAACCCCTCCCACCCCAAAAAGATGTAAATAAGGATATCGGTTTGTTTTTATTTAAGATCACAGAATCACCTAGGTTGGAAGGGACCTTTTACGATCATTTAGTCCAACCAATGAAGAAAAGAAAAAAAAAACAACAACAAAAAAGCACACACCCACACAAACCCCACACCACACCCA
>BJBW01001789.1:35391-49011 GCA_004320125.1 Scolopax mira | reverse complement strand
ATCTAACCTGAACCTCCCCTGGTGCAACTTGAAGCCACTGCCCCTTGTCCTATCTTCTGTAACTTGGGAGAAGAGATCGACCCCCACCTCTCTACTGCCTTCTTTCAGGTAGTTGTAGAGAGCGATAAGGTCTCCCCTCAGCCTCCTCTTCCCCAGACTGAACAACCCCAGTTCCGTCAGTGTCTCCTCATAAGGCTTGTGCTCCAGACCCCTCAACAACTTTGTTGCTCTTCTCTGAACCTGCTCCAACACCTCAAAGGCTTTCCTGTAGTAAGGGGCCCCAAACTGGACACAGTACTCAAGGTGGGGTCTCACCAGTGCCGAATACAGGGGGATGATCGCCTCTCAGATTTTACTCACCACACTGTTCCTGATCCAGGCCAGGATGCTGTTGGCCTTTTTGGCCACCTGGGCACACTCCTGGCTCATGTTCAGCCGACAGTTGACCAACACCCCCAGGTCCTTTTCTGTCCAGCAGCTCTCTAGCCATTCGTCCCCCAGCCTGTAGCGCTGCCTGGGCTTGTTGTGACCCAAGTGCAGGACCCGGCACTTGGCCATGTTGAACCTCATCCCATTGGTCTCAGCCCATCCATCCAGCCTGTCCAGATCCCTCTGCAGAGCCTTTCTACCCTCCAGCAGATTAACACTCCCACCCAACATGGTCTCATCTGTGAACTTACCGAGTCCCCTCGGTAAGCTCGGTCCCCTCGTCCAGATCATTGATAAAGATGTTGAAGAGAACAGGTCCCAGTACCGAGCCCTGTGGGACACCACTTGTGACCGGACGCCAACTGGATTTCACTCTATTCACCACCACTCTCTGGGCCCGGCCTCCAGCCAGTTTTTAACCCAGCAAAGATTACTCCCATCCAAGCCAAGGAAAGACAGTTTCTCCAGGAGGATACTGAAGGAGACTGCATCAAAGGCCTTGCTCAAGTCCAGGTAAACAACATCCACAGCCTTTCCTTCATCTACCAATTGAGTCACTTTGTCATAGAAGGAGATCAGGTTTGTCAAGCAGGACCTACCCCTCGTGAACCCGTGCTGGCTGGGCCTGATCACCTGGGCATCCTTCATGTGCTGCATAATGGCACTCAGGATGATCTGTTCCATGACCTTTCCAGGCACCGAGGTCAAAGATATGCTACTGTAAATGACCATACGGACTTTGATCTGTAAATGAATGCCCTTTTTAGTGTTTAAAAATAGATAACACCAATTTATGTAGGTCTATGTTTTATAAGTTTCCTTTAAAGATTTCAGTGCTTCAGCTGTTGGTTCAATGGATTGTACAGGGGTTACAGCAGAAAAAGTGTTGACATGCCATATGCCAATACATATGCACAAAAAAATACACAGGGATAAAAGTTGTGATCATTGTGTTCCTGTCTTTCAAGGCATTAGTAATGGTAATGCTATAAGCTACTTGTTGAAGTATTATATTAAAAATGAATAGAACAGTTTCTCCTACTATAGTTACTTTTTCTCCAAATACATTACGTGTTTTTTTTAAGATTATAAGCTTGTACACAAGAGAAAGTCTATTTTACTCTGTCAAAATAACTAAACATGAATATTATCTTGTATGAGATAGTTCTATTTTTAGTCATTGTTATTTTGATCCTTCACATCTTAATTAATATAAGTTGGAGCTCAGTTTATGAATCTGCTACATGTATTTTGTATGTAAATTTAAAGGTGAACTTTCTTTTTGCAGTTAAGACTTGTGGATCCAATCTTCAGGGACCTGGTGGCACTTTCACATCACCCAATTTTCCATTCCAGTATGACAGCAATGCTCAATGTGTGTGGGTCATCACTGCTATCAATGCTAATAAGGTAAGTTTAAAATTCTGGTTTAGCTTTAGAGGAAAAAAGAACAACACAAAAATGTTTGTAGACCAGTGTGTAGACAATTATGACTTATCTCTACAGTACAACTGCTCTACTTGGTGCATTGCAGAAATTTCTAAGCAATGGCCAATATTGGATGAGTATGGACAAATGTTAAGATCTGTTGTTTCCCCAAAGAGTTTTTTTGGTTTTTGTGTGCCAAGTAGATGCCATCATATTTTTATGTGATTCTCTTAATGAAGTTCCAGAAGCAACTACCCAATGGTATTGTCATGGGTCCACTAATATTATGTTATAAACATTAGAGCTGTTTTGTGTATAAAACTGTTCATATCATGTTTAGCCTTAGACTACGTGAAGAATCACCGAAGTTCAGTAATTCACTTTCTCTTCATGAAGGACTATACAAAAGTTATGTCATACCAGTGTAATAAAATCCCATACATTTCATACCTACACTTTAAACCAAAAGTACTAGGAATTCTGATAATGCCAGATGAGTCAAAGTAGAGCAATAAAGTTAAGTTATGACACCGGTTGCCTTCAAATTCAAGATTCAGGCACCTGGCAGCAATGGCTATATTCTATTTCCATGTGTATCATTTTATCAGAAATGAGTGTAATGGACTTATTTAGATGTAATAAAAGGAAAAATTAGCTGTACAGGTCAGGAATGTTTTATATAAAGCACTATCAACATATGTGTTTTCTGCTATAGGAGTGTATTCTACCTCCTAATTTCTGTCTTATATTGCCATCTGCATCACACTCCAGTAATTGATCACAGAAGCCTAGAAGGCCTACCCCTTTACACCTGAGTTTATTAACTGTGAAGAAAGAGGTTTGATTGAAAACCTGACTACATTTCAGAAACCATTTAGCTACATCTGTGCATTTCTTTCTAATCTTACAACTTCCTGTGTTGAAGAAGAAAAAAAGATATTTAATCAAATGACTAGAATATTCATAATCAAGATGGAGGGAGAGAGAGAGTTGCTTGTCTGTTTTATCCTTGTTCTGAGGACTGCTAATCTGATTTAACCAATTTCTAGATTATCAAAAATGTGTAGAGTTCCTGAAAGATGATGCAGTCTCTGTCCCAGAGACTTGCACCAAGTTCAAAAGTAATTTTTATCTCTTTAATCAAAAACTGTTAGTACGCAAGATGAAATCTGTGCACATCAAGAATTTCTGAAGGTTCTGTCAAATGTGGCAGTGGATAAAATTTAATATTGTCTTGTTCAAAGTATAAGAGCTGCATTTCATTTCCTCAAACAAGTCCTTAAAAGGTTTGAAAGCCACCACTGAGCTGTCGTATAGAATGAATTTAGACCTTTTTGGTTATATTTTGCATAAAATGGATTCCTTTCTTAAATGAGGCAAGGGCATGTGTACACAACAAAAAAGCCAAATAAAATTTTATGCATTTCTGCCAGTGGCAGAACCAAAACTTTAAGCTCACAAACCGGTGTGTAGCTATTGGTAAATCACAGATGACTGCAGGGTTAAGATATTAATGACTTGAAGAGAGTTAAGGACCATGTTTAGAAGAAGGTATTTGTGTCTTAACGTGAGTTCCTCCCTGGTCCCTGCCGATTCACAGTGTGGTCATCCAATGTTATTTTAAAAAACACAGAAGTTTGTTTTGACCAAAGCCATGGTAGAACTATGACTAAATATCTCAAACATGTCCAGAGAAGACGGTGAGTTTACTACTGAAAAGCAGAGAAATTAAATAAAAACTGTTTGTGAAAGGAAGGTCATTTGGATGGGAGTCAATAATGAAACTCATTGATGAAGGTGAATCAATATATCTGATATCAGTGAGATCCACATATTTGTTCTTGTGCATGTTTTTGGCATACTTATTCTTGTCAGGATCCTGTTGATCTATTCAGGAGAAAATCTTCTATGTTGGAAGGGACCTACAAGATCATCTTGTCCAAGCATCAGCCTAACTCTGACAAAAATAAACAACCACACAACAAACAAAATGCAACACCATCACTAAACCATGTCTCCCAGCAACACGGCAACCTGTCTTTTGAACACCTCCAGGGCTGGTGCCTCAACCACCACCCTGGGCAGCCCATTCCAATATCTGATAACCTTTTCGGGAAATTTTTTTTTCCTTAACTACAGCCTGAACCTTCCCTGGTTTGACTTGAGGACGCTTCCTCTTGTCTTGTTGCCTGTAACTTGGGAGAAGAGACTGACCCCTGTCTCTCTACACTCTCCTTGTAGAGAGCAATAAGGTCTCCCCTCAGCCTCCTTTTCTCTAGGCTGAATAACCCTAGTTCCCTCAGGCTCTCCTCATAAGACTTGTGCTCCAGACCCCTCAACAACTTTGTTGCTCTTCTCTGGACCTGCTCCACCACCTCAATGTCTTTTTTATGGTAGGGGGCCCCAAACTGGACACAGTACTCAAGGTGGGGTCTCACCAGTGCCGAATACAGGGGGATGATCGCCTCTCAGATTTTACTCACCACACTGTTCCTGATCCAGGCCAGGATGCTGTTGGCCTTCTTGTCCACTTGGGCACACTCCTGGCTCATGTTCAGCCGACAGTTGACCAACACCCCCAGGTCCTTTTCTGTCCAGCAGCTCTCTAGCCATTCGTCCCCCAGCCTGTAGCGCTGCCTGGGCTTGTTGTGACCCAAGTGCAGGACCCAGCACTTGGCCATGTTGAACCTCATCCCATTGGTCTCACCCATCGATCCAGCCTGTCGAGATCCCTCTGCAAAGCCTCTCTACCCTCCAGCAGATTAACACTCCCACCCAACATGGTCTCGTCTGTGAACTTACTGTGGGTGAATCCCTCCCTTCATCCAGATCATTGATAAAGTTGACGAGAACTGGCCCCAGTACCGAGCCCTGTGGGACGCCAACTGGATTTCACTCTATTCACCACCACTGGGCCCAACCCTCCAGCCAGTTTTTAACCCAGCAAAGATTACTCCCATCCAAGCCAAGGAAAGACAGTTTCTCCAGGAGGATACTGAAGGAGACTGCATCAAAGGCCTTGCTCAAGTCCAGGTAAACAACATCCACAGCCTTTCCCTCATCTACCAATTTAGTCACTTTTTCATAGAAGGGGATCAGGTTTGTCAAGCATGAGCCCATGTTGATTGGGCCTGATCACATGGGTGTCCTTCATGTGCTGCATGATGGCACTCAGGATGATTTCTTCCCTGACATTCCCAGGCACCAGGCCAGACTGACAGACCTGTAGTTCTCAGGATCATCCTTCTGACCCTTCTTATGGATGGGCGTCACATTTGCTAGACACCAGTCAGCTGGGACCTCCCCAGTTTGCCAGGACTGCTGGTAAATGATGGAGAGTGGCTCCTCAAGCACTTCTCCCAGCTCTCTCCATACCCTTGGGTGGATGTCATCTGGTCCAATAGACTTCTTTTTGTCTAGGTGTTGGAGCAGATCCCTCACCACTTCCCTTTGGATTACAGGTACTTCATTCTGCTCCCTGCCCCTGTCTGCTAGTTTATGGGTCTGGATACTTAGGGAACGCCCTATTCTACTACTAAAGACTGAGTCAAAGAAGGCATTCAGGACTTCAGCCTTCTCATCCTTTGCCACTACATTACCTTCCTTATCCAATAGAGGATGGAGGTTCTCCCGAGTCCTCTTCTTGTTATTAATATATTTATAGCAGTTCTTTTTATTGTTTTTAACATCCAATAAATAATTAAGGTTATTGTTAGAAAGAAATCTATGATGTGCCAAAGGTCTGAATAGGGATCTAGTGGAAAAATAAATATGGAAATTTTATACATAACTTTGTAACAGTAAAATATCTACGTTTTTCTGTGTGGTATCATACCTTATCAAATCTCATATTGTTTTGTGAAAAATAAAAAACAACCTTCTGAATTTATTCAATTGCTGCTTATTGGAAGGTGTACACTTACATTCTGCTTAAATTTGAAATATTTGAGGAGAATTTAACCCAAATATTGAAAAAAAAAACCCAAACACCTAAATACTGAAGTAATACTGGTATTTATTTTATGGTGGTTGTGGAAAAAAAAAAAAGCTATGAGTTAGTCTAACATAAACAGTATATTCCTGGCTTATGGTGAGCTTGCTGTCTATGAGGAGCCCTGCTGCCTTTTCTGCAAAGCTCCTGTCCAGCCTGGAGTGGAATTGGCATTCTACAAGAGAGAATGTGTACTGGTGCGTGGGACTGCTCCTCACCAGAAGCAGAAACTTCCATTTCCCTCTGTAGAACTTTTTTTCATGTCAGCCCATTTCTCCACCCTGTCATGACCCCTCTAAATGGCAGCACAACCTTCTGATGTATCAGCTACTCTTCACAGTTCGATATAATCTTAAAACTTGCTAAAGATACAGTCAGTACCATCATCAAGGTCATTAATGAGAATGTGGAACACGATTGGGCCCCCTGAGTACATCAGAAGTGCCTGGCCTCTAGATAGGTTTCTTACCTTACTATACTTTCATCTACCCATACTTCATCAGTTTGTCTATAGAATGTTATGGAAAATAGTGCTGAAAAACTTACTGAAGATCAAGATCACCATCCAGTACCCTCCACGCATCCACCAAGCCAGTCATCTCATTGTAGAAGGCTATCAATACCTTTGATTATTTTTCTGTTCATTGAGATAAATCACTATTGAGCTTGGAAGCAGAAATCCTTGAAAATCGACCATCATCTCTATTTTCCTCGCCAGAACCATCTGCGTGGGATTCTTCAAAAGAGAATTCTGAACAAAGTCTGTTCTGTCAGGGCTGTGTTCCAGCCTGTTGCTTTGTCTTCCTTTCTTTCAGGATGCTGAACTCCAGCAACCCATGATCACTGCAACCCAATCTGCCCCAACCTTCCCATTCCTGATCAGCTCTTCCTTGTTTGTAATAATGAGGTAAAGCAGACCATGCCCCCTTGTCAGCTCTCAATCACCTGTATTATGAAGTCATCATCATACACTACCTAAACCTCTGACAAATTGAGCCCTGCTTTGTTGCCCTCCTAAGAGATTATGGAGTGGTTGAAATTCCCTGGGAGGTTTAGTGACTGCACATGGGAGCCTTCTTCAATAATATAAAATGGAGGAAAATCACGGACAGTGTTTCCACTTCTAGATTTTTCTTAACGTAGTTTCCACCCATTATTTTATATACATCAAGCAAGTGATATTTGCCACTGTTTTGTCCATGGCTACTCTGAATCAACTAAAGCTTTGTTGATCAAAAATAGCAAAACTATAGTACCAGGGATCTGCCTTAAAGAACTTTCAAGAAAATTGTGCCTCTCTGTGGTACTCTAAAGGCACAATGGAATTTAAAGTTCTTTGCTTTAGCCTGAACTGCGATCCCTATATTATTAACCCGTTGGTTCCATAGGAAACATTCTTGGGAATAGCTGCACAGAAAAGATAAGGATTTCTCAATTAGAACTCTGTTTTATTACATCTCTCATATCTAGTAATGGAAATGATACTTGAATATCTCATGGGATATTCTACAAACTCATCAGTTACATTTTGGAGAATGGTTTATTCTGGCATTATTTTATTTAATGGCATCTTGCAATTTTTTATTTACATTTTTAATATACTAAAAAAATCTTTATTTTTGTGGCTTAATTACGTTCCCCTCCCCAGAAGCAGTACATTTTTTTCTACTTCTTTTCTTCTTAAAATTTAGAACTTGTTTTCATTTCATTGTTCCTATATCAGATCAGATGCTTGAGCAATATGTCTTAGCAGTAAAAAGCTGGGAATGTTGTTTATGAATATTTGTGGTATCACATTTGGTTTATTCTGTGATATAAACTGTACGCACAGTAAGCAGGTTGTAGGTTGAATTTTATGGTTACTTGCATTTTTCTCAAGACCACTATTTTTTTCTCAGGCCCTATTATGACATATTCTTCATGGGACTAGTAAACTAGAATTGGTTTATCCACAGATTAATAGGCCTTCTTAAAGGGAGATAACAGTTTGCAATGTCTGCCTGAAGTGGTAAAGATAATCCCAGAGCAGAAAACTTAATTTATTGAGAGATTTGTATAGGCAAACCATAGGTAGATAAAGCTAATGATTTTATAAATATATATATATAAAGAAGCAATAGAAAAGAGGTTTTTTCACACTGGAAGACTGATTCAGTCAATATGAACTAGACAGAAAACAAAGAAAAGCATTTTCTGTGAAAGAGGCTTCAACATAAACCATGATAACTTTATCTACTTGTTTGTTTGGTTGGTTTTTTTTTATAAAAAAAGCATCTTTAAACTTCTCTGCACTAAGTACCTACAATGTCTCACGTTACCAGAGTGAACTCTGGGTGGATTGATTTAGCATATTTTGCTAAAGCTGACAAACATACAATTTGATGTTCTAAAACATTAAATGTAGTTTCTTGAATTTAAGCAATTATCATGAAAGCATTTTCATATTGCTATAAACATTACAAGATTTCCTATATTGTGTTGCCTGAATAACAAAACCTCATTTTCTGTGTTTTATTGCTTCCATAACTCAAATATTGATCTGCCGTATGTAGTGACACAAACTCTGCAGCTGTTCCTTGACCTTTTCCAGAAAATCTTGGTTGCTAATTTTAAAACACAGAATGAATGATACACATGGTGAAACTCCTGACAGTGGGAGAAAGAAAGCTGTTATCTGCTATTAATATGCATATCGTAAAAAAAAAAAAAAAAAAATAAATGAGATACGTAGATTTGGAGATTATAAATTTATGTTGTAAATTTATATAGATTATATATCTACAACTTACCTGTTTGATAGATGGAGTGAAATCATATAGCAATTCTTCATTATAGGTGTTCTTAAATTATGGTACTTCAAATGATCTAGGTATTTTTCCAATATAAGAATGGTGAATTTAATTCTTTCATTCTTAGATAATTCCTAAAAATATACAAATATTCTGAATTGTATACAATAATATTAGTTTGCTGTATCCCTCTGCTTCATCTTAACAAAATAAATAGGTCTCATCACCAATAAAGTAAGAAGACATTCTTTTCTTTGTACCTTCACCTGCTTCCTTTTCATTTGTTACAACAAAGTTTGAAAGTTGATCAATTTCCTCAGCTTTATTTAAAATAAAGGGCTGTTGTTTTAGGACAGTGAATGCCCTGGTTTGTTAGGGTATTGTCTTTTTTTCCCCATATATAATATTCACAGAACTAAACAAGACCAGTTAGGCAGTAATTGCTAGATAACTGTTATTGTAGCATAAGTGTGCTAAAACCAGGTTAGGCCAAAAGAAAGTGAAATAATACTGAGATGATTATTGTTGGGTCAGTACAGATCCTGTGGTATCTTTACTAGTAATGGCAAAAATGCTATTTTCTGTGCTACATTAACACCTGCTTCTTGTTTTTCGCTTGAATAGCATGTGGGTTAAGAAAATTGCAATTGTGACTCTTGATTTTGCCCTTCAAAAGGATAGGCTACAAAATGATCAGTTTGAATTTAACAGGCTAAAAATATCATTGAAACCTGAATTAGGATTAAAGTTAACAAGAGTTCAAGTCTTATGAATTATACTTGCTGATTTTTTTTCTAATCCACAGTGACAGAAACACTGTGGAAAACGTCAGTGCTAGAATGACAGCCTTTCTGACAAATCTCAGTCATATTCACACCACATATCATTCACCACCAGGCATTGAGAAAGAGGAAAAATAAGCAAAAGGATTCCTACAAAAAAATAATCAAGCTGTTTTCCAAAATTGAAAGGTGAAATTAAATATATAAGCTCATTGTTAAATTTAGATGGAACATAAAACTATGTCCTGGTTGTGTTAATTTTACATGGTAGGAAGTTAATTTTTTTTTTTTTACATGGTTATATGCTTTTTGTCACTGTCATATTGTAAATTTTACATTCCATTTATTTCAAGCATATAAATCTTCTTCCTAACCTGCATAAATGTATTCTTAATAATATAGATTTCAAAAGTTTTCCTGTGTTCACAATCTTATCTTAAAATGCAATAGATAAAAAGATAATTTTGAAATCAATAACAATTTTATCCCAGAGTTGGTAGATAGTTGGGGTTTACTTTTTGTTTTAGGTTTGGGGTTTTTAAAAATTATTATTTTTGCTTGGGTTTTTTTGGTGGTTGTCAAATATCTGTTGGGATATCTATTATTAGAATTTTGTTGTAATGGCAAAGCCTACTGAAAATTTATGACATCTGTATCCAACTGCTATAGTCCTTTACTTTCTGAGAAACTGTTGAAATGATTCAAGATATCTGGTAAACTCCTTACATGACATTTTTTGCAAGTCCAAATAAGTTTACTGAGGGAATAACTTGCAACTGTTACCAAATTGATATTAAATATGGTTCTCATTTAATCACCCTATATTAAGTGATACTTAATTATTTTATTTTATATTTTTCCATTCTTCATTCCTCCTTATGTCATGATGTTGATGTTTTCCTCCTGCAAAGATACAATCTTTTAAATTCTGAGTTTTTGTGCTTTTTAGGCCAAGCCAAAAATAAGCATAACAAATTTAGCCAAATGCTGAGTGTTTACATTTAATTTACTACAGCTGTGTTATTTTGTTAACCATGTCAAAACTGTGAGTGGAACATTTCCTAAGCTTACTGTGAAGCCTAAACTGAATTGCCATACATATTTATTCATGTTAACAACATAAAGCTCAAGCAGGTTGGGTGTTTTAGCATGAACTCAAACATTTCATGAAGTCTGTTTTGGTCAGGCCTCTTGGAACAAACTACACTGCATCTCTTTACAAGCAAATGTCTCAAACTTGTCTTTTCCTAAACGTAGTGTGAAGAGGTATAAAAATACTTCATTTCTGTTCAGAACACATACAATTTCTTTGTAGTACTAGCTACAGTATTCTTCCGTATTGTTCATGAACATTTTGATCCAGTTAAAAAAGTCTGGGTGATGTACATGCTGTGGTTTAAAAAAAAATAATCTTAGAAATATATGTGCAGGAAGAGGAGACTGTTACAACAGAGTAAGAGTATAATTCAGCTCTTTCTAAGACAGGAAGTTAGCAGATCTGGTAGTATTTTTCAGTAACTTTGACGCTGTCCCACATATCATCCTGGTCTCTAAATTGGAGAGACACGGATTTGATGGATGGACCACTCGGTGGATTAGGAGCTGGCTAGATGGCTACATTCAAAAGGTTGTCGTCAATGGCTCAATGTCCAAATGGAAGCCAGTGATGAGTAGCGTTCCTTGAGGGATCAGTGCTCGGACTAGTGCTGTTCAACATCTTTGTCAGAGACATGGACAGTGGAATAGAGTGCACACTCAGCAAGTTTGCTGACATCACAAAGCTGTGTGGTGCAGTTGACACGCTGGAGGGAAGGGATGACATCCAGAAGGGACCTGGGCTGACTTGAGAGGTGAACCACGTGAACCTCACGAAGTTCACCCAAGCCAAGTGCAAGGTCCTGCACCTGGGACATGGCAATCCCAGACACAAATACAGGTGTGCCTATTGCAATAACTTCAAAAGAAGTTATTACTTCTATTTCAGCCATCACCACTTTTAGATCCTACCCATAACCTGAATTTCAGGTATTACCTCCACCTTTGATTAAAACTTTAGATAGAATTAGACTTTCTATAAGTTCCTAAAATTGGTCTGTTATGTTTCTTATACACTTTGGACACAAACATGTATTCTTATTTGTATTTATAATTGATATATACACCCATGCTAGAACTTTTAAAAAAACATGTGCATATGATCTGGACACATTGACAGGAGGTTCCCAGTACTTGCACTATGAGCAATTGATATGTTTTAATCTTTTTTTGTTTCATGAATTTTTGGCACTGAGACTCATCACTTTCCTCCACAGTTGAGTTCACTTGGTTGCTTTTCTGAGTGATCTTCACAGTGAATTGTTCTGCTCAATATAAACATTTTTCTGATATTTAACTGGGAAAATGAGCTGCTGGTAGTTTGTTTTCTATGCAGTGACTTCTTTAAATGTTCCATTCTGTGGTGGGTTAATATTGGCTGGCTGCCAGGTGCCCACCTAGCTGCTCTATCACTAGCTCTCCTCAACAGGGGGAGAAAATATGATCAAAAATTCTCATGGGTTAAGATAAGGAACAGGGAAATCATTGACTAGTGACTGTCATTTGTAAAACAGACTCAAGTTGGGGAAGTTAATCTAATTTATTGCGAATCAAATTTGAGTAGGATAATGAAAAATAAAAGCAAATCTAAACCTGTACTTTCCTTCACAAGCAGTGTGGGCAGGACAGGGAATGCAGTCATTCCATACTGCTTTATCTCTGTCACTCCTTCCTGCCCATGCTTTTCCTCTGGACCAGCATTGGGTACTTGTCCTTACCATGGATGTAGTCCTTCAGGAGTGAACTACTCCAGCATCGGGCCCCACAAGGTCACAGCTCCACTGCGGGAGTCACAGTTTCCTTCGGGGCACATACACCTTATCACAGAGGCATTACTAACATCACTGATTTATTCAGCTTTGGTCTGTAGTGGTTCTGTCTTGGAGACACCTGAAACTGGGTGACACAGGGGCAATTCTGGATCAATTTTCACAGATAACCATCCCAGCAGTCATTCCCTGCTACCAAAATCTTGCCATGTAAATCCAATACACATTCACAATGCAAACTGAAGGTGATGCATGCAGGAACATCCACTGAGACTTAAGTCACTGTTATCACTCCTGTCTTTCTGTCCCCTTCAGGATGTGTAGTTAATCATCAGATTAGGCTGACATCAATTAGTGATGTCTGTTTTCTTTTGGAACAGACTGCCTACCCTCACTGGGATGTAAAAGGGCAGACTCCTATGCTGCATACAAGGATATCCTTTTTGGCTAACTACTAAATGGAAGAACAGAAGCAGGGGCAAGTTAATTAGAAATCTTCAGCCCCTTCCTATGATTGAAGTAATCTTATTTAAGAACAATGATTTATTATGGAATGTTAACAGTTGTCTGATCAGATGAATGGGAAGGTACTGTGCATTGCCACTGTAAAAATGATGTTACTGAGAAAAAGAATTCCAAATATGTTCTCATAGATTGCCTCATAGCCTTGGTACATCTTGTGAATTTAAAGGTCAAAACCAGAGCTATCTTGGGAGTTTAAATGCCTTACAGGTTAAGTGGTGTCTACTTATGATTTTATGGATCATAGCTTCAAAGTTGGGCAATGCATTTATGTTATGTTTTAGAGCTAGTCTGAAACATCCTTATCAGTGGATAAGGAATTGGCTAGATGATCGCATCCAGAGGGTTGTACTCAATGGCTTTAAGTCCAGATGGAGAGCAGTGACAAGTGGTGTCCCTCAAGGTTCTGTGATGGGACCGGTACTGTTTAACATTTTTATCAATGACATAGACAGAGGGATTGAGAGCAAGATCAGCAAGTTTGCAGATGACACCAAACTGTGTGGTGCTGTTGATACACCAGAAGGATGGGATGTCATCCAGAGGGACCTGGACAGACTGGAGAAGTGGGCTCAAGTAACCCTCATGAAGTTCAACGGGAGCAAGTGCAAGGTTCTGCACCTGGGCCGGAACAATCCTCGCCATCAGTACAGACCGGGTGACAAGGTATTAGAAAGCAGCCCAGGGGAAAGGAACTTGGGGGTGCTGATGGACGAGAAGCTGGGCATGAGCAGGCAGTGTGCACTTGCAGCCCAGAAGGCCAATCACATCCTGGACTGCATCAAAAGAAGTATTGCCAGCAGGTCCAGAGAAGT
>BJBW01001789.1:0-35170 GCA_004320125.1 Scolopax mira | reverse complement strand
ACAAGGGCTAATGGGTTTAAACTGGAGAAGAGCAGATTTTTATTAGACATTAGGAACAAGTTCTTTACTATGAGGGTGGTGGAGCACTGGAAGAGGTGACCCAGGGAATTGGTTGAGGCCCCTTCCCTGGAGACATTCAAGGTGAGGCTTGACGAGGCCCTGGGCAACCTGGTTTAGTTGGACGTGTCCCTGTGACTGCAGGGGGGTCGGACTAAATGACTTTTGAAGGTCTCTTCTGGCCCAGATGATTCTATGATTCTATGATTCTATCATCAGTCATTTACATGCTTTTGTGAGGAAGCCCACAGATGTCAATGGACCTTGTAGATTGTGTCCAGAAGAGGGCCACAAAAATGATCCGGGAGACTCATTCTATGAAGAAAGGCTGAGAGAGTTGGGATTGTTCAGCCTGGAGAAAAGAAGGCTCCAGGGATATCATATTGTGATTTTCATCATATGAAGGAGGATTATAAGAAAGATGGAGAAAGACCTTTTACAGGGCCCGTAGTGACAGAACAAAGGGAAACAGTTTTAAAGATAGAGGGTAGATTTTTTTTTTTTACAGTCGGCCTTGTTGCCATTCTGAAGTTTGTCAGACTAAGAAAACAAGCATGATTTTACGTTAAGCATGTCTAGCTTCCTAATGTGGATATACATTTCTGTGTAAATGTAGCCATATGTTTCTATAGCCCATAAGTTGTAATTAATTGCTTCTTCTTTCACCTTTCTCTAAAAAGGTAGTTATGTTCAGCTAGATGTAATAGGAAGTAATTGGCATATTATTCTCAGTACGGTCATCCCCATCTTTTTCACAACTGCAGTAAAGAAGATGTCCAGGGACAATTTTATGGAAGAGAGAAACTTTATGTAGATAAGTATCATCATATAACTTTAGACAATGTAAGGTTAATTGTCCTAGTTGGTAGACTTTTTATTTTAAACTCTCTCTTCAGTTAATGAAGAGATATTAGTTTCACTTGAGGTACAAATCCTAATGTACTGATTAATTATTTATCCTAAGAAGAATGTCCAAAATAAGCAAGATTAATATTTCTCCAAATAGCTTGTCTGTAGAAAATAATTAATTGTGAATGTAGTAAGTGATCAGTTTTGAACAGATGCCTAATTTTCAGTTGATTCCACTTTCACAGAGACACAGAATGGTTGAGGTTGGAAGGGACCTTTGTCCAACCCCCTGCTCAAACAGGACCACCTAGAGATGGTTGCCTAAGACGATGTCCAGATGGCTTTTTAGTATATCCAATGGGGGAGACTCCACAGCCTCTCTGGGCAACCTGTGCCTGGGCTTGGTCACTCTCATGGTAAAAAAACTGTTTCCTGATGGAGCCAGTTGTGTTTCAGTTGCCCATTGCCTCTGGTCCTGTCCTGTCAGCGTAAAGAGCCTGGCTGCATCCTCTTTGTACCCACTCTTCAGGTATTTATATACATTGATAAGATCCTCTGTGAACCTTCTCTTCTCTGTGTTTAACAGTCCCAGTTACAGTCACAGAAACAGTCTTTCCTCATAGGAGAGATGCTTGAGTCCCTTAGTAATTTTCACCACCCTCCATTAGACTTTTTCCAGTATGTCCAAGTATCTCTTGTACTAGAGAGAACTGCATGCCATGTACAGATGTGTCACACTATGTCTGAGTTGAGGGAAAGGATCACTACCCTCTGTCTAATAGGAATACTTTTTCTTATGCAGCGGAGGACACTTTTTGCCGCCTTTGCAGCAAGAGCACACTGCTGGCTCATGTTCAACCCAATGTCCACCAGGATCACCAGGTACTCTTTGGCAAAGCTGCTTTGCAGCTAGGTGGCCCCCAGCATGTACTGATGCATAGGGTTGTTCCTCCCCAGGAGTTGGACTTTGCACTTCCCCTTGTTGAACTTTGAGGTTCTTGTTGGTCCGTTTCTCCATCCTGTTGAGGTCCCTCTGGATGATTGTGTGACCCTCTGGGATATAGTAGCCACTGATCTTTGTTATTGTGGCGAACTTCCTGAGGGTACACTCTCCCTCATCATCCAAATCACCAATGAAGATGTTAAACAGGAATGGTCCCAGTAATGGCCCCTGGGATATAACACCAGTTACTGAACTTGAATTAGACATCGTGCTGCTGATCATCACCCTTTGGGCCTAGAATTTCACCCTGCTTTCGGTCCGCTTCACTGTCTGTTCACCCAGCCCATGCATAAAGAGCTTGTCTGAATACCTTACACAAGACAATGTCAAAGGCTGGTCTTTTCTCAGTGGTGCCCAGTGACAGGACAAGAGGAAATGGGCACAAGCTTGAGCATAAGAAGTTCCACCTAAACATGAGGAAGAACTTCTTTACCGTGAGAGTGGTAGAGCACAGGAAGGGCTGCCCAGGGAGGTGGTGGAGTCTCCTTCTCTGGAGACATTCAAAACCCACCTGGACACATTCCTGTGCAATGTGCTCTAGGTAGACCTGCTCCAGTGGGCGGGTTGGACTAGATGATCTCCAGAGGTCCTTTCCAAGCCCATATGATTCTATGATTCTATATCCACGGCTCTCCTCTCATCTACCAGGCTAGTAGTTTCTTCATATAAGTTTATCAAAGGTCAAGCATGACTTCCGCTTGGTGAAGCCATGATGACTACTCCTGATGATTTTCTTGTCCTTAATGTTCCTGGAAATGATTCCAGGATTAGCTGCTCCATGGTTGTATTAATATTAAATAAAATTATACCTGAGAATAAATAATTTCAGCTATATCCCAATCTTATACTAAATGATGGATTCAATATATTTTCCTACTTAAACTACTCTTCTGTAATCAAATATATAATAACAAAATTATTTTGTTGGAGAGACCTGTGATTCTATGGAAAATTATGGCGGAAAAGCCTATCAGTCAGAGAGCAGCATTTCATTAGCTTATACCATCAGATATAAATGCACATCATTTATTTACTGGAAGTTAGCACAAAAGCAATTAACCATCTTGAGGGCAAATGAGGACACACAAATCTAAACGGGATGTATTTTCTTCTCCTTTCCTAGTTTCACTTCTACCAGTGAAAAAGGCAACTAGAGAATTCCTTTTGATTGATGAGAAAATGGTGAACATGACATAATTAGCAAATTATAAGTGGGTTTTTTTTCTGCAGTTGACAGTAAAAACTGATGAAAATAGGTATCTTTTGGATATCTTTTAGTGAGGTGGATTTTTTGCTACTTCTAGTATGTTTGGATTGTTCATACTGGGTTTTTTTCCAAGATCTTGTTTGCAGAAATAAATTTCTTTGTAATTTTCTAGTAATATTTAGAGACAGCCTTTGCAAATTTAAGATATTTGATGTGAGAAAATACGGCAAAATCCAATATGAAATAATTGCTTAGAGGTAAAAAAAGCCTAAACCCCACAACACAATATTCTGTTTCACAAGGTAAAAGTTATATAATAATTTGTATTGTTTGGAATGGGCTAAACACACTGACTTAAGTTAAAGCTAACACATTTGTTTGATAGTATTTGGAGTCCTTTATTTCCCTTTCTGGATTCTATATTGATAGGCCTTATTTACAAGATAACTTCTTTTTTTTGTGGAATACTTTTTATTGGGACTGCATAGGTTGATAAAATGTCGAGACTGTATTCCTCTGATTAATCAGTCTCAGAAACTCTTATTTTGAATGCAAGCCAATACAATACAAGTTGCACTTCTATGCAAGCAGAAGACTATTACATGAAAATTATATATGTCTTTATGCTCTTATTTGAATGTGTTATCCTTCTATTTTAAGACTTTTGAGTAGTATTTGTTCTTAGGATAGGGGAGGACCATACATTTGTTTTCAATTGTTGTGGCCCCAAAGCAAATATCTCTAAATGACCTTTATAAAAAACTGATTGCAGGATTAGCCTCCATGGAAAATTAATTGAAATTTAGCATTAGTATTGGAGTTAAAAAAAAACAAACCAGCACAAAACAAATACCTCTTTTAAGGAAGTATATGAAAGAAATTACGTGATTATGTGATGTGTTTACCAATGACTCTGCAAAGCAGAATTCATCTGCTGTCTGTGCGATTGAGATTACTTGCAACCATTGACATATAATACTCCAGTATAATCTCATCTGTTCTTCAGCTGCCTTCCCAATAAAGCACAGTTGTCCTGAAGATCCTGTATCTGCCAGGTTTGTGTGTTGGCTGCTTTACAGCATCTCAGATGGTACTACTTAAATATATCTATGTGAATTCTGTTTTAGATGTCCACAGTATAGACATCCATATATAAAAGCCTAGAGTGACTTTATAGTCAAGGACAAGAAATAGGTACTTCTAAACTGTGGTTGATCTAGTGTGTTATCTACCTTTTGATGAAATATGTTAGACTGTAGACATGTTTTTTTACTGGTCTACATCAAAGAAGTTTACATCAAATATAGATACCTCAAATATATATATTTGCACTGTAGATGTCTACAGTTAAGTATGATGAAACCTGTTGCCAACAAATGGACTCAACGAGGAATTTTACAATTTAGCTAGTGAGTATTTATCTCCTGAAATTGCCTTGCAGATTTGTGTGTCAGCTGCTTTTTTCTATGTTTTCCAAGTTTTCCTTCTCCTTTTCTTCCCCTCTCTGATAGGGAAAGATTAAATTAAATCTGAAAGGATACAAGTGCTTAATATTTAGGCTGTTTCATTTTGTGGGTTTTTTTGTTCATAGATGACTACCAAAGAGACAATTATACAGCAATTCTTGGATATTTTGAATCATTGAATTATATGCAATGTGCAACAAAATAGTACGTAATAAATTTGTGTTCTTAGCAGCAAGCTTTAATTCAAATTTGTTCCTTAATATTTTCTAATATACAGCTCATGTAAGCTATATGTTAGCTTAATTTTTAAGCACACTTATGAGGAGAAAAGATTCATAACATCTTTAGAAACTTCATCATTATTTTACTGGTGAAATGTCAAATTTTATGGAGTGAAAACTTTACTATACATCTGAAAATATTTTTGGAGTTACATTTGCATTGGAAGCTTTAGGATAACAGATGCACATATGGAAATACATACAACTTTAAATCTTTACACTTCCCCTTCAGAAACAGTTAGGAAGCTCATGTATTTCCTTCTGTTACACACCATTCTGATCTGTATATTTTGAAATTTTAAAAGGTTGAGTATTTCACCTGGAACACTACTTTCCTTGAAAAATATTTGGGGACCTAGTTCCATCAGGACCTAGACATGGTCAGATCAAACAGTTGTCCGGAAGCATTACTGTCTGGAACACATCCTTCTAAGCATGTTCTCTCACTGAAGAGTTGTAGGATGTTCTTGAGTTAACCATTGACTACTCAATAAAGCCTTCTCTTGTGTTACTTCTAAGCTGGATAGCAGATTCAGTTTTGCTCAAGGAGTGCGCTCCAAAGGATATATTCTGAGGCACAGGAAGGAGGTTTGTATACTAAAATTTGTTAGAATTTCTGCTGTCATTTCTTTTTTCTTCAGAATCATTAGAGACTAAAGTACACCATCCTAGTTTTTAGAAAGTTGTTTTTTTTTTTTTTCAAACAGGACATTTTTCTTCTGTATAGATTAGATAATTTTAGTATTGCCATCTTTCTTTATTTGCTTTTGGGTTTATAAATTTAATTTAATTTAGTAATTATAAATTGTTTATTGTTCTGGGTTTATAAACAGCAAAAGCAGACCAGGATGTAGATTGCCTTCCTTTTAGCTACGTTTGTATCTATTTTAGTGCATAAAGACTACATTTATTGTATATATATATATGTATATGTGGAGGAAGAGGAAAGGAAAGATTCCTTTTTTCCTGACAGTAGGGTCTAGGGATATAATATCCTCTTAAACAAAATTCAAAACACAAATAGTCTGTATCAGGATGCTCTTCTACCTGCAGGATACATCACAAAAAGCTACTATAAAGGTACAAAATTTCAGGGACACTGCATAGCTTTTTCTAACTACATTTTAAACATGATGACTGCTTATATGGGTCCATAAAAAAGGTGGATCATATATCATTTATATTAATGATGCTTATATCATGCTCTGGGAAACTAGAAAAGAGATTTTACTTGAATTTATAGATCAAGAACGAATACTTGTCCCTCTGCTTCCAATTACTGTGCATCTACAAACTAGATTAATAATACCATTTAGCAATGTTAATCTGATTTAAAAATATGTAGAATATACTAATAATTCAGCAGAAGTGTTTCACTGAAGTGTTTATTCTAACAAATAATAACAGACTACAATGTAGAATTGCTTTGAAATTTTACTCTAATATTAAACTGATTCAAGGATGCCACCTACATTTGTTCTGCCATTTACAGCTTTTTTTTAAAAATGAAAAAAGACAAAATGTTAGATGACTGGCAGGCTTATTACAAAGTTTTAGGTTATTTACTCATCTTACCTAAACTCTAGTTTGTATTTTGCTAGTGTCATCACTAATGACCTTTAATTGCTAGTGTCATCAAAACAGACTTTCAGTATTCCAAAGGGAATAATCAATATAATGACCACTGCCAAATACAGACATCTTTGGGTCTGATCAAACTAAATCTGACACTGTAACACAAAGACTCTGAAAATACCTTTTATCACTAAAAGTACTTACTTTCTTACATTCTTACTTACAGTACTTACATTCAGGCATATTTGTGAAGATTTCAAGGACATCTTATATTCTACATTTTATACTTCACATGTCAAAGATAAAAAGCAGCAGATGAATTTCCAAGACAGACACACAGTTGTTCTTCACAGTTGCAACACATAAATGCTGTGTGCTACAGATGTAGTAAATGAGTTTACTACCTCTTGCATGTTGGATATTGACAGCTCTGCACTTACTATATGTTACTCTTGCTCTATTTGTGCAAATTACCTTAAAATTAAATGTCTTCAAGTGTTAATCAACAAGCAGATTTGCCAAATAAATGGCACTTTTACTTTGCCAAATTCAAAGTTTCTGCTGTAAATCAGCTCAAGTTTGGTATGTAAAACCTATGTTGAAATTGATTGTTTATTAGTAGGTTACATACACTTGCTTGTTTACTTTTTAATGATCTAGAGTTATAAAATATTTAATTTTTACCACAATATGTCTGAAGTAGTTTATTGGTAGCTGTTTCTAATGCTCTTCCAGCAGAGATATACAAGGTATGCAAAATGATTTACTGGCTCAAGCAATAATATTTGACTTTTTCCTATACATAAAATATGATCCTATTTGGTGGGTACTGTTTTGTTACTGACAGTTTTGTACAAAGTTGTAGCATTTTCTAATTTTCCGTCAATCCCAAACTTTTCAGAAGAATTCTTGTGATAACAAATGCAAGAATAATAGTATCACATGTTAACATTCCAAATTTGTACTGCCAGTTACTATATTTTATTTTTAATATCTTCTTATATTCTGAAAGTCGTTAATTACTTCATTGCTACATCTTGTTGCAAAAATGTGACTGTTTCATAGTATATGATGCAAGACAGATGTAGACTAATCTATGCATGTCTGCTTTTACACAAGTAGACTTTGAAAGTCATACCTATCCCATTATCACAGTTTTAGGTGAGTTACAAAGAGAGTGGGCCAGAAACCTTTTAATAAAGCATGCTTCTCTGAAAAAAATGCAAGAAAACCAAAGAATAAACTTTTTTTTTTTATGTACATCTGTTTTGATTAAAAATAGAAAAGCTTTCTTTATCTCAGAAAAGAATTTCAGATTGCAGAAGAATGAGAGATTACAGCAGAGCAGCCAATTACCTGTTAGATCACCAGAGAATCATCAATATTTGGGGATTCACCAGAAAGTAGTGTAAAGATTCAAGCTGAAGCCTATGATTTCAACATTTTTTCATGTTCCACAGTATTTCCTAATCAGTAAGATAGTTTTTGTGTTCTCTTACTTCTTTATTTGTGAGCATTATAATACAAATAATAATAATGAAAAAGATCTTACATTTCTCCAGTGAAATGAAGAAAATATTTTGAACGTTAATAATATGAGCAAAGAGATACTTTTTTTATTTTTTCTGGTTAGCCCCTATTAAAAAAAAAAGTATCTTGAACCACTCATAAAGGATTTTATATGTTCCTTAACCTCTATCCTCTTCGCTCTAGTGAAATGCATGTAGCATGGGATTTTGTTGATTATGCTAAAGAACTAGTTTAGCTTAAAATGACAACTACTGCTTATAATGGCAAGTACTTCACAACTACAAAACGACAGACACTTTGTATCAATGTGGTGATAACTAATATGAAATGGTGTTAAAGAAAATTATTAGTTACACTTGAGAAATATATATATATGATAACAAGATTAGACTTCTGTTTAATGGAAAACAGGATTAATATTAGGTGGATGCATTTTTTCTGAACATCTTGCATTTCTTGTTATTATGATTAAAAATTTAAGTTTTCGGTGCTGTACCATTTAATTATTGATATTACTGAAAACTATATTTTACTGTTAATATATGAAATATGCATTCAACTTTAATTCCTTTAATTCAATAATAATAATAATATTTACCCAGAAATTCTCGTTGTGGAGCCTTTGTCCTGTTCTGATGTAACTGCATGTGAAACTGCAAATAATTGCACATTGTATCTTTTTTTTTTTTTTTCCTTTTAAATAGTGAATGAAATATATATCAGCCTTAAATCTAGCTATGGATCTAAGTTTAAATTCTTGTGTCTAGGCTCACAAATCTTGTGGCTAGAACAACATTAACTATCCAGAATACTTTTTTTAACTCTAAGAAGTTTAAGAACTTTTTTTTTTTGTCTGCTTTACTCTGAAAATTAGAGCAAACCAGGTACTTGCCTACACAATTTTCCATGTCCTCTCCATTTGGACCCTCTTAACTCTCTGTACTTGACTTCATTCCCTGGGGTATAACACACACATACATGCACACACATGCACTCGCATGCACTAACGTATGCTTGTATATTTGAATATGCCAAACTGTGTGTTCCTCAGGTTACTTAATTTCTGTTTAAACCTGTGAAGAAAAGTATTTCTCCTTCCTTCAGAACAAATTACAATCCTGAGAACATACATCAGTTTCTCCAACTCACCTGTTCTGGCTTTTGTTCATAGAAACATGCCCTTTGAACTATTACCAGAACACCAGTGTTAAAAAGTAATATGGGCTTTCAGGGACATGATATTAATCCATCAGAATGGCATCCACAGCTTTAAAGACAAGCACTCTCAATTATAACAATATTTAAAGACCATATATTACAGGCATAAATATTAAAAGTTCTTACAGATGAGTATTGTCATTTTTATCTATATGAATATTACAGGGACTTCTTTTTATAAAGATAAAGTTAGCATGATTACTACATGTGTGGAAACAATATGCTTTATTTTCTATCGTAATAATATGGATGAATTTTGCTCTAAGTGAAAAATTCATTGTATTCATGAAATAGAGTTGAAATTTTTATCCTTCAGCATTAACTATGCATACTGCGGTTTAAATTACAGGATATAAAAAATGCCCATGCTTCTGATGCTTGCATTGTGCTCAGGTTCATGAAATAAGAAAATTACTTTTACTTTGATATAGCTTTATCCTACTTGAGCCAGATTATAATGTCAGGAGTAAATTATGTTCTTCACCTTCACTGCATTTACTCACTGAAGTACAATTTTTCAATTGTTATTTGAAGACAATTCTGTTGTATGAAGTGCAATTAGTTATGTTGCCCTTTGAGTATATCTTAATCAAAATGTAATACAATTATTCAGAACTGTATTAAACATGTAATGACTACATAAATAAGTGAAGTGATGGTGCTTCGAGGAGGTCAGCAGACTGATGATACTTTAAAGTTATTATAATTCATATTTCATGAACCAAAACTGTTGGGTTAATTACAATAATTTGTTGTAAAATATGCTGAAGTTACATGTAATTATTAACTGGAAAATCTTTTATTTACACTGCTGAAAAGCTTATTTACAGACATATCTCTCAGTACATTTCTTTATTTCTAAAATTTATTTACTTATTTTATTTCGCAGGTTATTCAGATAAATTTTGAAGAATTTGATCTGGAGATTGGCTATGACACGTTGACAATTGGTGATGGAGGAGAAGTGGGTGATCCTAAAACTGTGCTTCAAGTGTAAGTCTTTCCTGTTTACAATTTGTATGCATTATGATATGTCATTAATGTGTTTTTTGAGAAGACTAAATAGTGATTAGAATCAGGTAAATCTCAACAGAAACTGAGCTTCTAAAATTACTGGATGTGATAGTTTAAATACATTGTTGTAGATTTACCGTTCTGAAGTCAGAAAGAGATGGGATAGACATCAGAAAAGAAACAAACAAAAATCAGAAGACTTTGTCTACATGTGTAGACATGTAAATGTTTAGGGGTTACTGAGCTCTCTTTATAAGTCTGTTCTTAAATCAACAGTGTATAATAACATAATTGAAAATAGATTAATGGACAATTTACACAAAATATCATTTCTAAACAATAAAAACCATTTTTTTTCATAAAATTGAGTCAGATTGAAAAGAAATTACTAAAATGTATTTTAAAGGGTCTCAATTTCTCCCACAAAACACTGAATTATTTACTCAGAATAGAGACAGACTACAAATAATACCTAGCTACAGTGTTTTGCATATTTTCAAATGACTGGGGAATAAACAGAATCACTGGATTACCCCGATGTCTTCAAAATCCTGAATTTGTCCTGGAGGCTGTTGTTATTATAAGATCAGTTTTCATCACAAGTTAACTATCTGAGAAATATGGATTCTGAAGTTAATCAATGGTTGTTAAGTATATACATACACACACATCTGAGCTCACTTGTTCTTAGAAGAATGCTAATGGATGACAAAAGTCTTATTTAATACTCTGACTTGTAATCATCTGTGCTTTAGGCAATATCCTACTCATATTTTTTCGGTAGTAATTTTTTTCACTATACTAACTCATTGTTTGAGTTACCTATAGTAGTCAATAAGCACTTTAAGGAAATATCCTATAGTACATCTTTTGTCATACTGAGCTTGCTAGGAGATTGTAAAAGTTCCTCATTAAATTTACGATTCAGAAGATAAACGACTGAAAGGTCTCTTCCAACCTAGACAGGTTTGTGATTCTTGGACATTCTGTTTTTAACTGTTTTTGTAATAATTCTAACATTGTTATCCAATCTCCCATATTACAGATCATCTTCATCAGATTAAGAGCATTGCAATCTTCTGGTTATAGTCTAAGGGGGAGTGTATGCCACCAGTATGTGGGAGGGTAGTTCTGTAGTCCAAGAGGAAGAGGTGGAAAACACCCTGCTGAATGTCATAACTGTTAAGCTCTTTAATAAAAGGGAGGCACTACAATTGCGTCTGTCCATTTCTACTGCTGACAGTGTTTGCTGGTCAGCTTTTGGAAGGGAACGTGTAGGAAACTATTTTCAGGTGAGGAGTCCGGATAATGAATCCAGGGTTGAGGAAGTCACACAAAACCCAGGATAAAGAATGGATAATTCATCACTGCAGAATTTTATTATTATTTTAAATAGCTTTTTTCATATAATGCTGGAGTTTTTCTGGATCTTATTGATCTGTGGCCCCAAAGTCTTCCAAAATACTATAGGTGGATCCCTAAGCACTTAAAAAAGAGCAACAATTTATTTCTATGTTCTTTTGACTGATTCTTATTTTTAAAAAAAAAACAACATTTTTTCAATGAACTATTTAATTGAAAACTATTTTATGAAAACTTTACGCCTCAAAAAATATTTATAATTGACTTCAGAAAGTTGACATCATAAAAATTTTTGGTGGTTGATTATCATAGGAATTATTATCTCTGATATAACAAAGAGATAAATATTCCCAATGGCCTTAATATTCCCAAAATGTACTGTCAGTCACCAGTTACAATTATAAAACTCTGCTAGCCATTACATCAGTGTTGTTTCTGAGGAACATCCTGTTAATCTATTAATTTGGCAAAGACTGAACTCAGTGAAGGCACTTTCCTTAGTGCGAGAATGAGCAGTTAGTACATTATTTTGGCCAGGCATTTACTTGTTCAACTCTGGCAAGAGTCTTTGTAGTAGCTCCATCTGTGAACACAGATGTGTGAAATAGACATGAATTTCTCCCACAGCAGAGTATTTCATACAGAAACAAGATAAAAAGAACCAGAAGGGAGAACTAAAATTAACTGCAAAATATATTTAAAATACTCCATCTGAAATTTCAGCTAGCTTTAAATAATAGTTAGAACTGCAAAAAACCAAACATAACGGTTTTCACTCTTACACAGTCTTATGCTTGTGATCCATTTTACAAGAATGGAAAATGTTTTGATACTTTCCATCATTCTGGTTTAGCTGATAAACTCTTACTAAATCTGAGAAAAGTTTTGGGAAAAAAATACAATATAACATAAAACTGTAACTTTCACAATATTTTCTTTTTGCTATCACACTATTTCATTCAGCAAACAAAATGAACATTTAGGTTGGAATTGTCTTGTAAATTTTTGCAAACAATATAAATAGTGGGGGAAAAAAAAAAGAATGCCAAGTTTAGTTCTTTCAAGTTAATCAATATCCTGTAACATTGGAAGGTTTTAAAGTTGTGACACCTGGTGTCTTTGTTAATGATGGTATGAATGTCATCTGAGTCTGTCAGGCACTTTTTTCCATTGTTGAGGTAGAGGTGATGAAGGGAGGTGAAAGAGTGCAGGGAACACATAGACCTTCATAATAGTGATGCTGTTTGAAAATAAGAGATTCCTCCTTAATATACAACATGGGTATTCCAGAGTGGGTAACTGCATACAGGATATATATATTTTTTTTCTTTTTAAGAATAAATGGTCTGCCTCATTATGGACTTCTAGTGTTATTTGATGTGCCTGTATATATCTGAGTTGTGCACACAGGACTGCCAGATAATGTTCAAGATTTCACTGAATTTCACTAAGCAGGGGTATGTCTTTCTGCACCAGCAGATGAAAGTGAGATGAAATATTTCAGTACAACACAAGCAGTAGTTGCTTGTGTTTATAGACTGCTATTTAATCTGCAGTCACTGGAACTTTGAGAACTGTACTGGCTAATCAGATAACTAATTTGGTGTGAGCTGAATACAGTGAGTTTACAAGCATACAATCATAAAAAGTTAATTCATATTATTTGAATTTCTTGCAAAAAGAAAAAGATAAGAATCTAGTTACTTAATGGCTTTACTTTTTTTTTCTATATATAGGTTAACTGGGAGCTTTGTACCAGACTTAATTGTGAGCATGAGCAACCAGATGTGGTTGCATCTTCAGACAGATGAAAGCGTGGGCTCAATTGGTTTCAAGGTTAACTACAAAGGTAACAATATATTATGTGAATTTAACGGTGTATCAAAATTAAGCCAATACTATTAATTGTTTTTCTTTCATATTAGCAGATGTATTCTATTTCAAGTTCTGTCAGTTTTAAAAACAAGAAAATGCAAGCTGATTTGAAAAAAAATACAAAGAATAAATTTATTCTCTTTAAAGGTTTTATGTCACATGAAACCGCACACTTTTTATTTGGTGTGTTCTTGCAGCTGTTGATTTTTGGCATACAGTTTTACATGTATTTCCTGGTATTTCATATTGAATAATATTAAAATGAAATAACTCTGTGATTATTTAAAGCTAAATGTGTAAATCAAATGAAATATTTATACATTCTTTCAAAAATTAATCATGCTTACAACAGCAGAAAAAAATCACCGCAGGTGAAGAATTTGAATTACTTGTGAGTTTTGGGCCAAGAAAACTTAGCTACTATTGCTGCTCATTATGGTCTTAAAATGTGAGGGATCTATAACACATAAACTAGCTGTTGCTATTTGATGCTTCCAGGAGAGCATACGTTTTTTATGTAGCACGAGTAACATATATATATATATATATATATACACTTCTGTATTATTGCACAATTAGTTGTATTTATTATTCTTATATTAGATTTAACATAATTGCATGGTTGCTGCCTACTACCAAAACAGATAACAGGAAGTATGATTACTCATCAGAAGGAGAGAGTGTAAAGGCAAAAGTTAAACCATCAACCATGTGTAATAGAAGTGGAGCTGATATTGATGAGGATGGGCAGGTGAAGTGAATAAGCATATTGCAGGTAAACCTGCACAATGTGACGTGACTTGCTGGTTTGTTCTGTCCACAACTTTCCTTTGGCTGTTCATTTATATTAAGCTTTATAGTGGTATGGTGGGAGTGTGTTTGTGTGCTCTTGATATTCAGATGTAGTGGACTAAGGGAGAAAGATCTTACTACTTAGTTATATGGTAGCTATTAAGGCACAGGATTTCCACAGTCCAGCTGTTGAAAAGCACAAGAGAGATGATTAGTATAAACAAGTTTAAGAACTTCTTAATATAGCAAAATTTGAATCGTAGCTGAGTGGAATAGGAAGTTTTTAAGATCTGAATATGAAATTATTTGCACAGCTCAAGTAGCTGTTTCCTTTATTTATGGGATTATTTTCTAGTAAAATTAATTTTACTTGCAATAATTTTAGTCTGCAGAAAGCAAAGGATTATTGTCAGTGTCTTAAAATGTACCACTATATGTTGTTTTATTCATGAGTTACATTTATTCTTAGAAGCTATAGTTCTGCAAGAATAAAATTAATTGAATATGAATAGGTAGAAGGGGACAGAAAGGGTGAACATTCACAATCTCATCTCCATATAATCAGCTTTGTGATTGCACACTTAGATATTAAGTCAGTATTTCTCTCTTGCCCTACACTGATACTTTACGCTAGCTCACTAAATAGCATTTGAATGTATCAAGCATTCAATGGATAGGCACTGTGTGACAGGGTTTTTATTTTGTTTTATTTTGTGGGTTTTTCCCCCAATCTAGTGTGTAGGATAATCCTTTTATATCAGCTGCCTTTGCTTTATTCCCTGAGAGGCTGTATTCATTAGAGGTCCCAGAAATCAGGCAATATTCCCGTAAATAAAATGGGAAGGAGGGGAAGGGAAAGAAGGTTTGGGGGCTTGCTGTTGGTTTTGGGGGTTTTTTTTAGTTGTTTTTTTTTGTGTTTAATTCCTTTCTATTAATGATAGTAGGCTCTTAAAAGAGATGTCTAACTGGGTAGTATTTTTGATAAACAGTTTTTTGCAGTTAAAGTTTTTGAACTTGTGATTTGGAATTTGAGAGAAAGTCCAGATAAACTGAGCAGTTGAGTTAGAACAGTGCATTGCATTCAGGGCTATGACATCACTGACTTCTTTACTAAAATCAAAAAATTGTAAATACTCTCAGAAATATTCAGAATTACTTAAGAAGATTGTGATTTCTGGGAGTCAGGACCAGAGGATATTTTCATTTAAGTGGCTACATGATTTATTAAGAATTTATGCCAAACTTGCTTGTATTTTTCTTTAATGGACTAGATCAAATTCTTTTTTCAATAATTTTTCCCCTTCCACCTCACAGTTTCCACTATTCACTGACAATAGCTGATACTGTAACTATTTATATATATTTTATAAATAGATCTTATAAGTTTCTGCTTACATAAAAGATTAAATTACATTAGCATTTTAGATTAGATCCAGCAGTGTGATTTTTTTTTAATTGATTCTCCCATTCCTTTAGTTTTCATCACAGGGTGATCTTCAAAGACAGCAATTTACGTTCCTTTGAGGAAATTCATAAGATGCACTTGAATAGCATTGGGAATAGCATTCCTCATGTGCTCTGGCTCCTAATGGGTATTTATCAGGACTTGATAAAGCTTGTCCAAAGTAAAACTACTAAACCACAATGAAACTTTTACAGATAGTATGAGCACTGTATCTTCTATCATTTTATTTTACAGACTTGCTTGTGTTGGAGTTAATGGAGTTAATATCAATGACTTGATAACATACCTCGTAACAATACTTGCTAATTGCTAAAATAATTTCATACTAAAATGTTTTGATAGCTAAATATCTGCATCCTGAGACTCAAGTAGCCCAAGAGGTAGTAGAGATGTGCATGTCTCATCCCATCAAAATTCATAAAGACATTCTTCAATCTAGTTGATATTTAGGTCTGGGTCTGGCAGGCATTTTCAAGATTGTTTTATTTTTCTCCAAATAACTTGATACACCTCTTAAATCAGTAGGTTCTCCTGGTAGCTCTGCCTCCTGTCAGGACAAAATCTGTGTGATTTTGTTAACTGTAATAGTACCTCAGACATACTCTGATTTTAATTGAATAAGAAAATAAAATTAAGAAAGTATAATGATATGTTGGAAGAGGCTTGTCTAAAATGCCAAGCATGATAGGAGTATAGGTAAAAAGTGAATTTGAAGCAAAGTAGATTTGCTTATTCAATTTTCTGCATCAATGGCCTAATTTTAGGGTATGGGATTTACACTCTGACCAGTATTTCAAAAGATTTCTTTTTGCTTAAAGCATAACTTTCATCTTGCCTCAACCAGTATGACTCGTGTTCCTGAGTGCTTGGGGTACTATTGCAGCCTGGGGTAGCCTTCTGGAGTTTAGGCTGAAATGTGGATCACATTTTTCTGGCAGTAAGCACTGAGCTGCAGACATATCTGAGATTTTTTTTTTTTAGCTTATCTATGAGGCACATATCTTATAGCTTATCTATGAGACATATCTTCCTGTCCATTCTATTAAGAAGACAATAGCTTTTATTCTTGTTATATTCATATTCTAATATGTCTATGGTTCCTATTTTAGACTAATTTTTAAAAAACTTAAATTACTGAACTTGGTGAGATCATGGAAAGTTTGTGTAATTTTGACTTGCACAAGACAGGTGATTTTGTTTGTTCATTGAATACTACCTAATCTTTCTTTCATGAGGAAGGGAGAAGTTTGGACTTTCTGCACTTCAAAATCCAGAATTAAATCTCTGTCACACTTTTCCTTTCTGAACTGTTCGGTCTTATACATTTCATTTTATATTCTCCTTTGGTATTTTCACTCTTCTGATGATTTCTGTTGCCTTTGTACCAACTCTTCTGTGCGTTTCTCATCACGTGTGTCTGTCTTGTTTATGTGTGTTTTGTGGTGCAGTAACTAGAAAGGATCATGACAATGATTATCTAATTGGATTCTAATACCCTCAACTCTATTCTTTGTGCATACTAACTTCATTTTGCAGAAAGAATGCCAAGGAGAGATTCACATTGATTGCGAAAATCTCTGTGTAAGTCTCATTAGTGCAAATTCTTAAATACTGCATTTTATTTATGTATATAAAAGCAACACTTCTTTTTGTGCAACCCCACTAACCAACACATAGCTTATGAATGCAGCACAGCTTTCTCTGTATCTGATTCCATTTCTGCTCAAAGTATGTTATTGACAAGTTTTGCAATTCAAGCTCATTCTATTTCAGATCTCTCTTGAATACATTAAGCAAAAGGGCATCCACTGTGGAAACCTGGAGCACCTTCTTTGTCAACTTACTGCTAAGATGAAAATTGGTGCTTTGTTCTTCCTGCTTTGTTGGCCTCAACTCTCTGCAAGCTTTTTCAGTAGTAGACCCTACTATGTCAGTAATATCCAAAAGTTTTATTAATGTTTTTATATAGTTCTCAAACAATGTGTTCAACATAAGGTATAAGGCTTTCTGTTTGTAATCCTTAGATTGTAAGAATATGAGAACAGCTATACAGAGTTGTAATAAAGGTCCTTTTAACTGAGAATCACATAAGGAAAAGAGACCAAACAATGATATATTGATACTTTTTCAGAATGCTTTCCTACACTCTAGCTAGTTTGTGGCCCAGTGACTTCTTAAATCTAGTCTATTTACAGGAAGTTACTCTTAACAGTTTTTCATCCATGACTTTGTATTTTTCCTCTTAAGCCCATGTGCACTTGTATTGTTCTGTATATTATGGCAAGGATGTACCAATGAAGAAATATTTCCCTTTCATTACTGTAGTTCTACTAACTTTGTCTGATGCTTGCTCATTCTTTCCATAGAAAATGCAGTGTACTTTATCTTCCATTTTACTGCTCAGTTTTGCATGACCTTTCTTTATTTTTTCACAGGTCGTTATTCTCATTGCTGCTCTGTGTAAGATAGGATCATCAGCAAGCTTTGTCATCTCATTGCTTACCTTCTTTTCCAGTATATCTACAAATTATGTCAAATAGTTTAGGTAGTAAAGAAGTCCATTAGTGACTTCTCTCTTCTGGAAGAACCAGCCATTTATTTTTACCATCGATTGACTATATTTTAAGTAAATTCATCAAAGCCCTGTCTTTTTATGACCGAGATCCTAATCTCTGTAAAAACCTTCCATTTGCATTTCCTCAAATGCCTTTTGGAATTTGAGAACAGTCTACATAGACTGAATTTCTCTCATCTCTGTGTCAGCTAATCTCGCTGGATAGCAGTGTAGCTTGTAATGCAAGACTCTCCTTTAAAAAAGCCTTTAAATGCTGCTTTGTGGATATAATTTTTAACCTTATGTCAGCTGAATCTATTCCTGATTATAATTTCTACAGTCCTGTTACATCTCAGGTTTACAACTCTCTACTTTTCAGATGCTCCTTGGAACTCTTTTGGAAAACAGACATTGTTTATGCCCCTTTTTCCTACCATGCTAAGATCACTTTAAGGAAGAAGTCAAACATTCCTTAAGCTTCTCTGCCCATATTTTGAGTTGTATGTCTAGGGAGGTCCCAACCCCAGCTCTTTTCCTGTGACCATAGGTCCAAAAAATTACTTGGGGTTTATGCAGTAGCTTTACAGCACCTGCAGAAAAAGCTAGGCAAATAAGAAGTTTCTCTGCTTCTTTATGATGGAGTATCTTTTTTTTCTTCTTTTATTTGTAGGTTTTGTTTGTTGAGGGGGATTCTTCACAAATGATCATGTGTTTTGCTAGAAACTACATTCTTTCAAAACTTTGATGCAAACCATCAAGACAGGCTTGTGATGGTTTTTTTTCGTTTTTTTTTTCTTTTAATTACTAATTTATTCCAGTAGATCTTTTGACATCTCAGTCTTTTCTAGTAATAAAGATTCACTATCCAAGTTTGTTCATTCTACTGCTGAGAAATGAAATCTCCTGTCTTAAGATACAAGTTTTCATTTGAGTTTGAATAAAAAGACTAATACTGTCTAATACTTGTATATAAGACCTGCTGTCTTGACTAAGACTAATAGTCAAGACAGGAGGCAGCAATTTGACTATGTACATGTGTATTTAACTTATAATCCAAGAAGTCAAGTGTTAGTACGTAATTTGTAAATTATAAATGTTCAAAACTATGTACACCTCATATATTTTTTACAGAGAGAAATATAGATATATGTTGAATGTGATTTCATCTTTCAAAGCTCCTTAAATGGTATTTCTCAGTTTTTAAAAGGCTGTGCTAGTTACCTTGTAGTGAGGGTCTTAAACATTACATCTAATAGGAGGTTGAAAAAATATAAAAGCATATGCAACTACTGGAATTTAGCTTTTCAATAATTCTTACCAGTATTGCTTCTAACTCTAGTCTTACAATACATTTAAATTGGTCTCAGGTCATATGAGAACTAGGAATAAACTATGCCTCAAAAAGCTGTTGCACCAAAATGTATTTGGGTGTGAATTTTATTGTTCTCTTTAAAATAATTTCTGGAAGAAGCATATTCTTGGTATTGAGAAACTTCCATGTTTTTTGTTAACTTTACCAAACTTGTGAAAATACATCTTCAGCCTAAAAACATGTTCTTAGAAAATGAAATTGTGTGTTTTATTTCTGTTTCTCTTCTCTGTTTCCCAAAAATATTTATTTACTGGTGCTTGCTGCTTCTTTTTGATTACTGATTTTAATACTGATTTCTCTGCATGTTAGTATTGTGTTCTCCAAGCTGATTTATGAAATAAGTCTTGTTGAAGACAAGTAACCTCAATTTAGTATTCATATTTCTACTTAATGGTTTTTTTTTGGCTAAAAAGAAGGTAATTATTCCCATGACACAATTTATGATCCTTTTTATACAACTTCCCTCGTGTCAGTGGAGAGCTGGTCAGACAAATTGCTATTTGAAAGTGACTCCTACAACTTTTAAATTTTGTTCAATAAAACTGTAGGCTGTCCTTTGTGCTTTACAATATTTAATTAAAAACATTTAACGATCAGACCTTTTGTGACAGTATTATCTATAAAGAAGAGCGGAAGGATTTTCTCTGCTCTGATATTAGTCTGCTGAGCAACATGATTATATTACGAGTGGAAAAGTCATCTTTTTCTATGTCCTTGACTATTAGCTACTGCTTAAACCACGACATTGGGCTAAATGGCTGTTATACTGACTTGTCTTCCTCAGCATTTCATTGTGTATTTAACTGCATTGGGTTCTCTTGTCTTTTGTGTTAAGTGTATGTATTACAAGAGTTTAACAACTTAGTTAATTAAAAAAAAATTAAATTAATTTAGTTAATTAAAAAATACCCAAACCTGCTTGCGTACTTGTGGGAGTTGAGTGAAAATTTTCTCATGAATATTTCTGAACTTTGTAACTGAAATCAAGAACCCATAGACAGATATTAAAGCACTTCATGATTTTGGATGGACGAAGGGTAGAATTTGAAACCTTAACATGATTGAATAGCAGTTAGAATACTTAAGCTGAAGAGCTCTAAAAAAGTGCCGTGAATATAGAGTTCTATGTCAATATTTAATATCCTATTTCTATCTGAATGGATTTATCTCAATATTTACAACACATAATTTTTGTTTTCTCCACCAACTAGCCATGATCTCTTACTTCAAGCCTAGCACTTTTCTCTGCATATTTCACAACAGTGCAAATTTGGTATGCCTGCTTGTTCTCTTTTACCACACTCGAATTTGAGTTGATGGAGGTCCCCCTCGTGGCTGCACTGCACCAGTTTTCCTGAAGTGCTGAAGGATTGTGAGTTGCAGCCTCTGGCAAGGTCTTCCTTCAAAACGTAAGAGTGTATTTCCTGCTATATCAGCCTGTGAAATAGTGACAGAAACAAGATTTCCACCTCCTTGTCTGCTGAAGTAACATCATGGCGTAGTTGTTGCTAAATTTCTGTAGCTGTTGGTATTTCATGTAACAGAGATAGACATTTGTTTTACTTGGTTGGACAAAGAGTGAAGCTAATTGGTTTTGTATAAATCAGTGTATAGGAAAGCTACAGGCAGGTGGGCACTGTATTTAAAATACAGTCAGAATGTAAGTTTAAAATGTGTGTATATACGGTTTTTCAAAATGTTTCCACTGAAAACCTCAGAAGACTTAGTAAAACCAGTTGAATTTTTGCACTTCTCTTACTTGGACCTCTGATTTTTTTTTTTTCTATATTGCCAAGCATTTTGCAATGAGAAATTGCACGAGAATGTTCTTTTTTTCATGTTTTTTTTTTTTACCTCTTCCCCCAAGTCAATAATTAATTTCTATAAGTACTAGTGTACTAGAAAACAACTTCATCAGCAGTGCTTTTTCATCATGTATTTTCATGTTATGAGAAACCACTATTTTTTAATTATATTGTATTAGAGTAGACTGTATCTTAAGTTTATTGTAAGCTTTTTGTTTCAGTTTGCTGCGAGTTGGAATTTTTTGTAATGTATATCCAGAGAAAATGCCCATGAATGACAAAGCTTTAAATTTTCCCAGCTGCTGTGAGCAGCAGGCAGCTGAGCCCCACACAATGGCTCACACCTACACAGCAGCCTGGGGAAGAGAATCAAAAAGGTGAAAGTGAAAAGGCTTGTCGACTCAGACAAAGAGAGCATAACAGGTAAAACCAAAAGCTGCACGTGCAAACAAAGCAAAATAAGGAATCCATTCACTACTTCCCATAGGCAGGCAGATGATTAGCCATTTCTGGGTAAGCAGGAATTCATCATGCATAATGATTATTTGGGAAGACAAACTTCATAACTCTGATACTCCCCAGCTCCCTCCTTCCCCTGGCTTTTATTGCTGATCATGAAATATGGTATGGGGCATCCTTTTGGTCTGTTAGGATCAGCTGTCCAAGCTGTCTCCTCTCAGTTTTGTGTGCACTCTCAGCCCACTAACTCAGCAGCATGAGAAGTGGAAAAGGCCTTGATGCTGTGTAAGCACTGGTCAGCAATAGGTAAAACATACAACATAAGACTCTGTGAAGAAAATAAACCCTATCCCAGCCAAAATTAGTACACCAGCTCACTATATGATGATACTTACTTCCAAAGATGGGGCACAGATAATGCAAGGGAATTTATTATTTAATGCACTAAGTTAATTAATTATTTTATGAACTGTTAAATAGATGCTTTCTTTTTAATTGGTTTTTCAAGTTATTACAAACTTTTCAGTATATTTGAATCCTCATCATACTATGCTGGTGCTGAAGCAACAGTTTATAAAGAGCTAGTTTTTATGGCACATGGAGAACATTATGTGAATTTGTGGTTGATGTGCCTTTGTTTTTATAGAAAATTTTTAGAGAGTTTTAATTTTTAACTTACAACATGTCTTTAGGTATATATGCTGATAATTCATGTTGGATATCTGAAATATATATGAACAACCCTTTATCATCATTACATCTAAAATAAGAATTTCTGTTTACTATGCTATCATATTCTTACATAAATTATACATATAAAATGAAATTCTGAGTACAAAGGTCCTAGTACACCTATTAGGGATGCACACAGAGTACAAATAAACACATCAGTATACTTCAGTTAAAATCTGTAATCGTATTACCTTTAATTAATGGCTCATGCTTTTGAATTCGCCATTGTACGTTCTCCCAGAAAGACCATGAGAAAGTTGTTCTTTTTTTCCCATGTCTTTTATTTTTTTCGTTCCCCTCTCTTTCATTCCTTCATTTCTACGTGTATTTCTATGCATACTTCATGATATATGAAAAGTGCTAGAATGGCAAATTGAAGATGCCTGTGATACCACATATTTTTTATTAAAGTATTTGTGAGACATGTAATATGAGCCTGAATTCCTTAAAACTGAGAGAAAAATCCAGTCTCTAATATTGTGAAAAAAGCTGCCATTGACTCTGTGTTGTCACATCAATAAATAGGCTATAAGCTCCTCTTCTTGAGTTCAAAATCTAAGATTTTTCTTTTTTTTTATATATATATTATGAGAATTATGAAGGGACTACAAAATGATTAAGTTGCAGCTCTTGGACAGTCAAGGCAGTTATTATATATACTTATATCTCTTTACAAGTGATGCTGACGGAAATGAATGTTTCACCTAAGGTATATATATAGTTTCTTTTTCTGTTGTACATGGATGGGGAGAAGGTGGCAGCTTTAGCTTTCTTTTTTTATTGTTGTTGTTTTAACCACTTGCAGCATGTGCAAAGCAGTAAAATATTTAATGTTATCAGAAAACTAAATACTGCGTGAGCTGGCCTGTGCTCCAAGATAGTATAAAATGTCCAACCACCGAGTCTATTTTCTCCAAGTAAGAGGTTGAAATACCTGCCAATTTTTTTTTTATTTGATTTTCTGTGTTTTAATATCTGATCATATCTTCTCTTATTTGCAATTAACGGATTCTCTAGATGTTGTAGAAAAGTCTTTCTATTTACATGAAAAGAACTCTTTGCCAGGGGCAGTCTTCCCATTCTTCCCTCTTTTCATTCCTCCTCCCTCCCTCTAGGCTAAAATATTTTGCATGTCAAAACTCTTGCAGATCTTACTAGGAGTGAGCTTCTGGTTAGCTGAAGTAACTCAAGATGAGAGTAGATTATCTAGAATTCCTTTTAGCTTCAGAACATTTATGAAAACTATGAATATCTGAGAAAGAAACTCTAGGAAGTTCTAAGTTGGTATGACTAGGCGGATTTAATGATTTTCCAGAAAACGTGCTGTAGAATTTGGTGCAATCTTTGCTCCCATTTACTCCAAAAAGACAATGGATATTCAGAATTAATTTTTTTTTTGCTCAAATCTCTAAAGTTCAAGTGCAAGCTTCTACACCTCTGGATTTAGAAACTGACATTAATAGTCTGAGAGAATGATAAAGTCAGAATTTGACATTACCTGACCGACTAATTTTCAAAAGTATTTTCATATTAATTATGATGCATCCTTTAAATAGACAGGCAACTTGTGAGAGTTAGAGAATTAATTAATGGATTTTCACTTTTTCATAATAAAAATAAGCAAAAAAGTTCATTATCATCTAATGAAAAGAATTAATTAAGTATACCCATATGAATAATATATGCCTATCTACTTATGTATACAAAACCAATTGAAGCTTTCTCTGCCTATACAAATCTTGTGGAATATAGTATGATTTTTGAACTTTTACACCTGCAATAGGAAGGAATTAAGGAATTCTGTAACTAGCTGTTACTCGCATCTGGAATACTGTGTCCAGCTCTAGGCTATCCAGTAGAAGAAATGAATGGGCTTACACGAGCAAGCCACAGGGCCACAGAGACAATTAAAGGGTTGTAGCAGCTTTCGTATGAGAAGAGGATGAGATCACTGGAGTTGTTTAGCCAGGAGAGGAGAAGGTATAGGGGTATCTTATCAATGTATATAAATACCTGTTGGGAATGAATGCAGAAGAGGGAGCCAGGCTCTTCTCAGTAATACCTTGAAGAAACAATTGCCACACATTACAACATGAAATTCCATCTGGATATAAGAAAACACTCTTTTACTGAGAGGATGGTCAAACTGAAACAAATTGCCCACAGAGGTTGTAGTGTACCCAATGTTGGATATCATTCAAAACTTGACTGAACATGATCCTGGGCAACCTGATGTAGGTGAGCCTGATTGGACTAAATGATCTCCAGAGATCCCTTACAACCTGCATATTTCTCTGAATCTATGTTTCTATGCTGGGAGGGAAAAAAAAAACAAAGCAAACAAAACACCCCCACAAAAACCCAACCTACTAAACATACAAAAAACTCCCTCCAAAACAAACAGGGAAAAAAAAAAACAACAAAAGTTTAATCTGTAAAATACTTTCATGTTTGATGATAAACCCAATGGACAGCTATATATTTAAAGATACTCTTTATTTAATCTTACTGTATTAACATTATTTTTGCTTCACATTGCTAACTTTTCACCTTTCAAGTCCCGTATGCTTAACCATGTAAATATATAGGAAGAAACAGAGGAGTTAAATGGAAAGTAATCCTAAAAATGTGCATTGTGTCAATGTATGTATAAGGTGGGAAAATGTCTTATACTTGAACAGTAGGAAGTTATGCATTCTGTTAACATTACCATCTCTACTGTTAACTTTAAAGGACACCTGAAATCTGTTAGTCCAGCTGCAGGATTCTTAAAATGAAAGCATGGGCACAGTGTAATAAATAACATTTAGTATAAAGGTATGGTGCATTGTTTCCTACTTTAGCACTGCATTTAAAAAAGACTAAAAACTGCACAGGGGAGAAATTAAGCCCTGGGCTCAGTTATTTTTGTCAAAATAATAAAAAAGTCTCTGAAATAGAACCACCAAAAAAAAAAAAAATCCAAAAGCTTCACGGTACCTTTTCTACAGCTTTGTAAAAATCAAGTCACTTCATCTAGTGTGACATATGTACTGTTATATGTAGTGTGCCAAGTCAATTAAGTTGCTAATTGTCTGGTTTTGGGAAAAACAGATGGTGGGTCAAAATCAAGCACTTTCAAAAATTTTAGGCCCCATGCCTATTGGTTATAGGCTCATATTACCCAGTTGGGAGTTTAAAGAAAGATTACCAACATCTTTTTCAAACCATTTACTTTTCTTACCCCTTCCTTTTTAGGAGTATTTAAATCTGTGGGGTTTGGGTGGTTCGTTTGTTTGGGTTTTTTGTTTGCTATCCTTCTATGCCAGGATAGCATGTTTTTCCTGCAGATGACGTATTGTTCATTCTTCTGATTATTTTTTTTGATAAGTATGTCTGCTAAAGCAGAACACGCTGTTAGGCAAGTTCTGGAATAAATAGTATAATTTAAAATATTATTTTAATAAGACTAAAAAGCTGAAAATGTGCAAAGAATTGTATTGCGTCAGTGTGAAGCTGTGTGCAGGTAAGCTATGGAGAGCCAACACAAAACTAGCTATCTTTTCTTTTTTTTTTTTTTTGTCTTTGTGGTTAGCAAGCCAGAGCTAAGATAAGCAAAACAATAATCATTCTTTAATCTTCCTTAGTGACTGCAAGCCGCCTATTTCCAGTGAGCTCAAAATTACCAAAGAAACTTAACATATCATCACACCTTGTCAGTTTTCTATTTTTTTCATATCAGTAGAAACTAAGCAGAAACAGCATGAAAGCATTTTGTCCTTTTTTTTTTTTCCTTTTCACCTCATAAATATTTTCATTACAGGGTCCGATGTGTTCTAAAAAATCCAGGGATTTCTCCACTTAAACATATTATGAAAAATGTTTCAAGTTGACATCTTTATTTTAAAATATAGTGGTTTAGATAATATTTTCTAATTTGGCAAGTGTGAATAAAAGCCCAAGCTTGGTCAGTGTCTTTAAAAACACCCAAAATATTGGGTGTTTGCTCTTTATTCCTAAAAGCTTTGGAGAAAAACAAATTAATATTATCTAGGAAAATAGTTCTGTATTGGATTCTCATTGGATTTATGCCCATGGATGTTTTGGCCATAAAATCAGCATTGCTCTCTATGGTTATCAATCTCTAATATAGTCAAGATAAATGCATTTAGATATACTACCTCTGTGCTAAGGAATTTATATATTGTCATTGTGATGTGAATCAGATAATCGGTTTACAGAGAAGTGCTAATTTTTCCACTTTTGTATTAGTTACGATGCCTCTAAAAAGCCATGCTTATTGTAAACATGGAAAGTTTCTTGTTGTTTGCCAATAGATTTCATAGTTCTGTTTATTAATTTATTTTTCTGGAATACTTCAAGTAAGGATCACTTCTAGACTTAAATATTCTTTCTTATTAAATTGTCATAGTTCTAAGGTATGGTAGAGTCAAACCCTGGACTGATTCACTCTGGGGAGTTCAAGAAGATTACAAGGATTTTGGTACTGGGTTGTGATCTAAGCTGAAAGTAAAGATGAATCATAGGAGCACAGGGTGATTGGGGCCCAGTGCAGCTCCAAATTTAGTACTCCAGTCCCTCTTCCAACATTACTGAACTACCAGTAATATACTTGATATACTTAAGAAATGAATTCCATTCAATAATGATAGGTTTTGTTGCCACAGAAACCTCCTTTAATGAGCAGATTGCTTAGTGTATCCCAAGTAGAATTTTGCTTTGATCCAAGTGTGAGAAACACCAGCTCACATTTTAGAACTTAAAGAGGACAAAGTCACTGAAGCAAAAATTAAAAATTTATTATACAAAACAGTGCTGAATTATACCAAAAATAGATACATGTACAATCTTTCAACTTTTGTATATTTATACCTTATCCCGGCTGCCTGAATTTCTGTCCCTCTTCTCATTGGCTGAGAAGTTGGAGCTCACATTCTCCCCTACTGCCTGACCTTTCATAGGTTTAGTCTACACCTTTTTACCATATCGGGCATACACACGCCTACCCTACAAAATCATTATCCTAAACACACTTTTGATTAGTTGATTACACTACATGTTATTTCACAGTCTTTGCTATCATCTACTTGGCAGATTTACTGTCCAAGACTGGTTTCTTTGGCTTTATTGTTACTCCACTATCTTCTGGGTTCCTTTGTTGAAAGCCATGTTCTAGTTTGTTTCTCTTTACTTAGATACTCTGTGAACAAGGATCCCTTGACAGACCAAGGGTATTTCTGGGGATTAATTGGATACAATTTATTAGACTCTACTATTACTAAGGCTAAGACTCGTTTGTTAGCACAGATACGTTAACAAGAATATATCAATTAGCTGAAGCAAAACTTAGCTCATTTCCCACACAAGTTTCTTTTGTTCAACAAAATACATGTATACATATAGTTTCAGTATGGGATAAGTTCTTAGAGCTTCGGCCACTTGATTAAAGGTGAAAATGAAGTAACTAGTCTTTTGCGTTTTTTAGCAAAGAAAAGTCAAACTCTTTCTAAAGTAACGGAGTTGGTGTGAAAAAACAGATTTAGATGTTAAGCAGTTATAGGACTGTCATCTTCAGAAGCATGGGTGGCATCCCATGCTAAAACCTCTCTAAATCCTATTATGTATGCAAAATGGAAAACATTAGAGACAGGTACATCATCAGTGAAAGGCACATCACAAATTATGTTATACAGAGTAGTGTTTCATGTCCACCTATCTTGCAGAACCGAAATAATTTAATGGATGTTTTTAGTTAAATAAATTAAGTGTGGGTGAAGTCCCATGAGATCTCATCTGAAATGATCCAAGAAAAATGTCACTCTTAAGACTTCTAATTTTTTATGCTTTCTGCTATTATTTCATTTTTATTACTTTGCTACTTTTAAGCACCACTTACAGCACTACTTTAGGTCGTGCTAGTGGGCTGGTTATTGATGAAGTGAATTCTTATTTTTCTTGCTAAGTGGTTCCAAATCTTATTGGAAATTCCACTGTCATTTGTATTAGTCAGATCTTTACAGTGAAAGTTTAGCCTTTTCAATGCTGCCATCGTAAATTTATCACATGTATAAATTAAAATAAGTGTGCAGGAATATACTTTAGTCAGCGAGATTTGTTGAACGTGCTTTTGAGTAACTAGCACCTGCTAGAATTTACTGATCTTTATTTTTTCTCTAATGCCTATCAATCTTTAAATCTTTAATCTTTCCAGCTACAGAACATAAAGACTCACAACTTTGATTCCTCTCTACCTGCAGAGGTTCCCTTGAATAAATGACATTTCTCTTACCAACTTGATGAAAATATAGGTCTTGTAATGCATGTTTCTTTGTTTCTGTCTGCATGTAGGGAGTAAAACTATGTCTTGGCAAAATTTGTAAGTGACATTGAGGACCAACTTATGACAATATGATGTCTTTCCTTCCATCCATTTTTCATTTTATATTTCTTTTGTTCATTTTCAGGCTACCTTTAGGTGATAGTGGACATATTTTGTGGGTGAGTGTGGTGTGGTTTTGGGTGTGTTGGTTTCTTTTTTGTTTTGTTTTGGTTTGTTTTTTTGGTTTTGTAGTTGGACTCAATGATCTCAAAGGTCCCTTCCAACCATGAATATTCTGTGATTCTGTGATATAATCTTGTAAGTCTCTCAGCCCATAGCAAGCACAATTTACATTAAGCCTCTTAAATCACTGAATTCAATGAGACTTGGGAATCCCAGTTTAACTTGTACACCTAGCAAATGTAGGGAGGTGTCATTAAATAAAACTCATCGTAATAGAATATAATGAAGCATAACTTTAGTGCAATATTTGTATTTAGCAGTCACGTTTTCTGACTGGTTTTAAAACTGTTATTTTGGTTTAGACTGTTGATCTGCATGTGTTTGCATCTATTTGAAACTGTAAATGCATTTTTAAAAGTTCCGAGGAATGCAAGGTAGTCTAACTTATCTGAATTTAAATATCTTTCTGGGTGGTCATGAGAGGAAGAATTTTGTTCAGAAGTTGAAGAAGACATGCTATTATTTCATGGAATTAATTGTTTAATATGCTTTTCCCTACTTTGTCATTGTGACAGTTCCCTACTTTTATTGTCTTTTCCATGATTGTGACCTTGAAGGTACAGAAGTGCTTTAGAGCTGATTTTGGGGTTTTTTATTATTTTTTAGGATCCCTAGTACATTTCCAACTGATTTTCCTGTTGATAGACATGTCATTTGAAAGACATGTCATCTTTCAAAAGTTAGGCACATGATTTTTAAGTTTTTGTTTTGAAAAATGCATAATCCATGACTGTGCTTTTCTTTGAGAAAATGAAGATTTGTAGGCTGCATAATTTCCAAAGTACCTCACATGGGCTTCTTAAAAAGTGATCTCCTAATCTATTTAGCTTTCATGGAAACAAGGAGAAATTAGAGTAAGGTGGCTCTTTGATAGGTGTTAGGCATGGTAGTAGTCTTGCCTGCCTACCTTATTAGCAAAATAGGGTGCTTTGAACGGAATGAATAATTGAATTCTGTTGAAAAGTAAGAGTTGAAAAGTAAGAGTTACTTTATTATTAATCAGTCTACATTCAAAAGGTACTCCACAAAGGGAGATTTCTGTCCTGTCGTAGTAAACTTTTTATACATGATTGAAGAGACTGCATATACCACCTTATGCACATCAGTAAATATCATATTAATTAAAAAAATCTCAACAGCACAAATTAAAGTTGTAATAAATATTCTGGCAGAAGCTTTGATATCTTTCTCCCCATAAACCATTAAAAAGTGTAATGTCTTAATTGCTAATAGCTTGTCACATAACAAAATTCTATGAAGACCTATCTGAATAACAATATTTTGAAAGCAAGACAATTTCTTCATTAAATAACTGTCATGAAGAAAACTACTTTTGAATGTAAGTGGGATTTGCTGTGTGCTCCTTCTCTTAAAATGTAGGTATTTCTAAAATAACTTTTATTTCTCTTGTGATTTTTTAAAAACTACTTCTGTATAGAAAATTTAGCTCAAGTGTAATTAATATTTTAAAATCTGACTGTGACCATAGTTACAGCTTTGAAGTATTTGAAGTGACCTCTTTATTTTAGTGAAGAGCTAACTCATATACCTGGTAATATTTTAAAAGTCACAGTTGTTTCCGTAGGAAGGAAAGCATGAATCACAAATGTTTAGTCTCTCAAGACTTGTACCTTATTTTGACACCTGGATGGATGGTGTTTGAGACAAGCACAGGTCTTGCCAGAATTAGGATTTATCCAGAAGCTGTTTAATGTTAGATCTGTGGCTCAGTCTGTGCTGCAGTAGTTCATTTTCAAAAACTATTAATGAAACATAGTATGATAGAGGTGAAAATTTTATCTAAATAAGACATTGGTTTTTTTTTCCTTTTGCTTAAGTTAGGTATGGAGTGGATTGAATTCCCAGAATTCCAGTGGGATGGGGCTTTTTTGGAGGATGGTCTTTTTGCAAAGTCAATTGTTCAAAAATTAGAAAGTATCAGAATGTACGTTACCCAGGAAAGCATAATTCAGCCTCTGTAAGCACGTTCATTATCTACAGTCTTTAATTACACAGTCACTCAGTATTTCCCTTAGCATCCCTGCCTAAATTCATTGCATTGGATGGTGTCTGGGAAAGGTTGCAGCTGTTTAATATTTTTAATCTCATAATTCAAGTTTTGGCCTTTGCCTTATTTACTGCACAGTCTTTAAAGCCTGCAATAAATATACAATAATTCTATATTGGTTTTAGCATATATATATATATGATCTTAGTTTCTAATCATAACAAAGGTCATAATGCTTTTTTCTCCACACTGAGATTAAAAAAAAAAACCACATTGCCATACTGCTGTTGTATGTGAAGAAAATAGGATAAATCTGAACTTATTCATGAATTAGTGGCAAACTACTGTTGCAACTTCTTTGTGATACACCACTTGGGCTTTATTGCTGCTAACCAGCCTGTGATTTTAAGTGGTTGTTGCACTGATGCATGGCATCTCTCATTTGCTTTCCTGGTATATTTAATTGCTTACACTTTTTACTTATCAACTACCAGAATCTCAACCCAGACACTCCAGAAGTGACTATTATATGGGAAGTGGCTAGATATTAAAATTGTGGTTTTTCATTTTCTCCAGGCACATATATTAATTGTTATTACCTATTTAATGAGACTAGTATATAGAATGCATGGTCTTGTCTTCAGGTAGCTCAGCTGACATTTTACCCATGTTACTTTTTCTTCCATGTTGACAGTATATCAAAAAAAATGACATCTCAAGCTAATTTATAAACATAATCCAACTTTTTTGCATTAAAGTAACAGACATAAATAAAATAAATCTCATCCAGTAAATACTGGTAGAACGAGTATTTGAGCAACTGCTGTCAATACATTTACTCCATCAACATTTTTCCCTTCAATAACTCTTTCTGACTTCTTTGTTTAACAGATTTAACACCTGATTATCAATATATTCATCTTCCTGCCTAGCAATATTCCTTAGGGCCAAAGAAATTCTGCTTTTTGTGTTTATGTGTATTACAGGTATCTGTTAGTTTACCTGTATGCTTATAAAAAAGGAGTAACACATTGTCCTAACCTTATTTCCATACACTTAGCAGCTAGTTGAGTAGTCACATGTTAGATTGACTTTGGGCTCGGGCAGTGGGAGGAATAGAATAGGGGAAAAATGCATTTAAAGTTCAGTCAATTTTATCAAGAAAATGAAAAGTTCCTATAAAGAAACTTTATTCAACAGAGTAGACATAGTAATTAATATCTGAGTCTTTCTTAAGCTGTCTGTGAATGTTAATGTGAATAAGTTCACCTCTTCAGAGCAAAAAAGGCCTGTACAAATTTTGTTACTGCTATTTTACTATCTCAGCTTTAATAGACCACAGCTGTTGAAGATTATTTTTATTTTCCCTAAACTCTTTCAGTTGCTTTTCTGAAATCTACCTTGCCTCTGGTCTTAGGCCATCAAAATACAATGGCATTACAGTAAGATTATGTCCTTAAGATCTCTGCTTTTTTCTTAATGGCTTTCCTATCTGTTAGGTTTAGCCATGATTGTGAACAACTGTATACCAACTCCTTCATTATTTCTCTCCTTATGTATTTAATGTTTTATTCATCATTTGTCAAAGTAATTCTCTTGCACTGAGATTACTGACCACTGTAGAACTGAAGTTTTTTGTGATAGCTCCTTGCTTTATAAGAGATATCTTCTAAGAATGCAGGGACAGGCACTTACAAAGTGATAGAAGTCAAGCAAGCTGGGCAGAAGGCTGGCTTGGATAAGCAGGGATCTTCTTCTAGAATTTAGGTGGGAAAAGCAAGTGTATGGACAGGTGACACACAGTGATAAACTCTGGAAAGAAAAGGCAACTCAGAAATTGTTCAGGACTTGTTGCTCTAGCTGGATGTGCACAGGTGTATGGGGCCCAACGGGATTCATCCCAGTGTCCTGAAAGAGTAGGCTGATGCTTTTGGAGCACCTCTCTCCATTCATTTTCAACAGTCTTGGAAGTCTGGGAGGTTTCAATTAACTGGAAACTGGTAAATATTATTCCAGTTTTCAAGTGGAGTAAGAAGGAAGACCCTGGTAATTACAGATCTGTCCATCTCACTTCACTGCTGGGTAGAATTATGGAGAAGGTACTTCTGGGACTAACTGAAAAACACGTCAGAGGCAATGCGGTCACTTGTCATAGCCAACATAGGTTCATGAGGGAAAGTCCTGTGTAACTAACTTAATTTCCTTTTATGACAAGGTAACCTATTTAGTTGACCAAGGAAAGTGAGTAGATGAGGTTTATGATTTTAGCAAAGATTTTGATACTGTCTTTCGCGGTATCATTCTGGACAAAATGTCCAGAATACAGCTAGATACGTCCATAATATGTTGGATGAACAACTGGCTGATGGGTTGGGCTTAGAGTTACAGTAAATGGGGTTACATCAGGCAGGTAGGCGTCACCAGTTAAGAATATGGATTTTATTATGTACTGATATATTACTGCGACATGCAGTCTTAAGGAAATCTCATTATTAAGTGTTATTTTTAACCTTCGGTTGCTTTCCTATACTTCATGGGGTTTCATAATCAATTAGCGTCTTTTTCTACTTATTTACAAAGAGTTATCCTGGGCTGTTAGCTACCTTACCTCAAAAAATGATCACTTTTTATAGATTAAAAACTCTTCCTTCCAAATATTTAATGTGGAAAATGTGCATTAAATCCTGTTCTCCTCAGTGCACTGTAAACACATATCATCACATGATTTTTTTTAAATCTATAAGCACATTAATGGGATTTATATCCACAAAGTTTTGTCTTCCTGTTTATTTTTTCAGAACCTACTTTTCTGCCAGACTATTTGTTTGATAAAATTTTTGGTACAGTAATATCTATAATGCAATAATACACATCTCTGAGCAATTTTCCATATCTCAGATTTGTATGCCAGGAGATTTCTGGATGGATGAAAAACAACTGGCTTTATTTTGTTTTATTTTCTAAAGAAATTGGCAAGGTTTTATTATATTTCAATTAACGTTTACGTATATATTCTAAAGAATTGTTGATATTTTGCTTAGTAACTTGCAAAGTTGTCTTTCACTGTCTTTTACTAGTTAAGTGAGCTCATGAACTATTTCATTGATGACTTTTCGTAGCTGAAGAGCTTTCAATAGGTGTGAAAAACTCAGTCAGAGTGACAGAAGAAATGATAAAAATCATAGATAGTAATCAGACTGAACTTTATTTCACAGTAGTTATTAGTTCCAGTTATTTTTTTATAATGTACATTTTTTAAACAGTGAAATATGACAACTTTTTTTGGACATTCGTAGTAATTGCAGCAGAAAAGTGTAAAACATAGCGTGTGTGGCAATTTCATTATTTTTGTTGTTGTTAAGTCATAATTACAGCAGTAGATATGATATTCTAAAATGATATATTAGTCTTTGAGAGTAGCATAAGCTTCCATGTAGCTATGGGAACATTTTTACACTGTTTATGAGAATGTGTTCATAAAACATTTATGAGCTGTACCATTCTATCATTTGGTGTTCTGGTAAGACACTTGTAAGGCTACTGTGATTTTGATAATACTGTTCAGGTAGATACGATGGACATGTGAAAAAAGAAAATCACTGGAATATCATTTTATGAAAAATATGTGAACAGTCTTATTTTGATAACATCAAAGCAAATAAACATTAGATGAAACAATATAAAAATGGTGTTGTATTTTAAAAAATGGTGTTAATGTTTCACATGATGACGCCTTTATCTTTTACTAGCTATGTTATTTTATGAAGCCAATCCAGTTTTGAAAGCTAGAGCAACAGGTTTATATAATGCTCTTTTGATGCAATTTTATGTTCAATTTTGTGTCCTCTATTTGCTGTAGTAAAGCTGTGATTCAAAAAAAAAACCCAACAAAAACCCAATGTCAGAATCTGTCGTAGTGGGAGCCGGACCCGGAGTAACGACGTGACCTCAATATGAGTATGGTCGTTCTCCCTTTATTCAAGT
>BJBW01001788.1:97552-179601 GCA_004320125.1 Scolopax mira | reverse complement strand
GGGAACATTTGGGCATTTTCCACCAATTTGAGAAGGGAGCTGCACTCAGACATGAAGAGCAGTCTGCTGAGGAGCTGGCTGGGTTGTGAGTCATTCTCTTTGTCTGTCCTGAGCAAACACAGCAGTGGCTCAGGTGCCTCGCTAGTAGATGTGGACCCCATGTTTTTCGTAGGTGACACGGTGTACTGAGAGGAGCTGTGGTGTGTTATGAATGGGTGTAGGAGGGGAAGAGGGCAGAAAGGAGTCAGATTAGATGGCGTGTTGTTGAAACTGGAAATATTTTGGAAAAATGCATGGAAGGAAATGAGGTCTGTAAGGAGAAAGGTTTCAGGGTCTGTGGTAGCTGAGGAGGGACTGGAGGCGTTGGCTGAATGAGAAGGGAAAATTGCACAATCGTGCAATTCAGGAGTGGCTGGTGATGCCCCTGGCATGGTAAGTTTGTTAAGAAAGCATTTTAAATGTGAGCACTGGCTTTTCCTAATTTTTGAGTATTTAACTTCTCAAGTATGCCTAGCAAAAGAAGTTTGTGTTTTTAAGGGCCTGGCTGAATACAAAGTAGTCATGTGAGTAAACCACCACGTTGGTGAAGGAGGCCAGCACAGCACTGGCTTGAATGGATGGCTCTGGGGACAGTGACTGTTGAAACCCAGATGTTTCTAACAGTGGGTTCCCAAGAAAATCGGGCTCCATCCTAGTAATTTTCTCCTTCTCCTACTATTTCGATTTAATTCGAAATTAGAAAACATTCAAAAGGACACAGGCCTTTTGCTGTGCAAACTTTTTTTGTTGGCTGCCGAAATTCTGGCAGTTCTGCACCAGTGCCTGAGGGCACTGACCAGTTTGCAGGCTCTGCTGGTGCCTCCTGGACTTGCAGGAGGGATCAGAGCAGTAGCATTCTTCTCCCACAGCAAACAGCAAGGTGTTTATGAGGGAAGGATAATGCATCTGCTCCTGGAACTGCGCAAAGTGCAAGGTGCAGGATCTTTTTTCACCTGACAAAAAAAATTCCCTCACGAACCCGTCAGCTAAATCTCCACTCTTCATCTTTGTAAGCACAAACAGGATCAATAATTAATAGCAACAATAGTATTATTTTAATTTTAAAAAAGGCATGCTCCTAATTTAGAATCCACTGGATTCACTAAATGCGGCCAGTGACAGTGTCACTGCACAACCATACTTAGGCTTTCAGTACATTAACACTTTTAATAATTTAATTGTAATTCCATTTAAAAAAAAAAAAGATATATGAGGGCATTTTAATGAGTGTGACAAGTTGAAGAGCTTTATTCCCCTTGCCCTTTCATGGTTTTTTTGCACACGTATTCTGCGCTTGTATTCCAAATCCCAGACTGAGCTTCTAGAGTGGGCAAGGAGAAAAACAAAAAAAAGATAATACATCTTATGTGTAAATATGTGCTAGAAACACTGTAAACCGGTTTTGCATTCTCTTTTCCAATAGCTTGAGAGTGTAACTCTAACAAGCTTTAATAAAGGCAACTGTTAGCAGCTGGCAAATATTATCTATTTTCAGTTAAAACCCGAGCAGAACAAAACTTTTTAAGATGCAAAAAAACAATTGCAGAGAAAACCAGAAAGACCAAATAAATAATTAAATGTTCTATATATATTAAAAAATGTATATTTTATAGCTATAATTACTTTTTTTAAAATATATATATATATAAAGCCAAGACTCAAAATGCTCCTAAAGCAAAGATGGGAGGAGAGACCGATGAAACTCCGTAAGTGGGAGTCATTGTGTTGCACGGGGAAAAGGTCACGGCAAATGCTCTTCCAGCCCCGGGGATGCGTGTGACAGGGAAGGTGCAGGTGATGATTAACACGAGCACAGATGGGACACAGGGTGGTCACCTGACAATTCTGAAGCAGAGCACGAAGCGGCAAAATGGTGGAAGGCCGCCCCGCACCCGGCCCGGCGCCGCTGCCGTGTCTGTGACAACCGGTGATGCAAATGATGGGCAGCGTAGGGGCAGGACACCTCATCTCCACAAGATTTAAAAAAAAAAAAAAAATCCCCCACATTTACATGTTAAATTAATGATTTGTTATTCAAACCGGCAGCCGAGGTAAATCACTAAAACATCTTCTTGAAATTGTTCTCTAAATCAATACGGAACCGCTGATGAATAACCAATTACAAATCACTCAGTACTCTTACATATATTCTAGCAGTTAAGGATGAAGCTTTATAAATCTCAAGCGAGCCTTTCATTTTTTTCTGCAAATATGTCATTTCAAAATCTCTGCCATCAGGCCAAAAAGCTCCTCAGATGAGAGAGAAATAGCATTATTTAAAAAGGACACCTAAGGGATTTTACCCCGTAAAGTAAACAGAGAATAAACACTTCAGCACGTAGGACTTTATGGCCAAGTGCTGCTGCTTGTATTTAGAATTATTTTTCCATAATGAAAAAGCAGCCTGGCCGGAGCAGTCAGCCCCCCTCATCTCTCTTTTGTGAAGCCTAATATGCATCCCTTTTCTTTAAATCCTGACAGAAATTCATTAATTTAACCAGGAGCCTGCGACAAGTATAATGAAACCCAGCTCATTCTCTCATTATCTGACTGCAGCAGGAAGCTACAGACTGGGAGGGAGTGTTACCCAGTTATTCCCTGTCACTGGGAGAAGCCCTTGGCTCCAGGCCACCACACGCTGCATGAAAAGGACACCTGCAGCTCCAGGGGAACATTAAAGCTTCACACTTGCTTTGCTTTGCTCTTGTTCTACAGCACTAGCCTAGGGAATAGTTCTGCAGGTCTGTCCTGCAAGTTTGCAATCAAACTGGTGACATTTCTCACTTCCATTTTTTCTGTAGATACCAAGGTTTTGTGAGTGGAGGAGAAAGAGGGATCGCAAGGTGTGATAGGACAAAAAAATATGTTTTGGTTCGTTCATTCATCACGAGTTGAGTGCTCTTGCAGGCCAGCTAGAGCAGGGAACTGCTCTCAAGTACAACAGAAACCCAGCCCTTCATCAGGAGTTGCTGACCACATCTACCTGAGCAACCATGTCTCCACACGAACTCGCTTCTGGACTCTCTCTCACTCAATGGAGGGAACAGGTACTTTTGTAGCAGAAACGGGGCCCAGAAGCAGATGTCTACAACAAATCAGGTGAATCAAGCTCCATATGTTTCTCTCTGCTTGTTTGAAAGGAGTCTACAAGCCAAATGTACAAACCACTGAGTTACTGATGTCTAATGCCCGTCAAGGTTGCTAATGACTTCACATCTCCCTCCCGTCGCTGCCCGTGCTGTTCTGATGAGCTTTATTCCTGAGCGAAAGGAGTAACTGCAAGATTCAGCTCTCTTCAGTAGCGCTGAGAATATAAAGCCCAACTACACGTCCCCAGAGTCAAGTCTCTTCCTCAAGCTGGGCCTGAGATATGAAGGCAGTCACTGAAGCTACGTGTGTGCCCACAGCAGCCAGCCACAGCTGACCTGAGTCATTCCAGGCAGCCTCTGGGACCGTGGGGCAGAGGCACAACACGAGAGGCTCTTCTGGCAGGCCAACCACAAGCAAAGCCCTGAAGAACAGCATCCAGTGCAAATGTAAATTGACATCAGCTGTTTCCACCACCCGATGTTAATAGGTGGACAAAAATCAATGGCAGCCCCAAGAAGATGACTGCCTGTCCCTTGTGGGGGAATGAACCTGTTTCATTTTAGGAAGACAGAAGTGGCCCAACAGCTGCTCTTTAAATATATTTTTTTCATTTCCTTTTCTCCTTTTCCCTTGTGAACACATCCCTAGAAATATAGTCTTTTTTCAAGGCAGCTTCTGTGGCTGCTGGCAGTTCTTCAGTGCTGGCCCTGCCCCACCAGCAGCAGCTGGCCACCCAGCACGGGGCAGCTCAGCCCTTTGAACTGAGGGACCAGGCTTGACACTGCAAACACGGGACTGTGGCTACACTCTCTGACACAACCGTTTGGTTTTCTTTTATTCTCTGTAATCTCTGCGAAGGCAATTACCTGTCTCAGCTGTAAAAATATTTATAAGGTTTCTGCCACAAGAGTCCAACAAAGGCCATGTGTCCTTGGGCTGCTGAGGCCTCTCTGTCTGAGGTCACTGACTTTACTCTCACAGGTACCTACAACCATCTTTCTTTTCCATTAAGTGTTCAGACTCCATTTTAATGGCAATTTAGGTTTTCTCCTCTCCCCATGGATTCTAGCAGAAGGCTTTGTCCAGACTCTTATGTCTCCAGGACTAAGAATACATTTCTGGTTTCTGACCTGGAACAATGCATGGACGGTTTACACCCATTTCATCTTTTTCCTGATTGTCTTTACTGGGCTCCTCATCCATGCCTGATCACGGAATCACAGAATTGTTGGAGTTGGAAGGGACTTTCTAGAGATCATCTAGTCCAACTCCCCTGGTGAAGCAGGAATGCCTCAAGCACATCACTCAGGACTGCATCCAGATGGCTCTTAAAAATCTCCAGGGAGGGGACTCCACAACAACGTATGTATAAATGACAGCCACAGCCTCTGGTAGCCTCTTTTCTTGCTGGACTAAACCAAGCTAGGACCTCCTGGTCTCCTCTGATGTACCAGGGCTCCCCATTGCTCTGATTGGCCTGGTATCTGTTCTCCAAACCTATTCTGTTTGAACATGACTTACTTCAACAGGGGTGATCGGAGCTGTACGTGGCAGTCTGGGTGGACTCTGCATTGTGTTGGACAAGAGCAGTAGGTGCATCTGTCATTTCTGGAAATTACTTTCCTGAACCCTTTCTTGCCCGTCTGTAACTTTTCTAAGAGCCACAACATCAAGAGCGCTCTTGTGAGCAATTAATACACCATTTTCTCCCCTTTCCAAGCTGTGGGGCCTCCGAAGACAAAGTAATAGCAAGGGCTCCTTCTAAGTCCAGGAGCTGACACTGTGTCTAGTTAGGTTACTCCAACTTTGAAGATGATTTGATTTTGTGTCTCTACTTCCTTCTCTGGACTGACAGCTCCTTACTTTGAGCATATTTTCTTAGTAAGCGTATCTTTTTCTGTGCCAAGATCTTTAATGAAAATATTACACAATTGACAAAGACAGTCTTAGGAGCAAACTCTTTTTGGAACCCATTGCAAGCCTCACTTCCCATTTCCACACAATCTACTGTCAGCTGTTGTTTCCTAGATTGTCTGTTGGGAGATAAACTATCAGGTACATAAATATGAGAAAGGACGAGACCCTTCCAAATGTGAGTTACCCACCACAACCTGCTCTCCGTGAGTTATTTAGCTCCACGGTACTAACGGTTCTCTTCTCCCGAGCCCCTTCTGAGCCTGCCATTCTTATGCCTGACTGACATCAGCTGAATGGCAACAGTTCAGGGACTATCATCTTTTTTTTTAAAAAAAACCAAAACCAAACCAGAATTATTGTATTTGCTGTCTTTCATGTCACGGTTACTCTCACAGGTTTTTCTCAGAACAGCTGCAATTAAAACTCTGTGCTGATGGATGGTGAGTTTGTGCACCAGATCTTTCAGAGTCTCTCGAGCTTGTGACAGCCTGATGTTATTACCACTTTGGATGGAAGTGCTTCGACTTCAGATTTTCATATTATTGTCCCCATCTCCCTCTCACCGTTTTTATGTCCAAGTCATTTTGCTGCAGATGGACAGTGTCCAGGAAAAGCCACTCATATTTTAATTTATTTGTGCTTAATATGAGTGGCATCCAGAAGGCTGCTTCTTCTAGCCTCTGATTATTTCTGAATAATTTAGTCAGAATGAGTTAAACTGTTAGATGCTTTGAGTGCAGAGAAAGGATAGCTCTCTCACAGCTGGTTGTTCAGAGTAACCCGAACAGAAGGGAACAGTGACCTGTACAACTAACAATGTCCTTTGGGTTCCCTGCTCTGCCCTTGGGACACGCAGCACTCCCGGGTCAGAGACCTCACTAGAAAGTCTAAAGTAACCCGGGATTTTTAATCATGCTGTCAGCCTGGGGAGGAGAACTGCCTGATACCAAATCTTCTCCTCAGCCACATGGCCTTTTAAAAACAAATGCTCTCCGTTTCCTTAATCCTTATGCTCATGGATAATCACTTTGTCTCTTTTTAATGTGAGGATATTGTCAACTCTTTTCATCGTGGCTGAGGTCTCTTGGGACAAGCTCCTCCAGCCAATGATCCTTTGCACCCTGCCTACTCCTTCCATCAAAGATAAGATCAAAGCTATCCACTTGAAAGAAAATCTTTAGGATTTAATTGGTGTTTCCTTCTTCCTCATATGCCAATGTTCTGGCAAAAGTTAAAACTAAAACCCACGTGTGGTCACCCACATTGGCATTCACACACAGGTCAATGGCTCCATCACAATGTCCCGAATGGCTCATCAGAAAAACATCTCACTACAGATGAGCTGTCACTCACAACCACCAAGTAAACAACTTGGTTATACCCATTTGTAAAATAGAGTGAAGAGAGACGCTGATTAGTCTGTAGCTGTTAACGGGCTACTGTTCATCGTAGCCAAGCTTCAGTCATTCAGCTCTTGGCACTCCTGCAATGTATTTACACTGGTGTAAATCAACAGTGTGAAAAATCTCTGCACTTGTCTGAAAGACTTTCACAAGTGTCCCTGTGCCTTAGAGCTGCAGTGCACTCGACTACCTGGTGTGTTCCTGTTCCTGCGGAGCAATGTGCTACTCCTCCTCCAGAAAAGTGTTAAATGTCAGACCCTCGAGGGATCAGCGTATCTTCTCCTCCTTTTCCATGCAAGAGAGAAAAGGTTCTTCTAGCTACCTTACAAAAAAAATGGCAGTTAAAGAGGAAGTAGTTCATATTCTCACTGGCAGTTCTCAACTACACTAGGAAGAGGAAGCAGGAAAGACAGCAATCAATCAAAAATGCCATTTCCCTTCCTGAAAATTTAACCTAAGAATTTAACATACAGAACAGGGTGCAGGTCATTCTTGTCTGGAAAAACCAGCAGGGACTTCAGAAACTCCTACTGAGGGCGGTTCTTAGAGGAAGTACTCATCATGAGAGCCACCTTTTGTATGAAATAATATCTGAAAACAGCAACAGCTATTCTGTATAGCTGTGTGTAAATCCGTTTCCACCATATTTTACTACATTTTAAAATAACAACATGTCTTGCTAGGAGAAAAACTTACATTATGTACTGAATACTGTTCTAAGAACAAATATTTTCAAAACATTGCTTCTGCTGCATTCATTATGGTAAAGGCCCATCAATGAAATGGCATTATGCCTTTAACCAGGGGAGTCAGAGATATTTATTACCTTTAGCTGGGAAATGATTTGCAAGGAAAAAGCAAAAGTGCCTGTTTCCTATTCCATCGTGATGGTGCCGCTTGCAATAGTAGGTCAAATTATGTCCGTGCTTTCTCTTGAACATCCATAGTAAGTCATTCAGTCAGAAAATCTGGGAGTCACAATTTGGCTGTATATGGTACTAACATAACATTAACGAGGTAACATTTCCTACCTTCAGCTTTTCAAGTTTTTAATCTTTTTCTTTTAAGCTACTTTTTCCCAGCAGTAGAAAAGGAAGTAGCTAAGAAAGCTAGATTATGCCGAAGAATGTCAGCTGTATACGGTGCTGAATAAACTCAGGGGAACACACGGCTCCATTCATTGCAAGTTATTTATGTACATGTTATTTATGTACAAACAGAGGCAAGACCAGGGTGCAGGGCTGGGCAATGGGGCGCTGTGTTACCCCCCAGGGCTGGTATTTTCAAGAACACCTAATGATGAATATGGCTCATTTGAAAAGAAGCTTTGCCGGTATGAAAGGGAAACTTTCTGGCAAAAGATTAAACACTCTTACTTTCTACTGACTCGGGAACTAGGAAGTTTCAGCAAATGGCAGGATCAGTCCATTAAGCAAACGGGTTTCACAGCCCTGGCTGGCAAGTGACAGACCCCCTGTGCTGCCTGCCCTCTCTACTTGTATGAATGTGGGCAAGACCACGCCGTTTCGTGAAACTTCTCCTCAAACACAATTATTTATAAGAACAATGAACATCCTAGAATGAGGTCAACGAAAGAAAATGCATTATTTGCTTGCCTAATATGATTGGAAGAACTGCAGAGAGTTAAACCAATTCAAAGTTCCAAACGCAAGGGACCATTTGCTTTCATGAAGGGTTTGTGGCTCTGGGCTTTATTTTCTGCACAGACTTCTATAGATTAAGACAATGAAAAAAACGCCCAAATCTGTGGGCAGGCACTATGAAAGCCTGGGCAGTGCAGCAAGTTAAATAAGCCATAGGTTTTAACATTATTGTTAGAAGAAAGTCTGTGTTCCAGGGAGCCTACAAACGCTTTTGCTATTTGGACGTCTACGCAATATGGTGAAAAAAATAACAGGATGAATGTCAGGCACGGTTTGTGTGACAAGATTTACAGGCCCAGCCTCGTATTACCTTTCAGAGAGGCAACAAATAGTCCTTGCTGATCTGCAGTTAATCTTACACGACTGGCTCAGAAACCTACCCACGCTAATAATAGACCGTGCGCTGCCCTCGGTAGGTTGATGCTGAACGGCACCGTGGAGCACAGTCCGTGTTAAGGAAAGCAGGAAATAACTCTCCCGTGGGACAGAGCTGCCTCTTTGGGCTCGCTGAGCGATGCCCACCAGCAGCCACCAAAGGGGTGGCACAGTGACAGTGCTACAAGTAATTAGGTTTGTGGTTACCTGATAGATTACGACACGGAACTTGTTTTTCCTCAGCATCTCCTGCTGCTTCGCCTCCACCTTCCTCACGCTGGCGCTCTGCCTCTCCACGCGTGCCCGCACCTCCTTCATGGTGGAGCTGACTTTTTGGGTTTTCTCCAGTAACTTCTTCACCGTGTAGCCCGTGTTGCCGTGAGCCTGGGCGAGCTTCAGAATGTCGATCTGCACGGACTTGATGGCGTCCTCCATCTCCCTGTGCCTCTCCTCTATCCTCTTCTGGCTCGCCTGCACGCTGTCCACAATGGTGGCCACTTTGTCCAGGACCGTCACGATGGTGTACGCCGCGTCTTGTTCCTCCTCCTCCTCGGTGACGCTGGAGAGACGATTCTGGTGGGTTTTGTCAGCCTCCGGGGTGGTTTCACGGCGATCCATTTTGCTGCCTCCGGCCGGGCGGGCAGCAGGCGAGGTTTGGGTGATCCTGCCAGGACGGCTCTGGCGCTGCTGCCGGGAGCAGGGGTGGGCAGCTGGAAGCGGGGCGTGAAACTCCCCTCCTGGAGCCCGGTCAAATACCTCTGACTACAAAATATCCACACGGGATTGTCCGGATACTTTCAGCAACATGAAACCCCTAAAATTAGGAAGCAACGTCTGGAAAGGAACACACGTTTAAAGGGTCACGCTTCTGTACTGACGAAGTTATTAGTGTTAATCCAGGAAAGTTAAGTAACTTACTAATTAAGCAGGAAAGCAAACTTGCATATTTTTAACGATCTACTTTTTTTTTTTTTTTTTTTTCCTGTTACTGGGGTGCTTTCCTCCAAGGGAATTCAAAGAGCCGTCAGGAAAACGAACACGGTTGTTTTTTTCCAGCAACTTCAGGTCTTCAGCTTGCTGCAGTTACCACATGGGCTAACAAATAAACACACTAAACCAGAGGCCATATAGTGAAAACGTTGTATTGTGACATGCTTTTCCAGTTCAAAAATGTCAAAAGCATTATTTATTTTTTTTTTTTATTGAACAAATTATTAAGTCCTACATGCAAAAACCTTGATAGCCTAAACTACATGTTAAAACAGCTGAACACATCCTACTCACGCTGCACCTCGGGATCTTTCAAACGACAACGAACAGTCTATTAATATCACTATGACCAGCAGACTCATCTGGAGGGACTTGTTTAGCTCTTGAAAATACTCTATACAAGAGCACTAGTAATTCATTCACTTTTATTTCTTCTTTTTTTTTTTTTATTTTAATCACAAACACTATACAATCCGTATTGTAGGTGTTAAAACATGTATTTTCTTTAAAAAAGTTTAAGAAGTATTAAAACGGCTTTAACAGTGATAAAGTAGGCTTTATTCCAATTATTTGTGTTCAATTCTTCGACACTGATTTTTACAATACCTAAATCTACTAAGACCTACTTCTCTTGCACCTGTGCCATCATCTGCTCTAGCAGGTAACTTCCCAAATTATGAAATTTATAATTTTCCTCTTTAAAAATAAATTGCTGGAATTATTTATGAAGATGGCAGTGCTTAGACCCAGTCCACAGGTTTTATAAATATGTTACAACTACGCACAGCACACAGCTTCACAGGTCATGCGATAGGCAGTGTCTAAAAAATCAGTTACTAACTTCCAAAAACATTTAAATATCTACGGTATTTAAACACAGTGTTTTCTAGTTTCTCATAAGAAAAGTAAGCTGTAAACATTTTTACCTTTAGTTCATGCCTTGTTTGCTAGGTAATGTGGACTTTTTTGTTGGTTTGTTGTTTTGTTTAAAATCTACAACCATTGGTGGAATAAATCCGTGTTCCCAAAAATATTACATTCCATGGATAAAGCACAAGTCTATTATATAACCATGTGATACAGATACAGAAAATGAACTACTGTATTCAAAAACATAAAAGTAAAGATACTAAAACAGTCCATAGCTGTTAGAGCTGATGCTTTCAGAATATAGACCAACATTGTTACACTAAAAATGTTCAAAAATAAGGCCTCTGAAATAAATATTTCCATTCTTTAAAAAAAGATATAATAAAAATGTACATCACATGGTCAATGTAGGTATAAAAATCACTAAGTTAAACCATTCTGGATGATGTATCTGAAGTAAAATGGCCTAGGTTTTGCTTCTGCCGACGTCCTCTATTGTTTTTGGGGCATTTTCTGTTAAAAAAAAAAAAAAGAAAGAAAAAGGAGGGTTGATTTTATATATGTTGCATAAAATTAAGGCTAGCAATAACACATTGACTTAATTTTCTGTACTTAACAATAGCAAGGAGTTTATGAGCTGGGCTGATGGAGGGGCTGCTGGTTGGTACTTGACTGTCACCTGGGGATGCCCATGGGGCCCAGATCCCTCAGAAGGGAGTTCTGCTTGAACTTGAGACCAAAACCAGCAACATGCTATGACCTTCAGCCTTTAATCCAGCAAAACATGTACCATGGTGAATAATTGCATTAGCTTTACTTTATACATATTTCATACTTAAAATCTGGTGGATGGTAAGACTGGATCAATCAGCCTTTTGAAGTGCTGGACCTCCAGGTGCTCCACTGCTCATGGCAGCCCCTGAAACACAATCCACCCTGGGGTCTCTGTGGGGCGCCTCAGGCGATCCCTTCCTGGAGGATGGACACAAAACTAAGAAAGGATTCACAAAAGCCAGCAATTCTGAACAGGATGAGAGGTACTGAGCCCATCAGACAGCGGGCAATGCAGGACAGAGCGGTCCTGCTGGGACACAGCGAGAGAGATTGTGACTGTTCCCCAGAGATTGTGAGCTGGGGAATGGTCACAGGGAGGCTGAAAGAGGAAGGCTGCTGAACCACAGCCTCCCCTTCTTTCTTTGGCCCACAGGATGTTGAGAAAAAAAGGATGACATGAATTGCATGAGCCGAATAAGTTCCTCACACGTGCAGGAGGTGTTAGATCTGTGGACTCGTACCCACTGTTGAACCTTACAAGAGAGGTCGGGAAGGAGGCCTATATTGTTCATTCATAGGGGTGTCACTCTACATCACTGAGCTTGGGAAACCATGCACTAGTGCAGTAGCAGAAAGTTTTATGGCCCAATGTAACAGGACCTGAAAAAGTGAAGGATGATTGAGGAGCAAATGCAAAGTGTAACATGGATGCCCGAGTGTGGGACTTAAACACTGCATGCAACTGTAAGGTAACCTCAGTCTGAGACAGAGCCCCCCGGTCCTCATTGGGTTCACATCCTTGATGAGCAAACTGAATCCCTTCTCTCTCATCTCAGTTTTCATACAGGGCTTGTGCAGCTTTACATTTCATAAAATAGGTTCCCACGAGAGTGCCTAATAACGGGACTAGCTCCACATTAATTTTCAGAAAGCATATATAGTGTGAGGGATACTTCTCTGTATAACAGCATTTACAGTGGTGCTGCAGGGAACAGCATCTTGTCAGCCTCTGGTTTCACTGGGCAGGAAGGGAGAAATCAGTTTGGATATCAGCAGGATATCAGCAATGATTGAATAACTCCAGTGAAGGTCTAACAGAGCAGCTGACCTTTAGGATGTGTTTCAAGACTGATCTGTTCTGCTGGGTATTTGGTCTGGGTATTCTGATGGTTTGTAAATTTAAACAAATGTGTGTTTTGTGGGGGGGAAAAAAAAGAGAGGGTGATAAGATGTTAGATAATCCTTCCACTTCACTCATTTTTTATGTAAGTATGTAGATATTTTTATATAGGTCTTTTTTTTATATAGGTATTTAGGATATATATTAAAGCACATAAAATTTGTGGAGTCAAATATTTAAATACAGAAGAAGTATATCCATACAATGTGTAATTTTTCACTGTTTTTGTCTTTACCTACCTTGTTATGCACATGACAATTGCAACTATAATGGCAATCTGTACAGCTCCAATTATTGCTGCAATAAGGACATGCGTAAGCTTTTGTCTACTTGGGACAACATAAAGAATACTAAAGTCTGTCTTTTCACAGTGCTGTCCAGTATATCCTGATTCACACCTGAAAAGAAAAGGAATATTTCATGGAATCTGTAATTTGACAACAGCCCAGTCATTTGCAGATGAAATAAGGAGGTGATTGCAGCTGAGAAACAGCTGGTGAGGAGGTGGAGGTGTGGTAACGCTTGGGCTGGGGACTGGTTTGGCTTCCTGTGGCCAGAGAAGAGACAGAGCAAATATGCTCTGCTTTCCTGGATAAGGTTACTCTGAAAACTCACCAGCGTGGTGAAGGTCCTGATTTGGCAAAAGAAATCTGTGGGGTCATTATTAAATCGGGTCAATATTTAGGAAGAATATAGCAACGAGATGAAACAAGTAGACAAGGCTAAATGAAACACAAAGAAGAACACAAACGGCACATGCTCACTCAGCTGCAATGTCAGTATAGGATAGGAATGACAGAGGAAAAATAACCTTGAAAAATGGGGGGGGTGAAAGGAGATGACTTTTCAAGCTGCAGCCTACAAAAAGTGGAATCCTGCAAAACCTGTTGGAAAAGACCAGCATCAAATCCCCTCCTGCCTTGTCACCAAATCAAAATTTGACAGAGGCCAGGTTAGAAAACCCAGTGGTCCACAACTGTTCGTGTGAGAGTTCATGGAAGAATCCATAAAAATTGGCCAGGTGTGGGGGATAAATGGCTGGAGACAGAAGAGCCACAGCTGATCTAAATAGTACCTCGTCTGAGCAAAGCAGCAGTTGGCTCCGTGAGAAACTCAGCAGAGGCTGCTCCTGATCAGAGACCTGAGATCAGGGAATGAGGGGTCTGGTGAAGGTGGCAGTGAAACACTCTGAAGGAATTCAGATCTCAAGGCAAGAGAGGAAGAAGCACAATAAGAAAGGCAAGAGCCACCCAAGCCACTGAGCTGAAGTCTGCAGAATCAAAGCTCACAACTTGAACAAGTTCCTTGTACGGCCATCCTTTAAAACTAACTGAGGTGAATGCACCGTTAAGGGCAACATAATCATACAATTGGCTTCCAGCTCTGTAGTAGGAAGCTGGAGACATACTCACACATAGGCAGAGAATCAATCCTTTTGTAAACTGGATCAGATAAATCCGAATGCAACTGGTCTCATCCATCCAAAAGCTTTGTGCTAGGGTAGGAATTAATTCTGTTTGGAGGGACGAAATAATTACTCCACAGACCTTCCTGCTAATGCAACTCCTAATCCCCCTTTGCAGGCAGGGATAAGAGTTTACATGTTCATAATCTTGTGACTCTACTTTCTCCAGCCATGAGCTGCTCTGTAAAGAGTTTTGGTTCAGGCACGAAACAAGTTCCAGTAAGAGCAGAGTCACTAAAGAAAAGCCCCGTGTACGTTAAGCCCAGAAGTGTCTGGGAAGGGAATCAAAGGGAACAGGCGTTAGGGTACAAGAAGGAAGAGCGTGGGGGACATATTGGCCGTCCCACAAAAAGAGACAATAAGGAAGAGGACTTCTTGCGACTGAAGAAGGCTGAATTCTTATTGCTACTTTGCTTTATTGGCATTAAAGAAGGTAACAGTCAAAGTGTGATCAAGGTGAGAATTGCTTTAAGGCAGAGGAGGCAAAAAAAAAAAGCAGAGGAGGAACGTGCAATTAAAAAATGTTGCCTCAGAAACACTGAAGTGACAGGAAATTACTTCTCAGAAATGTGTTGAATGGGGACTCAGGAGTACTGAATTCATGCACAGAAGTGCTTGTTTTAAGAACTATCTAGGTGGGATGAAATACTAAGCAGTACTTTAAGCTACCTGAAACTAGTAGAACAGATTTTAAAGCATTCTGCTGCATTAATGTATAGCAAGATAATATAGCATTAATGCACTAGCAAGATAAAGAGGTCAGCATGGATTTATCAAGATATGCTGATCAGTCAATTAATTGAGCTAGTGTAAAGAAATTTAGATTTCTTTGCAGAGGATTGAGCTGTGCCTCCTCGATGCAGCCTGCCCTGAGGACGAGGCAGAACTGCACTGCACAAGGGGGGCACCAGGAGACAGACCAGATCCCAGCTGCACAAAGGCCACTAAACTCAATATTGTGCAATTGAATACTACAAACCTGTCCTGCCACCTGCCTGCTGGCAGTCCTGGAGGGCTGCTCTACAATAAACAAGGAGATTCATTGCCCTCGGTGAAAGCAAAAGTCAGAATTTGCTCTGCACAGCTATTTTCTGCAATTTTGTCTATTATCTGAAACCTCACACATATCACTACCTGGAAATGAGGACCAAATTAAACAATGTATATGCTAAACATGTATGAGAATGCAAATAATTTGAAAATAACAGTCTGCCCCTGGTATTCATCATCACATTTTCCTTGCCAGAGAATTTTTTTCTTTGGTAGAAATGCATGATCGTCATGGGGAATTGCTGTCTGATATAAATAATTTGTTTCCTTAATAACTCTGCTCTAGTAGGAAACACACATAAAGTACAAGATCATTAGTATTTAAATAGCTAAGAAAAATCCAGTGGAGGTCTAATACTTAGGGGTAAGAACTGACAGTCAGAAATTCTTCACTGGAACCACATGAGGTTTGTTGTGCAAGGTCCAGTGCTGAGATACAACTGTTCAGTCCGTTTAAATAAATAATTGAAGGTAGTAATAGTAAATGTAACTATAAAATAGAATTTAAAGGGAGAGTACATTAAATAAATTTTCATCAATACATTGCCTATCAGTAATTATTAGAGTAATAATTGCTATTTAAATTATTGAATAGTAATTGAATCATACATGAATAAATGACTCTATGAGTAGTGCCATCCAGAAAAAAATTCTGACAAGTAAAGACAGTAAGTTCATTCCACCAGGAATATTTTCCTTGAAATATCTCTACTTTGAATATTTTGAGCACAAATCCATCAGAAATTGTGTTAAACACAGCTCTAGATCAAAACAATACTGTAATCAAATAGTGCTGCCTAATGCCCATCAAGATATGTTGGTGATGCACCCAGTTTCCCAAGAGAAGCAAAGCCATGTTGAACTCCCTTGGTTCTGGCCAAAGAAAAGAGAAAAACAAGTAAGTCCCATTGGAAAGGTGAAAACAAACAAGAAAAGGTCTCAGATGGTAAAAGAAATAATACAAGCTTTCAGGTGCTTATGTTGACAACCATACTGGCTCTGCCTTTTGTGTTTCCTGCTCCCTGATCAGTCTGGAAACACTTAAATCTTGGCAGTGGAACAAACCCTAAATATCCTCGATCAATAAAGATCAAGGGAGAAAATGTAGTAGTATCTAATGGATTTACAGCCAAAGTTTCCAAAGCAAAGGAAAGCAAGGAGTTATAGCATCTTCAGGCAAATTCACCTGAAAGCACAAACCTGCAAGATAAAAGTTCAGGAGTGAAACCTACTAATAAGTAGGGCACTCCAAGTTATTAAGAAGTGGTTTTTTTCTATAAACAACTTTCCAAATTATTTTTATTTTTTAAAGAAAACAAAGAGGCAGAATTTAGTTGGTAAAATGGAAAGAAAATATTATCTTGGAGCTAAGGAAATAAAATGAAACATTCAGATGAAACATTCAGATTTCCTGGGAAAAACTGAGTAGTTTAATACTGAGTGTACTGCTATGCTAGATTATACCACAGACAAAAAATCGGGGCCAAAGAATATTTTGCAATTTTATACTTTCTAGATGAAGCCTATTATTGTGAAAAAGGGCAATCCATGTTAAAAATCAGATACTGATGCTCTAGAGAGTTTGTGACAAGAGCAATAAAAGGTAGAGATAGTGCAGAGTAGACTGAGAGGTCAATGAGGAAAGAGCAGTCACACAGAGAAGCCATGCAAGACAAAGGCCGTTTTGTGGTTGGCTTTGGTTTTTTTCTCTAGATAGGGTTGAGCAGCTGAAAATAAGGAGTCAACCCTGAGGCCACCGTCCTCAGAGGGATTCAGCTTCTGAATTACCTGAGCGAAGGAGCCTCTCCTGTGAGCCCCGGCTCCCGCGTGACTGGGGCAACTGGGGCAACTGGGTGCTGCCCACAGTGTGGGGATAGGGCCCCTGTGCCGGTGCTGAGGTAACTGCAGACTGACACGGGCTGCAATTATGTCTGGAGCACATTTAGATTAAGCTTTACAGCAATTTCAAGCACATTTTGCAGGACTTACCGGCAGGAAGCCTTCTGAGTGGAATAAATGAATTCACATTTTCCATGTATACAGTAGCCGTTGAAGCTTTCTGAACAAGGTATGTGGTTTCCAATGTAAATGTCTTCTCTTTGATCACTGGCATCTTGAAAAGAAATATACAGAAACAATTATAAATGGCTGCGTGATATTTATTAAAAAAAACCCTGGACCAGGAACAGCATGCCCTTAAAATCTTGTAGCGAACAAAGGAATACAGAATAATAAAACAGAGGCTTAAGGGTGAAGTTTCAGAGGCAGCTACAGAGATTTGCTGGGATGTACTGCCCTGAAAAATGATCCTCAGAGGCATCTAAATATGCTTCTTATGTCAGGTTTCTCAAAAGGGGAAAAGTATTCATCACAGAAACAAGCCAATGCAGAAAGATCAGCAGAAGCTTTGTCAGTGGCACTGGGGCAAAGGGATAATACATAGATACACAGAGCTCTCTCCCATGTCTGAACAGAGGAAAAAAGCCCTGAAGGGTAAGAGAGAAGCTAAACCACACTTTATGTACTGCTGGGGAGAAAACAACTTGATAAGGCCCTGACCTGGGCTGGCTGCGTTGGTCGTTGAAGGGTACTTGCACAGAGTCAAGGCTTGCTCTGGCTGTCACTCTGGCCCCTAAGCACATAGGTGGGGGTTGAGCAAGAGGCTGCAGGAGACACAGTCACCTCAAACTGAGCAAAGGCATATTCTGTGCCATACGACATCATCCTCAACACAAAACCCCAGCTTTTGGTCTTTCTAATGTGGTTGCTGTTTAGAGACCAGCTGGGCATCAGCCCGCTGGGCAGACGTTGACTCATGGCTTTTGCATTGCTTATTTTTTTTCTCTTTTTTTTTTTTTTCCTTCACTTCTTCAACTGTCTTTATGTTGACCAATGAATATTTCTTGGTTTTTCCCTTCAGATTCTTGCTGGGAGGAAGGCAGGGGTGAGCGAGCAGCTGATGGGCACTTAGCTGCTCTCTGGGTCAGCCCAGCACAGGAAGGCAACCCCTTCTGCCTCAGCATCTTCCATGCTTCTATCATGCTACTAAAACTATCTAAAACTGCATACATTTTCAGCCATTATTTCCCCAAAATTGTTTTGTAAAAAGTTCTAAATAGAGAACTTGATATTTCATAACAAACTTCCCTAAAGACCAAGGACATGAATGTAATTGTGGAATTATGTTAATTTCCACAGCAATGGACTGTAGCCTCACAAATACAAGATTACAATGAACTGCAGGTGCAAAGCAAAAAGGGATTGTGAAGAAGAAATCTCTTCTACAACTGCAGATATTTGGAATAACACTAGCAAGAAAGAGAATGTATTTATACAAGGGGAAAAAAGACAGGCGGCTGTTTCAGGTTTTTTCTGCACATTCTGTGGAACGTTTGCTAATTTGTTCCAGGAGAAAAAAAAATGTATTAGAGATCCAAGATATAAGGCAAGTTGATAGTTCAGGCCACGTTTCAAAGATTTAGAGGACTCGATATGAAGGAAGAACACTGCATTAATACCAACAAGATGTCCAATATTGCCCTGTTGGAATAGTCTATGTCATGGTAAGTCTCAGAGGAGAAAAGTGGGGAAGGCTCATCTCAAAACCATTGTCTCCTCCAAGCAGTTAATTACTGCTGTATCTGATCCCAGTCAAAGGCTTGTAAATAAGCTGCACACAATTCCATTTGTCCAGGCAGATACCTGCACCACGTCTGGCTTTAATGTACGAACTAATACAGGATGTGAGCCCAGGGAAAGATGCATCCCGTGAAGGGGGGACAGTGAAGTCAGAAGCAGAACTTGTATTAAACAAAGAGACGTCGTTAAATGCCGGAGGTGACTCCTAATTTACCTGCCTATTGGACAGGAATCCTTTTTTATCCTGAGAGGCCTGCGAGACTGCTTCAGAGCTTCAAAGAGAAATTATTTAACTGGCGTAGAAGCCTTGAAAGAGTGATTGGATAAACGAGTTCAGATACTTCACCAGAAGGAAGAGGCTTGCACAAAACCTGAATTGGTTTTATTGTGCCATCTTGGCCAGCTGCATCTGGGAAGAAACACATTTCTGATGGAACTTCAGGTAGACACTTGCACTGCAGGAGAAGGAGACTGTCATAGCTATGGATCTAGAGACTAGAAGGCATTATACATCCAGAGAACAGGGTGGAATAAGTAACTCACAGGAATTTAAAGGAAAAGCAAACAGAAGTGTGGACAGTTCTCTTATCATGGAAGAGAAAGCCATTCGAAGTAGTTCAATTCAGGCTCTCACTGTCTAAAAAGACCTGACTACTGAACAAAAAAAAATTTCAAAACAATGTTTTTGCACAAGACATACTCGCTTCGTGCACATCATTTGCCAAATTTGCAACTGCATAAGCTATACACATTAATAATAATAATTATATACAAATGTTTCTTCCACTAAATAGATTTCAAGGGCAATTTATATGCAATGAATAAAAGGCTGTAACTGATTCTGAATAAGAACCAAAAGTGGTGTTACATCACATCACATAATAAGATGTATATTCCATTTGGTGCCTTTTATGCCTTCATAATGTAAGTGAAAATTGACATTAAATCATCCCAACTGGTACATTATATGGAGTGAGAATAAGAGAATTTGTGAAAAAAAAATATACAGAGCTTTTTGGCACTGAATGACTGTTTTCAGGAAGAACACAAGATATATTGAAAGCCATGGTGGGATGTCTTCACTCTTGGAGGCCATGGGAGTGCAAAACTAGTGTAATGACAGAAAAAACTAAAGAGCTAACAGAGAAAATACCAACCCCTCACAACAAAGCCTGCATTAAGACCAGCACCAAGAAGACTCAATAGGAGTCACAGTGTGTCCTGGGGTGCATCAACCAGAGCATAACCAGCCGGTCAAAAGAGGGGATTATCCACTGGATTCAGCCATGGTGTGGCCTTGCATCGAACACTGTGTGCAGTTCTGGGCCCCACAATTTCAGATGGATGTGAACATCCTTAAATATGTCCAGAGGAGGGCAGCAAAGCTGGTGAAAGGGCTGGAAGGAATGTCCTATGAGGAGCATCTGAGGGCTTGCTTAGTCTGGAGCAAAGCAGGCTGAGGGACCTTATTGCTCTCTACAGCTTTCTGAGGCAGGGAAGTGGAGAGGGAGGTGTTGATCTCTTCTCCGTGGGATCTAGTGAAAGGATGAGTGGGAGTGGTTCAAAGTTGCACCAAGAGAGGTTTAGACTGTACTGTAGGAAGCATTTCTTTATCGAGAAGGTGGTTAAACACTGGAATAGGCTTCCTACAGAGGTGGTTGATGCCCCAACTCTGCCAGTATTTAAGAGGCATTTGGACAATGCTCTTTAGCTTTCAGTCAGCCCTGAACTGGTCAGGCATTTGGATGATATGATGGTTGTAGGTCCCTTTCCACTAAAATGTTCTGTTCTGTTCTGTTCTATTCTATTCTATTCTGTTCTATTCTATTCCATCCACAGTGCTATCATGTGTGAGAGAAGAAGAAGAAAGGTTAACACCGATGCAGATCTGCTGTTTGCAGAATGAGAATCTCTGAGAATGCACCTAACACACATGGGGTACTACCATGTAAAATAACTAAGCAGGAAGTGAAATGCTGCCTTATTTCATTTATACTCATGTTACTAAAGGCAAAATTAGGTTTGTATAGGTAAAACATTTTTAACCACTGTGATTAAGCCTATTAGTTCACTGAAAACATTGTAAACCAGCCTAACAAGTTGTTAAAGTTGTGGATGCCCCTTCCCTTGAAGTGTTTAAGGCCAGGCTGGATGGGGCTTTGGGCAACCTGGTTTAGTGGAGGTGTCCCTGCCCATGGCAGGGGGGTTGGAACAAGATGATCTTTAAGGTCCCTTCCAACACAAACCATTCTATGATTCTATACCAAATACAGAATCTGCCATTTTTTTTTTCCAGAAATTAACGGAAAAGACAGGGTCGTGGGGTAGGGGCCTTGCGTCATTTCATTAGGAATGCCACAGCTTGGTGTCTTCTTGTGTCATTTTCACAGCACTTGGGTGCAGTCTAATCCTGTGACTGCTGCACAGGGTGGTGAGCAGCCGGGCATCTTAGGGGAACCCAGCAGCAAAACTCACAAATCTCACACAGCTGGCTCTTGCCAGCCTTACAACGGGCAGAGCTGTACGAAAGCAGCTGCTCACGGGTCTGTCTCGGTTACAGCAATCAGGCAGATGAGAAGTTGTGCAACCATGACCAAAGAGCACAAAGTCAGCACAGTACCTTTCACCTCTGGCCGGTACTGCATGCCATCATCTTTCTTTCCAACTGCGCCTGCGTCATCTGTGTCTAGATGATAAATACATGCACGGAGAGCTATTAGGAAAGGCTTATTTCCAGACCACTACATGCGTGTCTTTGAGAAGCTAGAATGATATTCAAAGAAGTATTTTAATAGCAGTAAAACTGAACACATTCCCAGATTGTCCCTCCCATACAACCAGGTTGGTAGTACACCTGGTCAGCAACAGTCAGTAACCCCAGCATCCAGCCCAACACATGGCACACTTCAAGCTATAGGCTTTGAACTAAAAACTCTTTAGGGGAATAGGCCTAGGTCATTTAGGTGACAGTCTTTTGGTTTTGGAACTGTCCGAGTCACAGATCTAGAGGGAACTGGCAAAGATATGGTAGAAAGCTGCTACTCCCATGAGAAGGTCCTAACTGGAAGACCCCAAAATTGAAGAGTCACGCATGTAATTAAACTACAAGGCAGTAGACAGAGGGTTTCAGTGGGACATTGGAACACTGGAAAAGAAAATGGGTAAATATTTGTGCAATTTGGGCTCGACTCACTTTGGAAGTACATTGTACAGTCCCCAGAGGCAAGAAGGAATGTTTTCCACAAACTGGTATTCCTTTTGCTCTCCTGCTTCTTACCACCCGCTCATGTAAGACCCTTTTGGACTATTGCTTAGGTTCTCCTAAGAGCTTTTGCTCTTTCCAGGTAACACCAGCCAAAGGAAGGTAATGTAAACACAGTACATATATATGTAGTGTAAACATACCTCTGCATGAGGAACTCTAAAATATAGGTGGGGAGTTCACTGATAACTGGATCAGTGGCTTCTGATCAAAAATGGAAAAGGGAAAGCTCTACAAAGCACGCTTCTGTCAGAATTTACATTTACCAGAAAAACAAAATTAAGCCTACCTGAGCAGTGTCCAAGATGCCTGATGTCGATCTGTTCTTGCCTCAGACATGATGCTTCTCTGACAAAGCAGGGATTGTTATAGGAACTTCCATCAGAAGCACATACAGGATTAAAACTGTATCCACTGCAGTCTATATTACATACACACCTGTTGAAACATACAGCAAAACAAAATTGATACCCAGCAAACAGAAATTAAGTCATGTTGAGTCACGAGTAAACACTAGCTCATACACTAATGCCAGGAGAGAAGAGAATGTTGCACGAGGATGCCAAGGAATTCATTGGCATCTCAGCCTTCCAAGCAGAATATACAAAATTATGAATAGGTGTTCAGTGTGCTTTTTAATCATGCATTGATGTTTCCTGAAGTTTTACTATTATATCAATCTCATTGATTACCACCTGAAAACTGATAACACTTTGCTAGGAAAATTTACTACATTAATAAAACAGCTTGTGGTGTCTGTTCTTAAGTGTGAACAAAACCAGATGAATATTCTACTTTTTTTGGAGTGTCAGGATTCCTGAGAAAGGAACAAAAAGGACTCCCATTTGTGTTAAACAGTAAAAGGAGTTTAGACACAGCAATTGATGCCCCAACAAAAAATCATGAAATTTTAGATGTGTGAATGGCACAAGTAAACTTTCCAGCTTTCCAAACCCTATTACCCTTGTTGATTTTAATCAATATTCTACTTTTTAACTGTAACACTATTCTTGCATAAAAGCTTATGTGTGTGTTTCACATTGCTCTGCAAGCTTTGCTCCACATCTGGACTGGGAGAACGTGTGAAGAGTGTGGTTGCAGGAAGGGGGACGTGGGGACCACCTAGTCCAACTCTCCACTGAGCTCCTCCTGATGCTGTGAGAGTAGGAAGAGCTGCTTGGCATCTTCTGAGGATGTGGCAATAGACACACAGTCCTCTCCCTGCCAAAAAGCTCTAGGCACATGGTCTGACTGCTAGGAGCTGCTGCTTGCTTCATTTTTGCTCACTCTTTTAAGACACGGGGTGGGGAAAAAAACTCAAGCTACCAACTTCCCAGGTTTTTAATTCTCTTTCCAGCTGCTCCAGATAAAATTAAATGATTAAACAGACAGATGGGTGCCTCAAGTCAGTGACAAATTTCACAGCAGAACTTAATTCCATGCTGCAGAAACACTGAAGATGGCCTGTGTACCCTTCTCTCTCCTTTTTCCATAAGCACCTTTTGCTACCTAAATTTAAAGATGATAATTTTGCCAGTAATATTTCATGCCTGTGAACTGCAGATTGTTGCTAGACAAAAGAACATCTCTAGCGCAAACAGGTTTTTAAGTGCACCTCCTGACAGTGAAAAACTTCCCCAGTAATGAGTCTCCACACATCTTAGGGACCTACCTCAAAGTACTCATGAAGCAGCTAAATATCAACATGATGAGCGTCTGATCATTTTTCTTACTAGAAATGGTAACGGTTGTAAACCTTAGACCCCGGGAAGGAAGTACGATCTTGTTTACATGCTCCCACATGGTTTTAAGCCTAATGAGGGGTTTATTAGGATTTACTATATGCAAATAGAAGGCTCATGGCTCAGCAGTCTTACACGTTTATTAACATGAATGAGTGGAGAACCAGTCCTTGTTTGTGTGGCACTGCTGTGTGCTTACAGATACCTTTGCTCAGCCTTAGCTCTGAGGGATGGATCACCACGGCCTGTGTGCACCCATCCTTGTCACATTTGAGCACATTCGCATATATATCTCCAGAACAATTCCATCTGTAGTTCTATGTCCAAAAAAAGCTCTAATTCTGTCTACAGTCACCATCCAGGGTCTGCACCATCATAATTACTGTTGTTTTCTGTCATTCCTGGTGACAAATAAGGTGACTTCTGAAAATATTTTTTTCTTCCTCATGGTGACATTATAGGGTAGAGTTGAAAATGCTGGGAAACTGCTTTCATTTTCATGCTGCGTTTTTTGAGATTTAACATCTGCCATTAAATGCTTGCTTACTTGTTTTGGGGGTAGATGTAAATTCCTGACTCTTTTTCTGATAAACACTTTCAGTCTTAACTCTAACCATCTCTTTGATGTACAAACATTTTTTTTATGATTTAAAATTTACATCTAAAAGCAAGGAAATAAATAAAAAAACCCAACATCCTACAAGAGGAGAGCTTGTGACATGTCCATAAGGGCTGGTGCAGCACGAGGCAACTGAATCCCGCTGACCAGCTGCAATGGGCTGGCAGCTGTGTTGTGTCCTTGGAGCAGGACAGAACTGGCCACTGCCAGGGGTGGGAGCGAGTGGAACTCCTGACTGTGGCCAATCTGCATACTGGGAGCTGCTGGAGGCTTGCAAGCAAACCAAATCCTCAGTGCAGCCTCGCTGGCAGGACAGACCCCAACCAACTGGCAGATGGACATGCCTTCTACCCACAGGCATGTGGGCTGCCACACACTACATCTCCAGCAAGGCCCTCACCAGACAGACCCAACCCAGCCAGCTGGTGGGACACATGCCTGTTCTGTGATCTCCAGGATCTGCTTCTGCTTCCAGGATTGGTGGCATCTTCCTTCCAAGCTCCCTTCTTCTGTTCAAGGGCATTGCCTTTCAGGACACCTCTTCTCTCCAGAGCCCTTGGTTTCCCAGGCTCAGTAGTCTATCTACAGAAGTGCAGTGCACAACTGGCTTCCCAGCTGCTAACTGTCTCTTTTTTAACTGGAAGATCCAGAACATGACATTTGTTCAGCCCAGGCATTACCCAAAATCTACAACCAGTCAGTGCTGGTTACAACTCAGAAGTTCACAGGTTCAGTTTTGGAAGTTCTCTCCCCACCATGCACATGATTATCAGCCTGATGCCATTAGCTGCTACTTCTCCTACAGCCATGATGCCAAATGGTATATCTGGCTTTCATCTGTCCATTCAGTTACCAGTGCAGACACTTTGACAGACCTCCCTGGCATGTAAAAGCAGCTGGTTTAAATACACTGTGGGATAACGAACAGTTGAACTGGACTGATGTACTTAAAAAAAAAAATGAGACTATTACGCTTCATAATTCCAGTGTAAAAGTGTGAGGCTGTTCAGAGGGCTGAAGGGGAACAAGTTAAGGTGAGGTCATGGCTGGGGCATGATGATGTGAAGGGAGCAGGGCCCCTGCAGATGCAGCAGGGTGGCAGCAAGGGAGCCAGAAGCACACGTTAGCACCCTGCACCCCCCAGAGAGTCCACATGGGGTGCAATGAAGGTGTCTTCACTTATACCTGGTGGGTACCAGACCCAAAATGCAGCCAGGCCTGCTGGAAACACCAAACTGTGAGACGGGAGCAGTGAAATGTGTGGAGTGCTGCTCTGGGTAGAAAATATGACATGAAAATTGTTTTTTAACTGCTCGGTGTTTGTGAAGGAAGGTAAAACCGTGGGAGAGCAAGTTGCTGCTCTGATGCTGCACATCAAACACATCAAAACTGGCACCTGAGTCCCTGCAAGAGTACAGGACCATCACCACCAGCAACAACCGAAACAAAAAAGCAACTCAGGCAAGTGCTGGAAGATTCCCAGAAGAACCCACTACGAAATACAGAAAATATATTACACCCTGAAGTCAGAGAGCTACAAAGGGCAGGCAACAGCTTGCTACTGAGGAAATGACAGAAAATCCAACCTCCTGAGGGCAGCCAGCTCCCCTCAGCAGCCAGTTTGAGCCTTAGAACCAGGCAGAACTCAAAGCCAAAGACCAACCAGCCCAGTCCACAGGGCTGCACCCGTCCCACAGACCATAGAAGCAGCACACAAAGTATGGGAGAAGATGCAGCAGCCAAGGTTAATGAGCTCTAAGTGGGGCCCCAGAAGGCAGAAATCTTATCAGGGGCTGTATTTTACAGGCAGGAGAGCCTGTGTGAGGCATCACAGATGGTGGGGTTTGTTTTTCTTCACAGCTGACTGAAACCGGACACAACTCAAATCTCATATTGTAATTTGTTCCCTGACGAGTCCTGCTAATGCTGGGGAGAGAGCACAAAGAGAGGAGAGGACAAAACAGAGAGCTGCTCAGGAGGAGAGGGCAGGAGAAACCTAAGATCATGGATGGGGAGAAGGGGATATGCATGAGTTACCCAAGAGAGAGAGGAGACCCTAATTGTGAAATTCCCAATATCCCACCTTTCAGCATGTATTCTCACTTCTACCTTAGTTCCCAGCGGCGCTGTGTTCACGTGCATTGCTCTGTGAAGCCAATGCCACGTGCAGCTCAGCCGTGAAGCTACCAGCACTTTCCAGCATGACTTGGCCTTAAGGAGTGATGAACGGCAGCCTTGGTGTGAGGCTGGACTCCTCCGACCACTAGCCCGCTGTGGGTAATAGCCTGAAAACTCAGCCTCAGGGGCAAAGGGATGCAAAGGTTTTGATCACTTTCTAAATTGACATACCTAGCAAAAAAATAATAGGCTTTACAATTAAGAGATATAATATAATAATATGCAAGAGAAAATTTTATAAAACAGGAAGAATTGGAAAGCCTGTATCAGCAAGATTTAGGTTAGGATTTTAATCCATCTAAAAGAGATATTTTGAACAGAATATTCCATCTTACTTCTACTCACTTTAAACCTGTATTAAAACACAACCCTGCATTTGTTGAGACAACATCACAGCTTTGATTCTAGCTTTAAATATTTTTAACACTGATCTTTAGGTAACATTTTCATTCTATTCCTTTTAGAAAAGAACACAAGCAAGATACATTTTCATCCCTAAGTACCAGTAAAAATAAAAACGATGTTTGATTTTCGCATGTGCTTTCTGGTGTGAGCAGGTGGGCACACACTGAAATTATAATGTATGGAAATGGCTGGTCTGCAATAAAAAAAAACTAAAAAAAAAAGAAAAAAGAATAGAATAGTACCTATCACACAACAAAATTTGTAATACTAGGAAACTAGTCAGATATAGAAACTTCATTTCTTATGTGAGAAATTAACTATCTAGAACCTCTTAGACACTGATATTTTGACCCCTCAGTATATTTTCAAAATTGCTAAAGACTGGTCTGAGTTTGGATGGCTGACACAATCCAAGGAGACAATAGCATATGATGACATCAATAAATAACTGCAGAACAACATCTTGCATTTAGCTTTCGAATGTTGAACTGAGGTTCATACCTAGGTCTGAGTTGCCTCCATGCTGCAAGCTGACCAGGAAAGTGAAGATGGGACAACCACTGCTGAGGTGAGCAGTCAGACTGCAAAGCACAGCCAGTGACACTCCTGGCATCACTTGTGGACAGACAAGACAAAAGTTTGAGCCCCATCTCTCAGGCAAATGCTGCTCTGACAGGTATCTCTGTTCCTCAGGAGTGACCCCACAAGGGAATCAGGAAGGATCTTGCGGATGAAAACCCAGAATCATGCAAATTTTCACAAAGGGAAAAGTAATTCTTTTGAAAGCTTGCAAAACAGAAACGTCAGAGTACTTTTAAACATCATAGTGTCTTCCTCTTAGCTCTCAATTATTCATTTCTGCTATTTGGAGTAACTTCCAGGAACAATTGCCTGAAGTCCAGCAGTGGTGCAAGCATAAATTGTTGTGTGAAGCTGATCTTGACCTGCTAAAAGCATGTATAAGCACGGCAACGTTCACATCAAGACAAATGCCAAAAACCTTACAATAAAAGGCTTCTTTGTTCCCTCAGTTGCTTTTTCAAGGTGCCAGTCATGTGACATTGGGTAAATGAATCATCACATCCCAACACAAGTGAAGACTATGGAAAAATCAGACCTGCACTGACACTGGGTGTTTTGCCACTGTCACTTGGAACTGAGTGCAGATTCTACAGTTTCAGAACCACTACTGCTCTACTGTTGGCTTTTCTATCTGTTCTGACAAGAAGATCCTGCTTGGTGCCCCAGGAAAATAAAGAAAATCTATCAGCTGGTGCCTTCAGCCTGATGTGTGTCTACTCAGCACAACCTTCAGAAGAAAAGAGTTGTCACTTAAGGAAAAATTACTTAAGAGAATTGTGTACTAAGGACATCTTGAAAGTGCTTGATGCCTCATCTGGGAAAGAAGTGAATGAGTGCTTCAGGTTTTCACTGTAAGAGCTTCTTGTAAAAGTCACACTGATATAAAAGGAGTCAGAGTCAGAGCACTACAAGATTTTTTTTTTTCACAATAACCTTCCTATTGGTTTTAATCAAAAGAATTGAAACAGGTAGTTAATGTCTTTCTGGATGTCTTTCTGGAGAGGGTTGCTGCTCAGTGTCCTCAACAGGTCTTTTCTCTCACTTAGCCCTGGAAAGTCAACAGGATGTATTCAGGTGTTTTCCTGATGTACTACTCTATGCAGAAAAAAAGCCCCTTTATTTTGTCAGAAAGTTGACAGCCTAAGAAAAAATGCACAGCTTACTGTGACAATGTGCTTTTAGAACTTGCAGGAGTATTGTTCATTAACACTATTAGTTCAACAGAAAAGCATTGAATTTCAGGAAAGTACAAAGGGCTATAATTAAACTAAACAAAAATTGTAGCTGGTGTTAATAAATAAGAAAAGAGAATGTACAACTCATTTATTAGGGGCTACTGAGTGTAACAAAGAACATGTGTTTAGTAAAATGATGTGACACGTTTGAAACGAGCTGAGGCTGTAAGAGCACTTGCTGCTATCAGTAAATTAATTAGATCCCCAGAGATCAGAACACATTTCAAGGTTCCTTTTTTGTTTTCAGGCTTCAAGGTGTACGTGGTTTGTTGGAAGTTCTGCGTGCTTAAGAACAAGGTACATTCAAAGGAAGGAGGAAAAAAAAAAAAGGAAAGCCTTACAGATTTGTGGAGTGGGCTTGGCTATGGAGAGAGGCTGGAATTTCAACCAACAGATCAGGCTGCTGCATTTGTGCCCGTCTGGGATTCACTCAGGAATGTGTTTTTCTGGCCTGGCCTCCCAGAGGGTGCTGCTTGTTCTCCCCTTCCCTGGAGCTGACTGCAACAGTAAGCTTTCTCAGTTTACACACCCTTTTATTGGCACATCTCTTTACAAATGTAAAATGGAAACAGCGGAATAAAACAAAGTGTGTGAAATGCACACAGATGGATAAGTGCGTACTTGATGGAATAAATTTAGGTGAATTGAAATAGCAGGGGTGTTGCAATTGCAGTTCAGAAGATAACCATGTCAAATGAAGGATTATCTCTCATTTGATGTGTCTTCCCTTGTGTGCAGTTCTTCCCAGATGAAAACTGAACTAAGAAAATCTGGATTTCAAAGTGATTTCTCTACCTATTTGACTAGAGCTGAATCTTCATTAGTTTTTTTGGTGTCTTTTTAAAAAAATCTCTTTGTAGCACTGAGGAGATAAGGGCAAGAGAAGTAGATTTCAATTCTACGAGCTTCTCGTGTCCTGCTTGATCTCCTGCCCAGCAATGCAGAACACCCTTTAAACACCATAAGCTTCAGCTACCTTCCAGTCACTCCTTCACTCCCTTTTTTAATTTCATGGCATGGCTTTCTCTGACCACTGTAGAAATTTAACTAACTGCAGTGAGTTTCTAGCAGCATACATGGTAGACCAATGCTTGTTCTCACAAGAGTGACCTAGCCCTTCATCCACCCTTGACTAACAGAAACCTTCAAAGACTTGGCACACACTGCTGCAAAGATAATTAAAAATACACATTAAAAGCCCAGGCTTGGATTACAATCTATCTAGGTTCTATTCAATTTCTTAATAGTCAGTAATAATGAAGAGATTTTTATATTATTCCTCTCATATCAGGATTTCCTGTAGCCCAATTTTACATAATTCAGTAATCCCACAATACAATCATAAATCCCATGTTTAAGTTGATTTCCTCTGTTGTTTGTGTGCTTTGTTTTACACACAGACACTTTGGATCTTTCTTCTGCTGGGCCAGAAAACTCTGAATTGTGTTTAGACAGGATTAAGATGCCCTTCCTTATGTATACCTACATATGATATCATATGATAAAAAGGTCAAAAAAAAAAAAGAAAGAAAATGTTGGCTATGGTAAATGAGTGGTCAAAAGGGGCAAGTATAGACCAGAATGCCATACTTCAAACTGACAAATCTTTCTCTGCAAGACAAATTAGACCAACAAGGCAGAGCCTGGGCATATTGGTATTTCTAAGCATTAATACTTTTATTTCTCAATTTCTGATTTGGCCATTGTGAAAACAGACCATATGTAAACTATAGTCTGGGTGAATCTATATGTTGCTGAGACACATTTTCTTTCCAAAGTAAATCTCATGAAATGTTAATCTCAAAAGGTCTACTTGAGGATCAGTTGTCAATCTTTCTTGAAAATCTACATTATGAGTCAAAACAGATCTTTGACAGCACAGTACACTTATTTAAAAAAGACTGCATGTGCTCAGAATCTCATTTCCATATTTTGTCTGTTAAAAAACAAAATGGAGGCAAAACTGAGAACATGACACATTTGAACTTTTTCAGTGAGGCTATTTTTAAGTTAATGATTTCCTTATCAAAGACTAAAAAAAAAGATGATCTTTTAAACTAAAATTAATGAAATTTATTCCAGCCTTCTAGGGACTTCATTTCCAATTCAAAATGCCAGCAGAAAACACACACCACCTTCATGTTCCAATGTCTTTAGGCTTTTGGCCAGTTTCCCACACAAAAGTTTAAATTTACAGACCTCACGTGTCCTTTTTCACTTCCTTGCTACATGTTTTGCAGAGGAAGGTTCTGGCCCAGAGAGACATTTTGCTGGGCAGAGTAGAAAGGGAAGTACTGACTGATTGGTGCCAGACAGCAGCTTTTCCCATGACATATACAACCTGTGTTTCAATTTTGACACTAAAGGGGGCGGGGGGGAAATGCTTGCAAAACCTGTTGCCTGCATCCTTGTTACTACAGACATATAGAAAACCACTGCATGGGCAATATGGCATAGTAAGCCTTTATGCAACTTCAGACTAGTGCATCCACAAGTGATTTTCTATGCTCCTGAAAAACCTGCCAATAAACTAACAGCTCTTTAAAACACTTATAAGTTGTATGAGAAAAGAAAAAAATATGGGAAATATATTTCCGTGATGTGTCCTCAACTTGATTCCTTTTTGCATTTATATAAAGAAACAATGTACTGATTTGTATACAGCTGAACATTAATTTTCTATGTATGGTATGCTGTTTATAACAACCATCTCCTCAGACTTTATTTCCTTGTCTCAATCGCTCCACTTAAAATCAACATTGAAAATTTTTGCAGAGGCAGTGGAATGATAAAGTTGTTTATATTTTTGCATTCAATTTACTATGTATTGTAACCACTTCTGGTTTAGATAGATAATGTTTCTGAGAAATCAAACAAAATGAAGATACAAATCTAAAACTCTCTGCAAAGCCCGAATTTTTCAGACTATGTGCTATCTTGTGTAATAAAAGCTTATGCAGCAACTTTGATCAGAGACAGCCAGAAAGATTCAATGCCAAGGACAAAAACTAAAAATTTGTAACTTTTTCAAAAGGGAAAATACAATTTAAGTGCAACAAAAAATTAAAATCACTAGCTTGTGAACATGGAGTGCATCTCAGCTATGTACAACTGAACTTCTTTAATTAACTTCTTTAATTTAACTTCTTTAATTTTAAGAAGCACCAAGATTTGGTAACTACACAGAATAATTTAGGCTTGAAGGGATATGTAGAGGTTATCTAATCTAACTGCCTGCTCAAAGTTGGCTCAGGGCTGTGCCTGATCAAGTTCAGACCTTCTCCACGGATGGAAACTCCACAGCTTCACCAGGCACCTTATTCCAGTGTTCAGCCACCTTTATGGTGGAAACATTTTCCTTCATGTCAAGTCAGAATTGCCCATGCTCCAACTCGCTCCCATTGCCCCTCACACTATCACAGTGCACCTCTGAGAAGAAAGAACTTGCTTAGACATCAGCAGTCCAGCTCTAAAGATCAGGAAATGCTAACTGGTTGCTCCTATGGTTTGGTTCTTGCTTCTTTGTTACATCAATCATCCTACAGTTTTCACTGGAACTGTCAGGTGCCATCATTTTTCGTGCAGGACACCAATATCTTTTCCAGGCCCAAAAGACAAACCACAGGCTGTATGGAATAAAACTATCTTTAGCAGGATCTTTCTGTTATCAGAGGAAAATCTGCCCCAAACTGTTGTGGCTGAACTGTTGGCAGATCCTGAGATTTCTCATTAATGCTAGCTCATTTACCTCAAACCACTCAACACTCTGTGTCACGGTTGTCTATCCTTCCACCAATTCACTGTCTGTCCACAGGCTAGTTGTTTTATCCATAATTTAATTTCTCTATTCATAAAGCAGAAGTACAGGTACCATTTTGCTTCTCAAGAGCACTTGGAGCAGGAGGAGCTGATGTTTGTAAGGTCTCAGATTGCATGACTTGGAAAAGAGGATGCGAAAACTCATAATCGTACATTTACTGTGAGCATTAGACAGCATCTCAAGAATATGGCTTGAGATTATCTACTGAACATTAGGAGACAGTTCAGCTAACTCAATCAGTTACTATCATGAAGGAAAATCCTCTTAAAATGCCTCATGGAATCATATAGATCACTTCATAAAGTGTTTTAACATCACAAACTCCAAGCAAGGGCTATCAAGGCCTAAGAAGTCTACTTGAACAAAACTAAATGTACTTTTACTTTGTGATTCAGTAGACACTACCCCACTATTGAAAAAAGTCACAGTGGCCATTCTCATGCCTTAGAAAGGAAAATGAAGACAGAATATTAAATTAGGGTCCTTGTGTCATTTGCTAGAATTAGGGTTGGTAGTGGTGCAAAATTAAATTAAATAATTATATGAACCTAGCAGTGTTCATACAAGTCTAATGAAATGTACTTACGCGACCAATAATTTTATATATGATAGAATTTTATGAGGTTGAAAAAACATGCTGAAAGCCAACAGGAAAAGGAATAAGAATAAGATGTAAAAAGCATTCTTAATAGATGCTCTACTAGAGTTTCCCAAACAGAAGATTTCAATCCCATATTGTTTCCAACAGGTTAATAATTTCTTTGATTTTAGGAAAAAAATAAGCCAACTTTTAACTTCTACTTAAGCAAGTCTGTGACTTTCTATCAAAATTAACCTTGTGAAGGAAATCTATGTTAACAGAGCCCAATGTAATCCAAGTCTAAACACACAGAGAATATCACTAAAGACTATTATAATGGTCAAGATACCGGGGGGGGGGGGGGGGGGGGGGGGATAAAATTACATTTAGATTGAAAAACAGACAAAATTGAAAAAATGGTCTAATTGTGACCAACCCCCATGAGAACATTTGAACATTTTCTAACTTCTGAGTATTTTCTAGGTAAATATTTTTGTTTCCACATATCTTATTTTTTATGAGGACTAATTAAAGAAGCCTTAGAGGTAAAAGAGCACTCTTGTCCTGTTGTTGAGAAGAGGGAGCACAACTTCATTTTTTGCTAATAGAATGTAGGGAATACACCTTACTCTCCTCAAATTTATCCTAACTCTGTTCTAGGTACTACATAGCTCCAGAAATGCCAAGTCTACAAGTATAGAATGAATAGAAAAGCTTTTACTGAAATCGAATGCTTCAGGATTTATGTTCCAAAGCCAAGAACACATCTCAGTGCATATAACAAACAAATCTATACCCATCTTGCCAGTCATAAATGAAACAGACCAAGGCAATATTGCAGAAAATTATTAATATTATAAACACCAGCTACAGCTCATTTGTCTCTCCACAAAAGAGCAAGCCTACTTTGGTACTATGACATTTTATGAAATATGAAGTATCATGCTAGTATTCATGAGTACTATTACCATTTTGGTTTCCCTTGTACGCTATGATTTAATCTTGAATACATATCTTGTATATTATTGCTAAGCCGCTTCACTGCCTGAAATGTCTTCATGCTGATATCCCATAATAAAATCTTGTGCAATTAAGACATATTTCAACATGAAATAGATTCCAGCTGGAAGACAGGAGAAGGGAGAGCCATGCTTTCCCTGATAAGTGATGTTCAGGCTCTGTTATTCTGAGATGCTGTTCCCTCCATGTACCCTTTGCCAATCTCTCAAACACCCTCACGTGCTGCCTCTGCAGCTGTGGCCACAGTACCCACCACCAGCCCAGACCCTGGTTAAGCTTCTTCCCTACTGCCAGACACTGCCAGGACAATGGCTGTGGGAAAAGAAAGCCCCATTAATTAGGTGGGACTTTTTTTAATTTTCAACAAATCTTAATGCCTCCCAGGACTGTCTAAAGGAGCCCTTTTCCTCTGCCCCTTCTGACAGCCACCTACAGAGAGCCTGGACAGACAGGCTGTACTCTAACCGTCAGTCATCTAGAGTAAGGATATTTGGGGCATCTGCTTGTGCATTATGGACTGTCTATAAAATCCTCTTTTTTTTTTTTTTCTTGATCATTCATTTTGAGCTCAGACAAGTGAATTGTAATTTTTCATCAGTTTTTCCCCTGGGTGCCCATAATCAAGTGGCACAGTGAGTTTGGAAGAAGTGACTGGCTCAGGTCTCCATTTCACGGTTAGATCAAAGATTTGCACTGATGGAAAAAACTACCTATAATAAATACTTTATGAAGAAGTGGAACATAGGATTATCAGTATTTATTTTGCATTGTGTTTGATTTTGGGTTCTTTTGTTGCCAAGACTAAACAAATCAAGGCCCTTGATAAAGATTCTCTAATATACTTTTTCTTGTTTTATCCCTTTACCTTGCAATTGCAGATGGTTTGTTCTTTACAGATTCATATCAAATAAATTATTATTGGACAGCATTAAAGCTTCAGTTAGTGGAAACTAACATAGTCAAGCAGATGATCACATACTTTTTGTAACATTTTCTCCTTTTTGTTCACTGATATTGTTAAAGGAAGACTGATTACTTACCCAACATTTTCTGCATCTTCATCACACTCGGCCCTATATTTGCAAACTCCACATTTTGAGTGTTTTCTCTGAACTTCCGTCCCAGATCCTTCATACTCTACAAAAATAAGATATTGTTAACAGAAAGCATGACTTTCTTATTAAGCTATGATTTTGCTTACCTAAATCCGTTTGCTTTAATCTTAATAGCATTCCCTTTTTCAAAATCAGGTAATTGGAGGTTGGCAGAACTTTACCAGTGACAAGAAAGCATCCCTGAAAACACTAATGCTTCATTGATTGACTCTTCTTTTATTCTTATCTTGGTCATTTGTATTTATTCTCACCCCACCAGACACACAGCCAACACGGACATGTGTCTCAGTCACATTTAATCTTGACTGGCACTGATAATGTGTAAACCCCATGCTTTTTCATGTCCTTGATTATTAGGTAGGGGGGATTTGAATGCTATTTTCTTTGATAGTCTTTAATTACATATATCTTTATGCAAGGTTACTGCCTGTATTTTTTCCCCTTTATCTTTCCAATGACGGGATTAGATTGTGCTCGTATCTGATATATACTGCTGTGGTATATTTTCTAGAATACTCTTACTAGTTGTACAGGACTAAAAGAAAAAAGTCATCTTAACAAGAAACTGGTAGAAATACTACTTCCCTAAAACCAGAAAAAATGGTATTAAAATTATTCTGAACCTAAAACCATCCACACCAATCTTACTGTTGACATGGACATCAAAACTCTTCACTGAGTAGAAGAGAAATGTAACTATATTCATTATTTCACTACCATTAGTCACACCTACTTTTTATTTTAACAAAGCCATAATGGAGAGAGAGATATTTGAAAAGCAGGAAAACAACCACAGAAATCTGCAGGGGTAGTCAAGAACCACTTATGTATGACAGAATGATGGTATGTAAGTAAGGCTGACTACACAAGGCTGTCAGATGGATATAGATCAGTGATCCTCTTTCTTATGGCAGCTTTATGTGCTTTAGCAACAGCTAATCGAACACCACCAATTAAAAAGCTGCATTTATATTCCTTAAATGTAAACAGGAAAAAGAATTCCACAAAACTTCTTCCTAGTTTTCCTGGATCTTGGCTGAAGGGAATCTCTCCCTCCTACTTCTGAGGCTGGGCTTACATGGAGAATAGTGCAGGTGAGCCTCTCAAATTAACTTCTGCATAAAACATGCTGTGCATTTTTCAAAGATTAAAACATATCAAACTTTATTATAAAATTCCCACTGTAGAAATTCTGTAACCACTCATTAAGTTGCAGTAGAGATCATTTGCTTTTATCTTTACAAATGTACATCTTATTTGATTTTTCTTCTTTCTACTTCTTTCTAGATACCACATCCCTGTGTCTGTATTTGGCATCCTAAAGTGTCCTCTAGTGTTAGATTTCACTTTTCCATGCCTCCCTGCAGTCTGCATAAGTTAAACAAATGGCACTTTCATCCATCATATTTCCACTTCTTTTCCTGTTTTTATGATCCTCAATACCTTTCCCCAGCATGTTAACACTATTTGGAACTATAGACACAAGAGCTGGACATGCTGCTCCAGAAGTTGACATCAAAGCCAAGTACCATCTATGACATTCTTCAGTTAAAACATCCAACAGGCATATTAATTTTTGACCATTTTTCTGTACTGACCACTATTATCCACATTCACTTTATTATCCACCTTATTCCCCAATGAGTCCTTTTCAGAGTCATCAGTCTGTAGTAGAGGCTGACATCCATTAAAAATTCACCTAGATCCTGAGCTCGGTACATATAACTATGCCCTCAGGCATTAAAATCCCACCTATTTGTGCATTCTGTTAGCGCAGTGACCTGTCCTCTGTCTTCCAGGCTGATCATTACTGATTGATTTGCTCCCAGGTTACCACTGGAAGGGCTCATGAGGCCAAGAACAATCCCTAGAAACACACTCATTTTGTATCAATTCCTTAACATTCAATGATCCATTGATTGGCAATACTCTTGCCCAGTAGATGTGCACTAGAAGGTGTGGATCCTGCACCTTCTAGTTACTTAGAGAGTACTTGTATGAGAGAGTGCCTTTGTCTGAGAAGGCTATGGTCTTCAGGTGCTACGCTTAAATAAAATATTTTCTTGAAAAGATAAGTTTAAAAAAAAAAGTAAATTTCTCAATAAAGTTTTTCCATGAACCCATGATGACTAGCATTAAATATTTTCCCCTCCCTTAATTCTGTACTCAGCTGATTCTTACATCTCCTTTTCCACTGCTTTGCTTTTGATGGGCGCCAGAATGAGAGGCTGTAGCCCACCCAATTATCACATGTATCTTTTCTCAAAATTTTTGTACATTATTTCTCATTGTTCTACTGTAAAAAAAGAGACAAAAACATCATCGTCAGCCCAGAGAATTCTTTACCATCCATTTTTAAAGCTTCCAGGTGCAAACCAGCCAGACCTGATGGTTACAAAACACCTGTCTTCAACATTTGGTACTTAATATCCTTCTGCAGTACTGTTAGCATGGAAAATATTTCATCATATCCTATATATAGCCTCTGACTTGACTATAAACACAACCAGAGCGCTTTCACTGCACTATTAATATTTCAATTTTGTAAAGGAGCTAAAGAAGCCACACACGCATACCCTTGCTCACCAGCTTTCGTTCTGCTCCTTGTGGATGCCCTGGCACCTTGTCATTTTCATAAACAGTAGTCAACAACTACTTGTTCATTGCTTTTATATGCTATTCAGTGTAAACTTCTCTCTCTCTCTCTCTTTCCCCCTGCCCCCCAGATTGCTTTCTCCTTGGTTTAAAATTATATTTGTTTTATAACAAGGGTAGCCTTTTTCCGTGATAGAACTTGCTGGACCTCATGTATATAGAATTATTTATCCATACTTTATTTTGTTTGCATATAATAAATATGAGCAAGTCAGGAACACCTGCACCTCAGGTACTAATAATTTACACCTGTCAGAATGAGGCGTAATACAGATGTGTATTGATGCAACATTTCCAAGTTAGGTGATAGTCATCTATAATTCTTAGAAGCTTCTTTTATTATTAGCTGCATGATGTTTTAAACTATCAGCATGTGACACTGCATATAATTTAGGTGCAAGTCCTTGAAGAAAATGCAGCTTTTCCTACTGACACAGAATAGATAAATACTGGTTTTCAACCTAAATTGGTAGCAGACCATTTTCAGTACCCCACTTACGTGCCGTTAAAATAAGTTAACCCATTAATATTTGAGAACATAAGTTTCTCTGGTGCAAATGTCTCCAAATAGGCAATGCATCCCTTGATAGATTGTCCCCCCATTCTCTTGTCTCCCCCGCGTTTGATTGTTGCTATATAGCTTATAGCCATTAATTTTAATATTCCAATCAATCAGATCTTCCCAGCAGGTTTCAGTAATATCAATTAGGACAAAATACGCTCCTAAATGAGCAATTCAACTCTTCTTGTTTATTATGCAGGCTTCTAATGTTGATGTATAGATGATTACAGAATTTCTTCTCACTTTCGTTGGTATCTTGATTAATTCTGTTCTTTGACATCTTAATTTCACTTTGAGTGAAAGCTCATTTTCCCTTTCTTTTCAGCTCCCTTTTGTGTTTCAGGGCAGCACCTCATTAATGCTCTGTCCTTCAAAAGAAATGAGGCACGAGGACGGGATCTGTGACTCCCAGTTGTCTCTGTGAGCTGCAGCGCTCCCTAACACTTCTCCTCGAGCCATTATTCCTCTGCAGAAGGTGGCCAGCTCTATCTTAGGAGCTGCAGGGTAGGAGCCTGCAAATGGACAAGTAGCTCTAGAGGAATTGGCCAGCAGTAAATTGCTTCCCTCGGCAACTCATTTGTGTGTTCCTACAGCAGTAGTATGGCTGGGTTTCTGCTGAGGGCTTTCAACCAGGCTTGAAGGAAAAGCATCAGTCTATGTCAAGGTGAAGTCTGTTCTGCCCCAAGGCATGGCCTGGAAAGGGAGCTCTGCTGTATGTGTGTGTGTGTGTGTGTGTATATATATACATATTATATATACATATGTATATTCATGTATATAAATATAGACAGCTCTGTTGTATGTGTATATATATAATATATATTTATCACTGCTCACAGCAAAGTGGGGGGAGCTTGTGGAGGGCTGCAACTACTCAGTAGCCAAGTATGAGTGGAATAAAGATTCTCCTGCTTGGGAAAGACCCTCTGAAAACCAATTCCTATCTGTTTTGGGAGTATAGTGATTTTTATTGATGTGAGCAACTAATGTCAAAAAGATGTTGGGAATATAGGAAGAGCCGCAGGCAAATTCACTTTTGCATCCAAAAGTACAGAGAAACCCACCTCACGATTAGACTGTGATTCCCTCAGTACAGCTAGTACTGGAAATTCCTCTCAAAATACCACACTCCACAGCATCACACATTATGGGCTGCAGTTCACTGAGCAGCTCAGTGACTTATCCCATCGTCCATTAATTTTTAGGGCAACTTTAATGACACAGTTAAAATGGAGATTTTCCTTGTAATTTAAAACAAAGCTGCAAGTATATACTTTTGCTTTGTGTTTGAACAACAACTACTCCTAGCAATCCCAAATTCTTGGCAAGCAGTGTCTTGAATTATTTGACCACACTGCTGGATCTTACACAAAAGCATTGTTTGCCAACGTGGAAGGTACCCAGTTGGTTTAGAAGCAAAGCCTGGCTCGGTATAGACAGAGATCTATACCTGTCTGAAAGATACTTTCCCTGGGCAGTATAGACCACACGCTGCAGCTGTAAATGTGCTCCAGTAAAGACACCAGCCTTTGAAGTTTGATTTTGCAATAAAGAGCATTACAGGTTTAACACAAGGCTGCCTGATCTATTTATGACTGAGGTGCCTGGAGGAGGGGAGTTTGATGTTTCGTACCCTAATCACAACCCAGCCAAGGTGACATGTTTGCCCATTAATTACAATGACGATACTGTGTAGGACTTGAGGACATGCACTGTAAGACTCCCTACCACCACTACCCTTGTTATGTCTTAGGTATTTTACACAACTGTAACTTCTATTTTGCTTCTAAGCCTATGACCCCATGGATAACGGTGGGAAAAGCTAGCATACTGCAGGAGCTGGGTCAGCTTCTACACTGCAGGACCCTCTGGTTGGAGAACTCAAATACCCGTTCACTCCATTGTCTTGCTTCAAATACAGCTAACTCCTTCTTCTCCAAAGGAAGACACAACAACTGCAGAGTAACCACCAGGGAAATCACGTATGAGTAGATGATGGTGGAAAACAGCGAGGACAAGGCAGACACTAGACACCAATTCATGAACATGCTGAACACCATTCTGCAGGCCCTATTCAGGCTGAATAAGATGAACCTGCCCTCATTTCCTATCTGTCATCTGGTGCAAGAGGAGATCTCACCTTCCATGCCCCTGGCTCCAGCATCCTTCCAAGCATGCTCCAGCCCCCCCAAAACCCCTGCTTAGAATAAGTTTTCACCAACAGAAGGCCTCAACATTCCGGCCCTTTGCCTCTGCCTTGCTGAAGCTTTGGTGAAAGCACAGTAATTCTTGCAAGTTTTAGTTTGGTGTTAATTTTACCTACAGGGAGTAGGATCTCAGCAGACATAAATAGGGCTATTTGAAGATAAAGTGATACTTGGTAACAAGGCGCATGATGGAATCAGCACTTAAATCTTTCTAAGTTGCACACCATTATAGAAATATGCTAAAAGAGACATTATGTTACCTCCTATCCAGAGTGTTAATCACCATCAAGTTTATGCAGTCATATTAAAATACATTAAAACAAATCAGTAGCATTATTACAAATTAAAATAAAAAATATTCAGGGTTCTAAACTGTGTCTGTTTACACCACCCTGACTGTGTGACAATTACTGGATAAGTGTTGTCCCCAGTGAGAGGAAGGAACAGATGGCAGCCTGCTAAAAAGCACATACTGTATATCAATTTATTAATTACTAAATGCAATCTGCTAGACGTTCATCACAAGATACTTTAGCTATTAAATTTCAGAGGGATTAGAAATTCAAAACAAATTATTTTAATAATAATTAACTTAGCTATATATATTGCAGGCATGTTATTTCCTTAGCTTAAAAGCCTGAAATGATTGGGTGCCATCTGTCTAACTACCATTACATCTTTTTTAATATCAAAAGTGCATTTTGCTTAGGTACACAGAGAAACGTGGAACAAAAAGAATAAAAAATTAATGTTATGGGCATAGTAGGAGACTTAAAAGTCTTACCCATGTCGTATCGTTGCCAAACTACAGAACCTGCTTCTTCTAGGACACTCATTTGTCTCTGGGAAACTGATTTAATAAGTCATTCCCAATTGTTAACTCTTTGATGGTGTATATAACACATGCTGATGGTTTTCAACACATCCTTGCAAAGGCCTAACTATATCACAAAGTCAACATCACAGTTGCCATTTGCTGTCAGTATAGAGAAAATAAGGACTATCTGGAGTGAGAGGAAAAAGGCTTTTACTTGGAGGGACATGGGAAGAACAGCTCAGAAGTGCTTGTTTAACAAAGATGGGACCTGGGAGCTCAGAAGAGATAAGGTTCTCCTTCAAAAGTTATTGCACTATGTCTGGATGCCAGATGGGAAGTACTACCAAACCCCTCCTAATGAATAACGACTACTGCCAGAAGAACAAATTGTCTTTGTCACCAATACCTTTGACAGAAAAAAAGGAACCATCTTCTTCAAAGAGCTTTCATTTAAGAATTACAGTTCCCATCTGCAGTGGGCAAAAATTTCTTCTAATAATGTAGGGTATAATTGTAAATCTGAGCAGAATTTAGACTAATGGCTCCAATTGCGCTTTCAGATGTCTTACTAGTAGTTGGCCAATGTCATGCTAGGATTTGTTTTAGAATATTAACAAGGACATGGCTTTGCACAGGATTGTGATCTTCTGAACATTGAATTTAAGTCAGCTAAATGATAGGGCTTCTATCTTGCTAGGAGACCTGAGTGCCAGCTCTTTGTATATCAAGAGGGCAAGAAGATCACTAAGATGACTTATTATTTTGGACATTCTTGGCTAGTATTTAGTTGTAAACTCAAGGAAAAAATAACCCTATTTGCACATAGAAAGCACATCGAAGAAAATCTCATCTTTCGCGACATTTATATAAACCTACAAAAGTCAACATTTCCAAGGCTACTTTGTTGGGATGACACAGTTCTTTTTACAGGAAGAACAGGGCAGGTTCCACCAGATATAAAAATTTTAAATTCTTGTTAGAAAAAAGAAAAAATTCATGCAATCTAGCAATTTACTTCCTTTACGAACACATGACAGTTTGAGGATCCTTTCTTGTGCCCTGACCTACGGGCTGTAGAAGTACATCCAGCAGGTCAAATAGTGTTGCAATTTACAACCGACAGAAATGACCATGAATCTGAGCTTGTGACTTTTCATTCACCAGTTCTTCTTCAAACTCTAACAAATCACCATTTAAACAAAGTGGATCAGGAGCAGGTTTTACGATTGTATTAATCAGAACAGGGAAATTCATATGAAATTACAGAGAAAAGCCTACATCTTAAATGAAAATCTAAAGGATCCCACTGTCTTCAGCTGTGACCTCAGCTAAGTAACTTTTTTAGGTCTGAGTCCACACTCTCTAACATTGCTTTCTGCAAGGGTGAAACATAATGGTAGAGTAATGAGTTGTTGAAATTTCTCTAATTTCTGAGTTAACAATCCACATTCTTCTTAGAAGTGGCTTTAGGATACCCATTGCCACAAGTGATCAACAGCTTGCTTTCACAAGTGTAATTTTTATTATGCTAATTGAAGGTTCAGACTTGTGAAATGAGCAAAATGAGTAATTTTATTACAACTCTTTATTAATACTGTGCTGTCAGAGCACAGGAAATGGAAATTGCTTATCCAGAATGTCAGAGGGCAACTAGACAATTGTGTCACCCATAAAAATTATACTCCATCTCATTCAGGCATACTGAAAAAATTCTTTAATTCTTTTTTCCTAAAATCTAGTATCTTTGTAACAATAAACATGATTTGGCAGACAATCTGGATGAGTAGTCCCACAGTCTTTAGAATTTTTGTAGCACATGACAAGTTCAAAGGCAAGATATTGTCTAAAACAGTTTTTGAGGAAGAGGATTTTTGTGGGGTTTTTTTTAATCGGTCTTAAATCTACTCTGTTTTTTCTTTACATAAAAATGAATGTGTTTAATGTCATACAGTTTAGGAATAGGAGAGAGAATCTGCATCAAGTCAAGTTTCAGAATCATTAATGAGCTTGTTCTGGCTTCTGGAAAATGAAAAAGAACATTGTGAACCACTAGCACAAACCTCAGCTGCACGTGAGGCAAGCAGCTAATTTTATCAGTGAAGTCTGTCACAGGCAGAGCTTCAGCAACTGAAAAGCACAACTCAGACACTTCCCAGGACTTTCCTCCACAGTTAAAAATCTACCAGCAAACAGTACATCTCCTAAACATCAATCGCTATGCTTCCTGAACAGATATAGGCAGCTGCACTCATCCATTCCGTGTGTGCAAGCATCACTGGTGCATACACAATCACACTAATTGTGTGTTTAAGAAACATAGCAAACACTAGTTCTGTGATTAACATCTGGAAATGCAAATCCTAGGAAGAAAACAAAAATTTCTAAGCTAGCATGCTTGTTCATTTGCTGGCTCTCTCTCTGACTTATCCTTGTGTTTTTCCACATCCATCATTGCTTCCTCGTACTTGGAGCAGAGCTTGCAGCAGTACCTAACCCACAGGGCAAGCTCCTCGTGCAACTCACTTCCCATTTGTGCATCCTTGGCCAAAAGCATGATACTAAATGATCACCGTGATCACTATCTCAGCATGACCTGGCTTACTCCAGGAAGAAAATGGGGAAGGATGGTGCAGTCAGTCCTGTAGCTGGAATAAGCAGGGAGGCAGGACTGTGGTGTGTGCATCAGGGAGCACCCTGGCCCTGCAGGTAACCCTCTGTAACCGGGTTCCTGCACTTGCCCTTTGTCTGCATCCTGAGCAACATGCTTCCATTGTCAAGTTTAGTTTTAATTCTAAAATACCTTAATTTGTAATACGTCTTTGATGTTTTTAATGTAATGTAATTGTATCACTTTTACAGTTATTTGAATAATGGAACAAAACCAGTTACAGACACAAAAATATTGCAAGTACAAAAATACTGCTCTGCCAGATAAGAGTTCAATAATCAAAGCAAGACTGGATTCCATCCCTTGAAGGATTGCTTTCAGATGCAGAAAAGGACTCAACATGTTGAAGACTAGCCAACTGTTCTGCAGCAGTACTACCCAACACCCACTTTAGTGACAAAGGTGGATGGGGACAGTACTAATTCAGTCTGTCACAAATAGTCTAGATATATCCAAAAAAACAAAAAGTGCCAAGGAGGATTTGAAATTTCTGGCCGTTTATTCTGGCTATCTAAAATCAAGAACTAACCCAATTGATTTCATATTGAAGAGACGCAGGAACACTTCAGTTGCCTCAAAGGCACTTGGAAGAAAGCCAAATAAACAATGGGCTGATGTCACAAAACTGCTGTAGGAGGTACTGGGTACACTGTCCCTTCTTTATTCAATACTCAGGCAGAGCAGATATTCAGCAGGGGCCAAGGAGCCCAGAATCAATTCTTCCTCCTGAAGTGAACTGAACCTACGTATTCCACCTCCCAACACAATGCACTAACTGCTGTTACAAGATAGCATGAAGGGACCACCAAATCTCCTCAGCCAACATCATTCTATTTTGCATAAATAATTAAAATTCACTGGCATGTTGAGTCCCAGCTAACAAAGCCTTTCTATAGCATGCATACTCCCAGCCTCCAGGCTGCAGTCTTCCTCCTGCTCCCTTTGTCCCAGGCTCAATGAATATTTCAAGTGAGAATGAAAACAACAGCACCCCTCCTACCAAGAGATGATGGATCTGGTTCAGTATCCTGCCCCAAATCAATTGATGAGTGTATTTAAACTTGGATCTTTCACCTCTTCAATGAGTACCCTAACCCCAAAAAAGCCAGCATGCTCTGTTGTACTTTTTTCAGAGGTGCTCCTAAAATTACCCAAAGAATCCCCACATCTGTAAGTTGGCTGCCAGTCTCTTCCAGACCAACACAGTAATATTTACAAGGGTCTTTAGCAGGGATTTGTGTATCCAATTGGTAAGTCCTGAAAAAAACATAACCATAACAGCATTCAAATATTTCTAAAACTGTTCCAAAAATAAAAGCCAGGCATAGACTAAACTTCTATCGTCTGTCTCCTATAAGAAGTGCATAGCAGTACTGAAGCAAGCAACTCTCAGCTTGCAGAGAGTTATCTGTAGTGGAATAACAGGCAAGAAGGGGGAAGGAGAAGCAAACAGCTTCTGGGGAAAGAGGGTGAGGCAATCTCAGGAAGAAGAGCTTCAGAAAAAAAGTCATCAGTGGAGGACACGAGGGGCAGTGTTTGAACAGAAAATTGTTCCTTCAGACAGTGCTCCCAAAGGAAACGAAAGTGAGAACAACCGTGTGCTATCAGCAGCCCAGGAATTTACTGATAGATTATTATTAAAGGAGAGAAAAATGCCTCCCTTTCACTCCGTACAGGAAAAAAGAGGGAGCTAGTGCCTGATTTTTGGAAAGTTATCTGTTGTATTTGGCAACATAGTGATGCCATTGATTGTCTTACACAAAAGCACATCTTCATGTAGCTATACAGGGTTTCCAGTATTTCAAAACTCAGTATGAACTGCAACACTTCCTTAATGCAAGCAAAGCCTTAAAGAAAAATGGCTTTTCCATTTCTGCATATATATACACTTCACATATTTTGTTCTACAGGTATTCTTGCTAATTGTGTCAAAGATGGAATTAAGATAAAATTAAATTTTTTTTTTCAGTCCCTGGAAGATATGTTCAAAGGCAGGAATCCTTCCACTGTGCTACATCCCCTCTTTGAATACACAGCTTTGACCAGAAACACATAAAATATTTGGTAAAAATAGATCTCATACTGTAATCATTATGCATTTAAGTCAACATGTTTGACCAAGAATAAAATTAAGTAATAATTAGACATTTTAGACACTAAGGAAATGAATGCAAGAAAAAGAAGGTAAGAAATTGATTGCGAATGACCATTTCCAGCAGTGAAATGCAGGTGAAACAAGAATCTAATTATTACTCTATATTGCTGGCAACAAATGAAAAATGACACAGGTCAAAGAAAAACATGTGCACACTACAACCTATTCCTATACAAATACTGTTCTGAGATGGACAGATAACACTGTGAATTTAAAGCTTATTTTCAAGTTGTCATAATTTTTCCTTAATTCACGTAGTATACAGCAACCATGTACATAAAACTGACACACATATAGTAAAAAAGAAAGACCAAAAGCAAGCGTAACAGGGATTTGGTACTCACCTCCTTCTCCTGACCCAGAGCCGTTGTCTGGAAAAGAAACACAGGGGTAGAAAAAAAAAGAAAGCAAATGAAAACATTGCTCCAGGAGTAACTTTACACAGGTGTTACATTTCATGAGCCAGGTGTAAAAACAAACATCCCACATAAAGCCTGACATCTTTTAATACAGTTTGTGCATGCTTACTGTGCCCTACTCTCTCCCTCTTCGCCATCAAGATCCTTTTACTCAAGGAACAGCATCATTCAGTACTAAAAACAAAAATGGCTTTCTTAGCTTTTTTTCAACTGTTAAGAGATTCAAATCTGTTAAACCCAAACTAGATGAAGAGCAGAGAAACTGATTTTTGGAGTATTTATGTTTTTACCCTTTGACTGTGGGAGTGGTACATGAAGGAGTAATATATAAATCACCTGACTGCAAAAGTAACTCCAGAAGAAAACTGGTCCTCAAAGTAAATTTGGCTTAAGTCATCTAACTGCAAAATAGCTCCTCTCAGCTGAGTCAATTCCTTTGTATAAGGATGCTTTAATGGCATAGTTATTTCATTGACATTATACTGACTGGATTAGCATCTGATGAGTGACAGCTTGTGGCTGCATCCTCTTTGCATTAGCAGTTCAAGTGTCAGCAGGACTTGAGCTTCCTCACCACCCCAGGCCACCTAACTCCACTTCAGAGCATTACAGAGCTGGCTAGGGATTTCATCTGGGGATGTGCATCCCACTGGTCAGCACTCTGCACAGCATCAGCAGCAGGAAAGCCCTTAAATACACGCTCTGAGTCACAAACCTCCCTTGGTCTTTCTTGCTCAAAGGAGGTGGAAAGGAGGGGATGAGATGGCAATTTCTGTCAGTGAATTGTTCCCCATCCCTGTTAGCTCAGCTTCTCTAGAAGATGAGGAGAGGAGCAGAGCACACTGCTCGTCCCACACCTCTCCTTTCATGCCTGCTTTGATGATGGAGAAGGCAGCTGAATTTATTTCCACAAATGTGAAAGAAGGATGAGACCAGACAGAGGAGCAGGGTTCTTACTTCCACATATGAGCTCATTGTTCACAAGAGGAAAAACCAAACCCTCTGTTTGCTCAGTTCCCTCCCATCCTTTTTCTTTAAGAGGATATATTTCTAAGAATAATTCCCTCTAGAGTGTGGATTACAGTGTGAAATTCCATGTTACTGGGTCACTTCACACATCAAAAATAATCTCCTGTCACATGAAGTATCAGCAATAGAGAGTTTTTTTTTCCTCTGCCTAAACTTCCCTTTTTGTCCTCCTATACCTCTATTCCATATCTAATAGACTGAGCTTGTCACCTTACAGAAATGAGTGCAAAACCAGAAGGGCTCTTGCTCCATCAATTGGGACCCACTTTACTGACAAAGCAGACAATCCCATATAAAATGTCACTGTTGAGTCCCTGGGAAATATGGCTTATAATGCAGTATTACTTCATCAAGAAATTTGAAGGAGTATAATTTATTTATATGAGGTTGTATATATTATATATATATAGGCTTATTTGTTGTGGTGACATTGTGTCATAACCTGTTCTAGGGCAGCAAAAGCTGACATACAAACATAAGCTCAACGTGTGATTTATATAAAAAACAAAGGCTAAAATGTCTCAAAAAAATTGGATTTGTTCCATGTTTTTATTTCCAACTCTCACTCCCACTGCTTTCCCCTGTGTATTCATCCCCGAGGTGAGAAACACTGCTCGGGCTCAGATGCACCAGGAGGTGTGTATGGAGCGTGGCAGGGGAGGTACCATCACAGAGACAGTACGAGCTGTAAGGAGAGACCATGTAAATGCTCTCTAAGGGTGACACTTAGACCACCCGTCTCTATAGAGCGTTGGGTTGACGTACATAAAGTCCACGTGCAACTCTGTCTCCACTTGGCAGGACATCCTAGTAATGGGATGGATAGATCCCTTCCTATTTCTCAAGTCTCAAGCAAATGTAACAAAAAAAAGAGAGTGTCATCCTCAGTAACATTTTGCATAATTTTCAACTTTCACTGGGAGCTTGTGCCTCTTCTCTGAGCCTGGGAGCTGTGCTAGGACTCCTGTCTCCAGGGTAACCATGCTAAACTAAGCCCGTGTTCCTGCTTCTTTCTGAGCCTTGGCTAGGTTTTCCTAAGCAGCTGCTGGTAAAAAAGGTAGCATTTTTTAGCAAGCTTACTTGGACAAGCAGCCTTGCTCTTTTCAGGCCCTTAATCAGTTCAGAATTTCCAAAAGTGGTCTCCATGCACCAAGACCTGGCAGGAAAGATGCTCAAACAAGTGAGGAAGCTGGACAGAAATAGCATCCCCTCCAGCCACAGGTCAGTAACTAGAGAGCGGGTTATGCCACTGTCTTCCAAATAGGCTTGTAAAAATATGCTTATACACAAATGTATAAGCTTCTGCTGCTAGCTGCTTTTATCTGTGAAGGAGTTTCTGGATAAAACACATATAGATCAGACTTAGATCAGACATAGCATCTGAGTGCTGTAAGCAGTAGGCTACTGTCAGAATCCCACAGGTTGTTTTTTTTGTTCTCTCTGAACGGGAGCTATTGCTATACCATGGGTCTGCTTTGGTGCAGAGGCAGAAGCTACACTGTCCAAACCCAAAAGAGCCTGCAGGCTCCCTCATTCATGAGGGGTGATTTTTAACTCAAACTAGCATGAAAATTGAACCCATCTCTTTCCCAGTTAGGGCAACAGCTCCAAACAGTTGAGCAGAAACAGGAGGACAAACAATCCACTGACAAATTTTAAGCAAGCAGACCCTTTCACTTGGTTCATATGGAGCAGGTGATCCAATGGGCACCTCTGTCAGATCCTGCTCACGGAGAGGTGGGTAAAGAAATGCCAAAATGCTGAACCTTTTTTAGATCTATGTAAGAAACAAGTTGGCAGCTATTCAGCCATGCGAAGAACAGAACACCTCTTGACACACTGGAGGTAAAACTGTACACCATTCTCCAGGAAACTAAAAAAAGAAATTATGTATTTGAGGAGTTTAGGCATTGCAAGGCTTAGCTGACAGCTGAGAAGGGATTTCCAGCATCTGAACTTTGACATCCAAGGTTTATTATACTCTTTATACACAAGTCCTGGATTTTCCCCAAAAGCTTTTCAGATACAGCTGGGGTGGTTTTAATACAAAGACAGTATGTGCCACTTCTTTCCTTTAAGCAGAGATCGGTCTTCCCACACCAGCATTCCAGAAACTTCACAGAACAAGTCCTGGATAACGTTCACTCTTTTATTCAATTATCTTGAGCTACTCATCACATGAACAGAACTAGAAGACAGAAGAGCAGTTATCTCAAGTTCCCTGTTAGCTAACTATATTCTGCCTGGATTCCCCAGGTAACAGAGCTAACAAAGCAGCCCTTCCCACAGTCAGGCAAGCTTTCTACAGGTCACCCTGGATCCACAAGAGCACATTTAGCTAAAGATTAGATAAAATTATCAAGAACTTGCTACCAAAGAAGACCATCCCGATGTGATGGCACTAGGCACAGCAACCACAGCACTATTGCATTGCTTAGTGTGAGCTTTTACCTTTCCCTCTTTCCTCAGCAGGGTGAAGATCTCCATCAGCTCCTGCAACAACAAGAGAGACCCAAAATCTCCCAACAGCGCTGCAATGGCCAGCATCTTAGAAAAGAGCCAAAATCAGCACAGCCCATTTCAAGCCACAAGCCAGAGTAAAGACCAAAGCAAGCTCCAGCTTCCCACTGCTGTCAGGACAGCAGAGCTCCCACCACAAAAGCTGTTTGCAAAAGAGCACCCCACCACCCTCCTGCTGGGATCATATGCCGACCCTCCAGGAGCAGGACCACCTGCTAACAATTACCCTTGATTTGGATATGCCAGCAGGGGCTTTTGGGGAGGAATGCTGACAAGCCTAATTGCCAGCAGCTGCAAGAATCCAGGTGCTGGAGATAGGCTTTTAACCTCTGCCTTGCTGGGATGCATGAAGGCTGTGTCCATTTGCCTGGACATCTTCAGAGGAAAGGCATTTATTATCACATCGTCCTGGTAGCCATTTCCTGCTTAATTATGCTATAAATAAAATAAATACAATATGTACAGAATATTAAATCCTGGCATGTGCTGATGGAGTATTTTTGGGTATGACTTTGGGTACGACTTATATTCTTTGCTTCCAGAACATTTCCTAATGACAGAAGGGTGACCCTCTGCTGTTTTAAACCTTCCTCCCAGGCTGGACAGGAAAGCTTCTGCATGACACTGAGTCTGGGAGTAAGGGTCTCAGAACTTCATTCTCAGAACCGAGAAGTTCATTCAGTTCTCAGGAAGAAGGTATCTTTTTATAGCAGGTTTTTAGGTTTGCTATGGCTTTCTTGAGAGAGCAAGAAGAGTTATTTTCACACTTTCCTAATCTAGAAGCAAGTTGTCTAGAACACCCTCCTGAACTCCCTCAAAATAATTAAACTCAGCTTATTATATTTCTTTTCAGGACAATGTGTGCATCTAATTATGCTTCGCTGTATGCCTCCCACAAAAAAAAAAAAAAAAACAAAAAAACCAACCCAAAATGTAAAAACCTGTGCATTCAAATTCAGGGTAAGAGTTTGACTACTTCAGACTGAAGAACACTAAATTAATGCCATTCTTCAGAGACTCATTCCTTAAATCTAACAGAGCTGTGGTGTTTGTTTCTAGTTCTGTGAACAGCTTTTTTGTTAACTTTAGAGGTCCCCATAGAAATAACAATAGATTGTACCTTCAAAATATAATACACTAAGAATCTATAAGTGCAATATATCAAGTACTATATAGTTGTGTGGTTACATTTTCATGTGGATATAATATAAATAATAAATATAATAAATATAAATATTATATTTATAATATTTCATGTGGATATAATATAAATAATATAATATAAATCTGACAGCAGTCAAAATCATGGCTCTGTGTGTAGGCTAACAGCAATACACATTTTTAGAAATTAATTACAAAGGTCTATTTCTTCTTTACTGAATTAATTTATTTTATTCAAACTAATAAAACACAATAAATTAACCAACAAAAGGACGCAGAAGAAATCAAGGGGCTTGGTGACACTGCTCCTCAATGCTCTGAACATCCTGACCATGCTCCCTTCCTGGTTTCTTAAATCTGTTTAGCAAGCCAGCTCAGGTTAACCTTTGGTAGGGGACGGCATAACGTGAATGAATTTCAATTTAATGTTACACTTTATGAACTGATCAAGCTTTCAGGTCAGCAGCAAGACCGCTGATGCTGTGAGCTTGGCAGGAGTCCTGGTGTAGGTATTGCCATCTCCCCATGCCCTGATGGATAGTCCCGTCTCTGCATTTAGTTGTGGGCTGAACTGCAAACAGGGGACTGGTAAGGGTGAGAAATAAAGGCTATTGTTCATAACATAATCCCACAGAGCAAGGAGGAGAAGCTGTGGAAGATGGGAATTACTATCAGGTCTTTGCTTCATGGCCTGTTCATCTCCACCTCATTTCAGAGTGATTGCTTCTTTACAAATGCAAAAGACCAGGTGTAGATGAAAACTGTATACAGTTTGATTTGACTCATCGTTTCCCAAAGGTATGTTAAGGTAGTAAGCAAAGAGAATACTAAAGCTGCATTTCACTCATTTTCGTATTTTCTCTGTATTTTGTTACATGGTGCTACACGCATTAGCTGAAACCCACAGACCCTCATCATCCACAACTGTGCCAGGGGTAATTAGTCATAGGAACACCTCTGTAAATCAAGTTATTTGAAAAAAAACACAATGTTTCTTCATTGAAAAATAAATTTTGACCTGTATATGCTGTCCTGAAAACGTCAGCTATGCGTTCTCTTACATTTCTCTAAAATGCCATTTTTAATGTCAAAACTTGCGTTTTGTTCATTCTTAAATGAACATGTTCATTCACACCTATGACAGATACCTTTTTTTAACGTTGCTTATTTTAGGATCTTGCAACTCTGACAGCACTCGGACAAAGGAAATAAATATATAAATATGCTGTTAAATTACCCATGACTGTAAAAATTTAATCAAAATGTTACCTGCCAAGAAACAGGTCTGACTAAATCAATCAGTATAGTGCACTCCAGTGCCATAGCTTCAGAAGGTACCAATCCCTAGCAAAAGGGAAGTATTTCATTCTTGTATGAAATTCAGATGTCTGATGTACTTTAAATATTAAATAGTTGCTGCAATACCATAGGGAAACTTCATCCTGTTGTCTCAGGTGTATCCTGTCAGGATGAAGGTTTGCTTTGAAAAATCAAAACTCTGATAGGAAACCAGTGACTCTGTACTTAGCTCCCAATGATATCCCAGAACGCAGCATTTTCATGAAAAATTAGGAGGCACTTGGTGAAAATGAATGGAGGTCTATAAAGGATTTTTTAATTTGTGCATTTGATTCTCAACATATATGTGTTACAGATCAAAAGTACAAATATACTGAATTCTTGATGACCTATGAACCCCAGCAGGGCATGGACAGAGGATGGCTTTTATTATCCAATATTCTCACGTCAGCCAGAGCACATCAAACACTCAAGGAACAGCAGGTACCATTCTGATAGAGCTTTAAATTGTGCCAGTGTAAATGTATGCAGCCTGAATTACACTCTCAGTTTCAGAAATGTTTTTTCACTGCTTTCTGGCCAATTGTCTCAGCACATGTCTTGATCTACTACATGAACTGCTAAAAATTATGCTGCATTTCCTGTGTTCTATGTAGGACTTAAAGAAAAGGAAGGGGAGGTTAAGAGAAAATCTCAGGCTAGCTGAGTACAGCAGTAATTTGCTGCCAGCAACCTGAGGCTGAGAAGAATCAATTTTTTGCTTCAAAATGTCTTTTTCTTAGTAAGGTAGAATGCATATAAAAATAGTAATAGAATCATAGAATGGTTTGGGTTGGAAGGGACCTTAGAGATCATCTAGTTCCAACAGCTGTGCCATGGGCAGGGACACCTCCCACTAGAGCAGTCACTCTAGTGACTCCCACTCAAAGCCCCATCCAGTCTGGCCTTGGACACTTCCAGGGATGGGGCAGCCACAACTTCCTTGTTCCAGTGCCTCACCACCCTCCCTGTAAAGAATTTCTTTCTGGTGTCTAATCTAAATCTCCCCTCTTCCAGTTTAAAACCATTGCCCCTTGTCCTTTCACTACACTTCCTGACAAAGAGTCCCTCTCTGGCTCTTCTACAGGCTCCCTTCAATCACTTTTTATTTCTTGTTGTTACCAAAACATTATCCTATTATTTTGTTTTAGTGAGGTAAAAACTTTCATGTTGTGATTGTTTCTTAAAATAATTTGTGCATGAAATTAAAACCAAAAATATTTACTTATATATCCTCAGTTCAAGCCTTCATAATACTTCTTGGGTGTTTTTACATGTGAGTAGTGGGTGTTTTATATGTGAGTAGTCCAAAACTATAATGCCTTTTTTTTTTTTTCCTATTTCTTCAGTGTCTGGAGATAATTTACAAGTGGGAAATTGAGAAGGAAGGTAAATTCAGTCATCTGCCTGAGGTTTGCTGGAATTATGCAGCTGAGCTGGACACAAAACGCAAGTTGCTTTCAGTTCTAGGACCAAAGTCATAAATCATTTTGGACATTGGTGAACAACCCCAAATCTCAGTGTAAGTCTGTACTGCAGTCAAAGGCATTACAGTGGCTTGTTTAAAACAGCCATGCTCCATTTCAATGAGGTAGCTCTGGGATTGTCAGCAGCCAGGACCTTGACCTAGGTACACTGCCCAAGTATTTACCCTCATTTCCAGGTAGGAGATTGGAGCTACCAGTGAGATCCAGGGTCCTACCTCTAACTTGTCATCAATAAGTAGCCTTGCCATTGTGAACTTAGCTAGGAGAGTACACCTGATCTCTCGTCATGCTTCTGGCTGCCATATGATGTAACATTGTTTAGGCTAATCTGAGTAAATATTATGTGTATGAGGGATGTGGGACACTAGGGATGTCCCACAATGCAATTTTTTTGTGTGCTATTTATGTACCAAAGAATGAAGTTGTTGATGCTACTGAGTCATTCAATTTCATTCTGAGAAAGCCAGCCATGTGTCTGGTCTCACTAGCTTTGTATCTGTCCAGAGATTCAGAAGACCTCTGGTGGCTGAAGTTTCTGTGTCCAAGAGCATGTTGCAATATTAGAGACAGTGACAACCTGTGACATGTATTTTAAGTGTGTGGAAAATCTGTTTTAAGCATGTGGAAAGACAGAAAAGGTCAATCCTTTAGAAATATGAGGTGCAATGATTTTGTAAGAGTTGTGTGCAGCTTCAAAGTAATGACCTAATGTGAAATTAGTCAAAGATTCAAGTAGAGTGGCAGTCAGGATGATCAGTGTCACTTGCTGGATGTCAGTCTAATTCTGTACACCCACAAAATGAATCCTAAAGAAATTATTAATTTGGAGTCTGCTCCAAATTTGTTGCAAGCCTTTTGATGGTATCACGGCTCCTCTATACATACAACAGAAGCATTCACAAACTGTTTTCTCAGATAAAGTATTTATACTTTTAATGTTTGTTTATTAACCAGAAGATATATCAGACTTCTTGTCTATAAAAATATTCCATTGCTCAAGAGGAATTTGGGTTTCCACATTATTCTATGAAAAGCATGAAAATTAAAATCTCTGGAATTAAAGGCAAAACTAAAAAGCTAACCATATAACGTCATTCACTAGTCACACAAAGTGAAGTTTTACATACCAGAATAACAAGGTCCTCTTGATACCACTGTTATCTCTTTCTGATGTTTGCAAGAAGCTCTCCTGAGGAAGCATTCGTTTTGGTAAGTGTCTCCATTTGATCCACAAACAGGAATATAGTTTGTATGACACTGAAAAAGAAATTATGAATTAACTCAGTTATACAAAATCATGTGATGAATTTCATCTGCATATTAATATACAGGAAGATAGTTGTGTAAATATGAATTACTAGCAATAACTTATAAACCTCTTCACTAAAGGAAGATTTAAAATTAAGAAAAGACATAGTTTCTCAATGTCACTGGATGTATTCCTTTCAGATCACTGAAATAATAGTCCAGCTCCTTATGGGCTGAACATACGAATTTAGTAGGAAAGATTAAAAGAACAAAATAACTACAGTGGGACTCAGTAATGGCTAGAGGGAATATGACAAGCATCTAGAAGTATTGGAAAGATAAACACACTGAGGAAGGAGAGAACTTCTTCAAGATAATACAAGTATGTATGACTAGGCACAGGGGGATGAAACTGAGCAAAGGAAAATTTAAGGTGAACAGTGCTTCAGGGGACACTTGCTCTTTTTAGTCATAGAATGACCTTTCAAGGGAGATGGAAAACAATCCCCATCCCCATTAAATTAATGAGCATCATGAGTCTGTTTTACTCGGTCAACAACTATAAAAATGGTTTTGTATTACTATACCGAAAAATTTTAAGCTCAAAGTCAGTAGCATTCATACATTTAATAAAAAACACAGAAGAAAGGAAAATTTGTCATTTGGAATGGTTTTGGCGGGAGCAGCCTGTATTTTGCTATTTTCCTACATTGTAGGCAAGATGGATTATGTACCCCTTCTGTGTATAATGTGTTTTAAAATGCTGGGAAACACAAGGAGTCAGGCAACCTGCCTAACACCTGCCTGTGCTGCACCACTCCCTGCTGAACTGGAGGAGACTGTGTGGAAAAGGAGACAGTGCCTTGTTTGGGACCACGATGGTAACTGCAATTCCAGGTACCTCTTGCATCTTTCAAATCCCAAGGCAAAAAACCCCCCAAATGACAAAAAGTAATGAACAAAGACACAGAATACCCACCAAATTTCTTAACCATACAAAATGTATGACTAGACTGGTGTAGTTCAACCAGTGAGAGTTTATGCAAAAATAGCAACATTAGATAAGCTAAACTGCCCCCAAAGGACAAAAGTTTCTTCCCCAAATTCCAAATGACAGCCTCTGTCATAACAGTTTCTTTGTGCTTTGGCATACACAAACCTCAAAATACTCAATTTTTAAAGCATAATTTTGTAGGGAATTATCCTTCTTCCTTTGTCACCCTGCCATAGATGACCAACAGAGAATGAACTAATCATAAATGGGAAGAAATAAATCATGCTGCCAGCTCTGAAAATGATTTCTAAGAGTTTTGTGATACTTTCCCATAGTGAGTAGCTTAGTAGCTTTCAGACATTTATCCACAACCGTCAGTCCTGTCATATCTCACACTGAACAGTCACTTCTAAGGAATAATTAAACAGGCAACTTTTGGAGGGAACAATACATTCAATAGATAATTCTCTATTCAATATTAAAGTTGCTATATGATGTTTTAAATCTGCAAGTTTCTGTCCTGATGATAGAAAATGAGAGTCAAAGTGATTCCTTTTTTACAGTTTGGTAAGACTTTAGTGATTTGGTACAAAGGAATTTAATAAAAAACACAGAAGAAAGGAAAATTTGTCGTTTGGAATGGTTTAGGCGGGAGCAGCCTGTATTTTGCTATTTTCCTACATTGTAGGCAAGATGGATTATGTACCCCTTCCGTGTTCTTTTGTTGTGAGGAAATCCTCTAATAGCTTGAGTGACCAAAAGGGAGAGCACCTCTCCAGGGACAGGACCTGCTCTGCACAGTGTCCTGAGGGAAAATCAACACAGGCTCCATACAACGTTGCATAATTGTGGAATGCCCAGCATCTAAAGGGATGTAAGGTTTAGTCCTTATCTATATTCCTTTTCCTATTCTGTCTTATTAGAGCAGTTATTAAACCATTTGTTGTCAAGCCTTTCTTATTGAGATTGAAAAAGAGCCCCGTGCCAGCTCTGCCTCACCTCAGCTCCCCATGCTGATCCATAACACACTCACTAGGTGTTGATCAGTTTTTAATTTAGGTTCTCTAAAACATCATCCAAATTGCAGCAAAAGATCTTTCCATAATTTTGGTGAACATGTGTTATCCCCTACCTCCATTATAATAAAAAGAAACATATCCTTTTTCCTTACTAGGTCTGCAGAAAGTCGGGATATCATTAAGGTCACTGCAGGCAGAGCACAACTGAATCCTTCAACACCTCTCCTACAGTCTAATTTGTAAATATGATTCTGGGGAATCAAACTTCAATATCTTGCTTTACGCTTGGTGACTCGGCAAGACAGAGAAAGCCTACAAGGTATTCAGAGAGGTCATGGCCTGCAGAGTTCTTGCTGCCATGACTTTATAGCAGTTTCAGTGACAAACTGAAATTTGGCAGCAGATCCAAAGGGGATCCTAGGAGGAAAAACTATGACTTATTAATATTTAAAGTTTTAGAAGACCAAACAGTTAAGAAATGGTGCCAGGTCTGGAGTGGTAGCAGATAAAAAGGAGGAGAAAGGAGTGGTGATGCCTGGAAGGGAACTGAAATCTCTGCACATTTTCTTGAATCTAAGGGACGGTTTGTGCCAGCCTTAGTTCAAGTGTGGCTGTGAATAGCTGTACTCCTGTGTGGTGGTGCTAGTTGCAGCTGAATAATTAAGGTTGAAGGTTATAGGAAGAATTCAACCTGCTATGTGTGAAAAATAAAATACCTTCTCCTCATCGTTATACTTCTTTCCTTAGAGTACAGGATTAATTTTTCAAGAAGTACAGGTGAACTTACAATTAGCCTAAAAATAATACTGTTTTTTAAAATGGATTCTTCAAAAAAAAGTATCAGCTTATTACATGGGCCAGCTTATTTTTTAGTTCTCATGACCTGGATATTAGGAAGCCATAAAGTTCACAACCTACTGAAAACAAGTGAAACCTTTGCTTAGCTTAGGGTTGAATTTTTTTTTTTTTTAAATCATTACTGGGGTTTGATTTTATTATTTTTCCTAAATAAAAGTTACAGCTAGAGTGAAGGTTGATTAATAAACCTCTTTTCCTAAGAATTTTTTCTCCCTTTCAAAGGCAGTCAAATCCCCTTATTGGACGTAAACTGCAAGATTCCCCCACCATAGGTACCCACCTGAACGAGAGCACATCAAAGGCCAACTCTGAAACACTGGAATCTAAAGCCAGTGTAAGATCACACACTCACTGTTGCTATTCTGGTTCCCCTTGATTTATTATTTATTGGAAACAGAACACAAGATTATTTTTAAAACACTGAGCGATATCCCACCCTAGGGCTGGTTGATAACACTGCCACCTCTTGTAGTTTCACTGGGGCTCTCATAATATTTGGTATGTTAGTCCTGGCTATAGATTGCAAAAAGAAAGAATTTCAGTATTCATTTTTATCTAAAAAGTGAGAGGTGGGAGGGGAAAAAAGACTGTCCTGAATGGGACTAATTCTCTCTTTTCATTCATAAACTTCATGATCACTGGTGATACGGTTATTATCTGATTTTCAAAACACCTTAAAATCTTCCAGGATTTAATGTCCCACAAGCATTTGGCCACCAGCAGAGTGGGAAAGAACTCTCTAAGTACTAGGTATTAAAATAAGTAATCCATAATAAATAGTGTTTTTAATTTATAAAGCTTCATCTGGTGTACATGACAATACTTGTCTGCCCTGCTCTGGGTCACCTCCCCTCCTGTCTCAAGTCTCAGGGCAGGATGAGGCAAAGCTGGAGGCACCAGCACCTCTGCTCATGCTGGTTGCAGGGATTGTGGGGGCCCAGTACATGTTGGCCTTCTTTCCCTCATCAATCTGTGCTGCCATCAGGCTTACCAAAATCATGCAGGGAACTAACATGGTGCTACATTCTCCACTTGCTCCCTAAGCACACCTTGATGAAGTTCAGTCATGTACCTTCCCAACCAGTGCTGTTAAAAGAGGAGCTTATGGTTAGGTTTAAAGAAGCCAGCTGATGAGTGGAATTTTTAAAGTGGTGATTCTACACAAACTTCAATACACCTGAAAGATTGGTCAGAAATGGCAAACAAGAAGGTGAGCAGCCCTTACCTGGAACTGACACGCACATTTCAAGCCGTCGCCCTCTTCCTTGCACACTCCTCCATATTTACATGACGACTCATCACACACCTTTACGTCGGATTCCCTTACATTTAGTTCTGTGAAAAAAAATAGAGAAAGGAGACAGAAAAAAAGTTGTAAGATGAGTAATTTTGGGGACTGCCTTGTCCTTAAATCCACTGAGTCCCCCTGTTGCCTAATGTCCATATGGAAATCAAAGGAAAAAAGCCAGGGCTGTTCCCTGTGCTGCCCTCTGTCAGCTCCATCCTGCTCCCCAGGGACAGGTCCTGCTCCCCAGAGCCAGCTTTGGCACAGAAGCTGTGGCTAGCTGCCACTTCACCATGCAAACAGACACAGAGTGAGCGCATGTTTGTACTGCCCAAATTCCCTTCCATGCCCCCCCTGCTGGGGATGCCCCAGTATAGGACCTTACACCACAGAAGTTGTTTCTAGCAGGAGTCAGGACCTTTCACAAGTCACAGCCCATGTTTCTCACCTGCTACCTCTTTTTGCATTACTTGATACAATGGTTCTGAAGAAGAAAAAACCCAAAAACGTCAGAATTTCTCTGCCCGCTTTTCCAGTCTCTGTCTTGCCCAAGCTCTTATCCTTCTGACTAAAAATAAACCAAAGTGTGATTAAACTATTATCATTTTCTTGCACTGTAGGACTAGAGTAATGAAGCAGAGCCCTCTTTTAGTTGCTGCATAAATACATGGAGCACAAATGCAGCTGCTGCCTCAATAAGCTGGCAGCGGAGGCAAAGAGGCTGTATGCATCAACTCCATAGGCCCTAGCACCAGCACAAAGGTTGCTTAAATGGCTTCCAATATTTTGGGCATCCCATCCAAGGGTAGTTTTAAAAGGGAATAAATACACCCTTTGGAAATAAGTATTTGATTTCAACTATATATAGTAGAGAGAACAAAAGAAGGCATCGGTGGGGTAATGGAAGTGGTCAGTGTCAGCCTAAATGTGACCTTGCCAGGCTGTGTGGGAATGGTGCTGTTACTATAGATTGCAATGAAAAGGCAAAAATACCAGAAGGCAAGGGCTCTGGAAAAATCCCTTGCCACTGCTTAAGGCTGCACTGATATCAAAAGATATCATTTGAAGCTGTCTGCACTTTGGCTCAAGTCATAGAATCATTGAGTCATAGAATCATCTAGGTTGGAAGGGACCTTTAAGATCCTCAAATCCAACCATTGAGTTCAAGCACTGCCAGAACCACCACTAAATCATATCCCTCAGCATCACATCCACACATCTTTTAAATACCTCCAGGGATGGTGATTCCACCACTTCCCTGAGCAGCCTGTTCCAATAATTGACCACCCTTTTGTTGAAGAAATTTTTCCTAATATCCATCCTAAATCTCCCCTGGGCAACTTGAGGCCATTTCCTCTTGTCCTATCACTTGTTACTTGGGAGAAGAAACCTCGAGGACACTGTAGCAATATGACCCACTAAAAAGTTTCACTGACAGTGGTCCAATTTAAAATTACGTCTGTGACTTTTAATAAGCAAGCCTTATCCCAATAACCGACTTAAAAAACACACTGAATACCAGCCATTCAGAAATGGAGAAAGGTAGAAGAAAATAATGCTCACTTGCAGTCTTAAATAGGCAGTGTCAACACTTTGGTGTGTCAATGACAGACACATTGGAAAACTGCTCCAGTGGGCTTATGTAACAGTATACACCCCCCCACATATTTTATATAAATAAATATATAATTATATAATAAGTTGTGTAATAAGTTATGCCATATGTCATATACTGATGTTTAATATAGCATAATTATGTATATTTTCATAGCACTAAAGTTACAGTATTATAGTTCAACAGAGGTCCAGTTATAATCCATACATTTTGTTAACTGTGATGAAAAATTTTTAAATTTTTTTTTTTTCTTCCTATATGTCCATCATTCCTGAAGGCATAAATGAGGATGGCAACGTATGTAACACTGGCTAGTAAGGTATCCTGGTTGCCATCACAACCCCATGCACATGTCCTCTAATGTTTTTCTTAATGTCGCCATTTATCAAGCACGACTGCTGCATTGTAGGGACAGAGTTAATGTGACAGAACATCACAGCTTTTCAATTTAGTGTTTCATAACTCGCTCCTGAAGGAAATGTGCTTTTCTTTCTCTTCATGAAGATCTGTTCCACGAAAATGAACAAACTACCAAGATTAATTAAGGGGAAACGATTGTCATATCTGGAAGAAGGATCCACCTTTAGGTAATAGTGCATTTGAGAAAATGCAATTTATAAAAGAGAGTAGCCAGTTAGACAAATTATAGCATGAACAGGTTTCAAAATCCTGCTTTCATCGGCTCAGGAAACTAAAGTGATGTGGGTCCCCCCTTCTCAGCTCTCAGCTGAGCTCGCTGGTCTTGGCGCTTCACAGCATCCCACCCAGTACCCCCATCAGCTGAAGAAACCCCGTGGCAGCTACAACTTGTGATTGAAATCCTGAGGGTCACACGATGTCCAGCTTCCCAAGCAGTGTAACACAGGCTTTCTGTGTCCTCCAGTGTGAAGAGGCACATGATTGCCCGGGAAGAAGCCTCTTTGCCATGGGGGGGAAGGCAAGGCACCTCTCTGAAATCAGAGATGTACTTGTTCCTAACTTAGCTATTGCTCTGACCCAAAAGCTAGCGAGAAAGGGAAAGACTTCAGAGCAAAACTGTTAAGAGGAGATGTGAAGATGAGAGTCGGGAATCAGCCCTTGTGAGGCCCCCTCACCCCAAGAAACCAAGACTTCAGTTTTTTTAATAAATCCACAGGAGGAATTAGGATGACAGAAAGCACATTGTTTTAATGGTTAGTTAATTGTAGGAGTGGACTGTTTTTCTTTCCACATAAATAATAAATGCTTTTTTTTGCATGAGATGAAGCACGGAAGGTCATGCAAAGACCAGGAGCTAATGTGATTTTCCAAAATCATATGAAAGACAAGATAAGTCACCCTGGTGACTGGCACTTGAACGTGACAGATGAACTTTATTTTATGACAAGATGTCTGCTAATTCTTGCTTCCATTCAGTGGCAAATTCCAGCAGCAGTGAAATCAAGCCTCTGACATGCGCATGATTACATCTGATGGAATCACAAGTAAGGAGGAGTGTGGTGGCCATAATGACTTACACATCTATGGCGTTTGGTTCAAAAGCAAATAGATGAGGAGGGGTGTTAGTAGAGCGATGTGAAGAGGAACTGCAGATATCTAACATGTCTGAAAGATGCTCTCTCTTGTGTGGATTTCCCATAGAGAGAGAATTAACATGGAGTTTCTGCAATTATTTCCAGAAGAACAAAGTAATTATCATTATATGTGAGAACAGATCTATGAAAGGAGTACAAACACGTAGCAAATGGTTTAGGGTAATTTCTTACATGTTTCTTTAATGCCTATCGCAACTCATTTCCTAGACTTTTATCCATCATAAATAAGAGAAAGCCTCAGTGTGATTCATTACGTACAGCGAGAAGATGGTAAGTAGTAATCCATCAACTCCCAGGAGAAAATATAATTAGCGCAATTAAATCAGGCTTCCAAATTTATGATAATATTAGTCTCCAAAGACCTGAAATGAGGTATTAAAAATGATTTGCTAGTGTCTGTGCAGCCAATACACTTCCTGGTGGTGTGAAGGCTGACCAGCACAGAGCTGCTTGCAGGAATTTGGCTGCAAAGACCCACATCTAGGTCTTTGGGGTTTTTTTTAATTATTTTGAAATGAATTCACCTTGTGATAACTTGATACATCAATAAAAAATGAGGAAAGCTTTCTCCATTTTGACTCCTTTCAGAGAATTTGAAGTACAGCTCAATACAAGTAGCTGAAGATTGGCTTTTTTCCTGTGACCTCAAAATACATCACTCTGAGGAGTGAACCTCTCATTATAAGCTAAATTACACATGTCAAAATGCTGAACCTGAAGATGAAATCAAATTTGTAGGTTTAAGTACATTAAACATGTTGTTTCCATCTGGATACATTGAGAATAAAATAAAATCTAAGACAGGCAAACCTGATAACCTGTTTTTTCAAAATTTGTTTTTTCAGAACTCATGTTTCTCCAGGGGTTGGCAATAATACACAGTAATGATGAATAAAGAACAAAAAAAATACCTTTCCCATGTGAAAGTGAGCAGATGGGTTTAGTAGCATCATAGCTTTGGCCCTCCTCAATATTTCAGCTGTGCCTGAGAAAAACCCTTCTGCCTGCTTGTTTTCTATTCCTATGGGTAAGACACCAACCAGAGGAGGTGCCAGGACCCCTCATTCCCTTTCCCTCTTGACCAAAACAAAACAAAAGGAAAAAAAACCCCTTTTCCTTAAGGGTTATAAAGCTGAGCTGCTCATGGGATATGTACATTAATAACTGTGTCTTAAATCTAACTTTTGAATAGAACTTCACCAGCCAGGCACGCCCTTTGTCCCACAACAAAGATGAGAATCAGAGAAGTCCTATGCCATAGGTGTTCCCAAGCACAGCCTGTCCGTCTGAACCATGAAGGTGAGTTTGGGTCACATCACAGGTAAATTAAATTGCTGCTAAAAAGGTATTCTGGATGCCCCTGCAATACCTCTGCTCATCATCCCAGATGGTACTCTCAAATCACTTTAGATTACCATGACCTACAGTGGCTTTGACATTTGCTCAGACACTTAGCTCACATGTACACATCAACACCCAATCACTTACATTTAGGTGTCTTAATCTACAAACTCAGCCACATCCCATTGATCATCAACACCCAATCATTTACATTTAGGTGTCTTAATCTACAAACTCAGCCACATCCCATTGATTTTTCAAAATCTGCCCAGTACAGCCATTCCTGCAGTAAGTCATGCAGTTTCTTTCAGAGCTTGTACACAGAGGCTGAGGACAGGAGGCATAATTTTGTGATTCCCCGCATGTGATGTACTTGTTCTGACACTGGCAAAGTGCTGGCATATGTGTTTGAAGTGAGGCAGCATAAGTTATTCCCCATTTCAGCCACTGGGTACAAATCTCATGGATAAATGCAAATTACAACCATATTCACCAGAACTTGTTTCTATTTAATTCATTGCAAGTCTTCAACTCCCCACCGGTTCCTACTATACCTACTACACCAGTTTCTCTCCTTAACTAATCTTTCTTTAGAGGTTATCCAGTATATTTTCTCTGCCCCTTTAAAACACCAGAGCAACATTCAAGAAACAGCATCTTTCTGCTTTGTAAATTCAAATAAGAGGTTTTAGAGGGAAAAGTCTCTGAAGTAGTAGGAGTGTCCATTTGCAGAGCTACTAAAGAAGAAATGACCAAGCACTGGCAGAGAAGGAGCATTCCCCTTGCTGGCATAACACCACCCAACAGTGAGATTAGCTGAGAATTGCCTCTTTTCTGGAGACTTCATAGTTTCTTTTGAGATAGTGAAACTATATGTCGGACTTCCTGTTTGCACAGTAGAAATGTGAAACAGGTACACGGACTCGGGCATGTGGACACACACACATCTCATTCTTTGCAGGAGATGGGAAGCAAATGATGGGAATACAGAATGGTATTTTTATCTTCTAGCAGCTTCAGTGTGCCACATTCACCAGCGTTAACCTGACATCTCTTAACACAACTTCTATGCTTGTTTCTGTAGCAAAAAGTAAATTTAGAAGCCAAACTCACCTAACGCAAGCCAAATATTGCAGGCAAAGTGTTGTTGCCCCTGCTTTGTGCCTGTATGGTGAAGACAGTTTATTTTAAAACAAGCCAGCATGTACTGCTCAGACGTGTATCTGTACACAAACAATTACAGGGAAAGGAAGCCCCCAGGCTTTGTATCAAAGTCTTTGATACCTGCCACCAATGCCATTTGAAGAAGACACCTGTTATTTACTCCCACTTTTTCTTTATCTCATGTTCATAAAGTGTTTCACTGAAACATGGTTCATCCAAGCAGATAGGGAGTGAGCATCCACTGCTGCCTGTCCCTTGGTCGAGGAGGACCCCTGGCTTTAGCGCTGGAATCAAGGGAGCAAGTGTTGTTTCTTGCTTCATCAGTTACAGCACAAAGTATTACTAAAACATGGTGCCTTCAAACTTATGACCTTCCAAAACAAGCATCTATCTTGACAAAATCTGAAAATGACATTTTTTTGGTAACTAATAATTAAGTTATCCATATCTTTTTGCTGTCCCCATTTTTTTCGGTAGTTGCAGATTATGAAAATCATGATTGTAACATTGTAGAGTTTATGTCTCTTGAATCTTCTCAGAAACTGTCTGAGGTTATGGGGGAGGAATAAGAGCAGAAAATCCCTCAAAGTTTAGTAATTACTTGTCTAAATAAGTAGTACTTGCTTCTGTCAATAAAAGTCAAAGCAAGACAGAATGGATCATGCTATGTCGTTCATAGGAAAAAAGTATGTTTTTCAGAAAAGGAAACAGAAAATAAGACAAACTCTACTGGGAAAATATTCAGGGATACTCAGGATGCCATTCAGACACTGCACATCTCCCTTGAACATGGCTGTTGTCACTGATTTGAGATGACATTTTACCAAGAAACAATTTACAAGAAATTAAGAAGATGGAGAGTGTGGATACTGGAAAGATAAGAATGATTTTAAAAAGCTGTTTAAAAGAAATCAGAGAACAAAAAGTGGAAAATTAAAATATGTAGCACAAGACAATCTAATACAACTGTAAGTTTTAAATAACTGAAACAGTTAAAACTGATTTAGATGCCTTTTCTATGATGTAGTATCATTTTCTTTCATGCTTGCACTAAAAGAAAACAATTCACTAGAACAACCTAGAGGTTTTATTAAAAAAAAAAATAAAATTGTTAAAATGCACTTACCCTAAAAAGACATAGACAACTGTTGTCTAATGGAATTAAGGTACTCCTAGGTTTTTGTTTCTTTTTTTTTATTATTATTTGGTCAATAGATAGATGTCTTGGGTGGCTGATGGCAAATCTGTTTCCAAAACAATCCTATGCACTATTATAGGACTAGTTAAACCTGTTTTTTTATGTCTTGATGCAATATTTAAGACTCAATTGTGCAGAAAAAAGCTGTACATTGGCTCTTGAGAATGCTATCTGAGTGAATAAAGCTTGAAATACTTCCCTAACACTACTTTTACAAGACTGCATTAACATTTGATTGCTTAAATGCTCTCCAATTTACCTAGGATGATTACACTTTTACATTTCTAGTCCCTATAATCTCCTCTTAAAGCAGAGAAAAATGGAATGCATACGTGCTGCTAAAGTAATTAGTATTCTTGCACAATAGGAAACCACAGCAAGTTTTAACAACTAGCACTCACACAGCAAGGTAACAAGATTGACTCTGAACCTGAGAGTCTCCCACACTGCAATTATTCTCATTACCAGTATACCTCAGACTAACTCTATTCAGTGTGAAAAAAGAAAGGAAAGTGTCATAGTGATGAGTGTTTGGGTGACAGTTCTGTCAAAATATTGGATTCAGCCCATCGTGCATTTCTGTTTCCATCATGCAAAAAAACCCCCCAGTATTTGTAGAGAAAGTTGAGGTACTTTTTTGTTATATTAAAAATTTTGACAATATTTCAGAAATTATGAATGTATGTAGGTAGGTGAATATTTCAGCAACTGGTACAAATCGACTAGCTGTGCAACTGGTTGGAGACAGAGAAAGATGCAGTAAGAACTTGCAATGGTTTTCTGTCATAAACACTTTTGTATCAAGGTTTGGGGGTACAGCAATTTAACCTCCAGGACATGGGTCTGGGGTGTAATTCTGCTAGCAGCTGTCCATGACACTGACTTATAAACTGGCCTACAAAGCAGAATCTTTTAGTCTTGCTACTAAAAAATTATTGAATGTGATTATGCAAGGCTGTTATAAAGAAGTTAGTATGACATTGCATATTTTTACATAAAATGAAAATAAAATATTAGAAAAGAAACATGCTCATATAGCATACTTGCAGCAACATGAATTACAACGTGTATTATCAATCTTTAGTTTCTAAGGAAACCAAGGCTGTGCAAGAGCAGCAAGTCTCCAAATGTGACTCTGTTGGTTTCTTCCAGCAACTTTTGCCCTCACTGGGCAATTCCATCCAAATCTAACAGCAGTAGAAGCCTGGGACAATGAGCTTCCTACAAGATCATGAAAAATCAGTGTCTGCTTGGAGCAGAAGAGTCTGCAGTCATGTTAATTGGAGGAGTTGAGGGAATGTACATCAGGACAAGGCTCATGTGACAAAATCACAAAATGTGGTTCTTCTCAGAAACACATGCAAGTAAGTAAGTGGCTGTTGACTGTTTTCCACTCATGGCATTGTTACGGTCCTTGCAGATTGAAAGAGACTTGGAAATGTAGATTTGGATCATGTAAACACTTCTAAACATATGGGCTTTTTAGGATACTGGATAACTCATGCTGCCGAACGCTAATGCTTGTATAAATGGATACATTCTGGTAAGATAACTTCAAAAATTGTGCTCTTACACTTTGCCAGCCCTTTTCAACTAGTGGGATTCCTACACAATTTTTCACTTGCATAAATTATACCATTAATTACTGATAGTTGTGCAGCACATGCAATTAAAGTCAGTACAAAAATATTATTTGTCCCTGTTCCCTTTATGCCGACTTGCTCCGTCTCTCAGTCTGCAGAGTACATGGTCAAATATCCAAAACATGTCCAAGTGACTTGCTAAGAGTGTGTTATATCTCTCTTCTCCCCCAGCCTCCAGATTGGGGAGTTTCACTTGATTTCTAGCACTACTGCCCGTGTAAGAACCAAGCAGGCAAGTATACTGCTCCCCAGGAAGCTATAGCTTTGGTTAATGAATCCTTTTCCTGAAGAAATCTTTCTATGCCAATTACAAACCAAGGTGAACTCTTTGGTCCTGTTCATAAAGTAAATCTGTTAGCTATTTCCCTAAGCCTGTAGAGGAATGACAAGCTGTTCAAACACTCCAGTGGAGCTCTCATTTATAGTCCTGAAGAACCTCAAGGCCAAAGAAAAGTAAAATGGTGGTAAAAACTAACACCGAAGCAACTAATTGGCCTCTATAAACATTACGCTTTGGTCTGCAGGTAATCTAAATTGCAAAATAGCATTGGCCAAATTCTGATCCCATTTCTGGCACAAAAATTGAAGACATTGCTGTAGCCTAGGGACCAGTCTGCCAGATTAAGAGCTGGAATAGAGGTGTCATGCCTTGTTGAGCGTCCAGAATTACAGTATTTATTTACAGTTGCGGGATGGATGGCTAATGGATCTGCCTACCCATGGAGCTAAAAGCCCAGCTCCTTCTGTCACCTGCTCCTCACTTCAGTCTCTTCTGTTGCAGAACAGGCCTTTGCATGAACAGCACTTTGATGCAAAGAAGACATAGCCTTTCTATAACCATTTCAGTCATCACCCTTCCCTGATCACTGCCTTCAGAGTTCTGCCACTGTCAGAAAAAGGAGCCTTCGCCTCTGCGAGCAACAGTAAGGGAAGCAGTAAAAAGGTTCATAAGGTTTTTTGTTGTTGTTGAAACAAGAGATGAAATCAGAGGAAGCCCGAGCACATCATAAGTCTGCCCATTTAGTACAAAGCTGATACATTTTCTTTGCTCTCAGAGTCATGCCAACATATGGTTGTCTTCAGTGCTCTGGAAGTCCTAATGTGAAGAGCGACTTGGGCTCTTTATGTGGATTTACAGTTTCCTCTAAGGAAAGTTATGGAAGTTGCTAAGGGTTTTTCTGGTTTTTCACTTTACTTTAAAGACATGCCAGGGAAACTGGGAAATCAAAGCCAACTATAAATGCTACATTAACCTTACCACCTTCCCTTTCCCTTATTCCACTTGTGGTTTCAGTGTCAGGGAGAAGTTTAAATAGCAGCTGAGTATTGATCCATCAGAGCTCCCCAGGCATCTGTGTTCACAGCTGTGGAACAGCCTCCCAGGTTGTCAACTAATACACTTAGGGATGCGTTGTCTTTCTGGGAGCAATTTTGTTTTGATGCATTTTGAAAACTTTAAAATTAATTTAATGGGTTTTTTTTTAAATCTCCCAAAGATAATGGAAAACACTGGAGGAAACCAGTGGATATTTGGGCATAAACAAATACAGTACTTATGTAGATCATACAGCACAACTCAGATTATTATACATACTCTGCCTGTCACACGGGTGTATATAAATGATTGCCAAAAATGGTATGTTTTACTGGAAAAATTAAAAATATTTTTTAAAATGTGAAATAAATATATATACATGCTTTTCAAACTCATTATTTTCAGTGTTCAGTACTGACTCCAATGCTACTCTCCTCTCCTTCTACCGTCCCATTATCCCAACATTCTTCCTTCAGACTTAAAAAGACAGAAAAGGAAGAGAAGTACCTGGATGCCAAAGTCTTTTCATTTCTCAGCTATAAAACTGAGAAAAACAGGTGGCGTTTCATGAATTTCTAGGAAAATGCTATTTGCTACAACATGGTTTATATGAGAAACAACTCTATTTGAAAAGATATTTTGACATTTAGCATACATAATCCGAGGCTCCAGTCCCATAGGTGCCCGGGCAGAGACTTAACCTTGGACATCTGTGCAATCTAAATAAACTAAGTGGAACTGATCATGTGTAAGATTAAGAACACCTTTAAGTGCTTGGAGGATCAAGGACACAAGCAATTTGTTGAGGACCTGATTTTTATGCAAATAATAATTAACTTGACTAGGCCTTCCATCTATTGGAGACAAACGTATAGAGAAGTATTTTAAGACTCCATCTATTGGAGACAAATGTGTGGAGAAGTATTTTAAGACTTTGTTTATTCTTCATATTTGAAATCTTCCCTTAAAAGCAGCACAAAATATCTGACAAAAAGTTGTCAGATAGTGTATTAATCTACTTTTAATTATTCGCTCTCTAAGGGGAAAATGCTGCTCTAAGGGGAATCTGCAAGATGATTTGATAGCAGAAATCTAAAATGTGGCCTCTAAATAGCTTAAATTTTAAACATTACTCATCACTTCCAGACCTTATCATTAACATCTATGTGAAATATCATCATACCTAGAGGCTGCAGCGAAGATCAGATCCCCCTTCTGAAAGACATGGATAAGAGCCAGTCCATGACTTACAGCATAAGCAAAATCATACAAACTGTGATAAAAATTAGATATTATCATGGCCAGTTCCTGGATGAGGAAGAAAAGCACAGAGAGATAAAATGATTTGTCCAAGGCTGCAACACAAGGCCAAGGCAGAATGCCATGACAGAACTTGTCCCTGTCCTATTGTTCTGCTACAAGGTTATCTTTCCTCAGTCTCTTCACCTTCCCTTTAATAGAAAGGTCTTCAATACTACACCTAGAAAATCATTATCATCACCAAAACCAGAGTGAGCACAAAGACTTAAAGAGTCTTTTGGTCAATTTAAAAAGTGAGAGAAAATAGAATCCTAACTTGCTAAGGCTACTAATGTTAACTAAAGAGCTACGTTGATGCCTTAACGCAGCTTGTAGGACCCATTTGCTGTATTCAAATGGCTGATAATCGTTGCTCAGGATTTAAACTGTGCCGTTGTGATGTGTCTTCATGCAGAGAGCACCACGCAAACCCAGGTACATGTCTCAGAGTCCTGCGGGGAAAAACTGTTGTTTATTCAGAAACAATGTTTTCTATGGGGTTCTCTTGAGCAGCAACACATGGGAGATGTGAACTTTTGGAGTGTGTTTTGCCACAGAGGGTGAGACAGAGGTTGAAAAGAAGACAAATACAAGGGGGATAAGTTGAGCTCGAATCAAACATAGATACCATTTTTCAGAAAGGACAGTGTCTTTTTGAGGGTGTGAGGAAAAGGATCTCTGCTCTGCAATTTCTCCCACTGTCAAGCACCTCTCACCCATGTGGTTTCCTCTGACAGAGCAGTCGTTTGTTCTTGTGCACCCAGCACTGGTTTTCTAACAAAGATGCCTCATCTGCCCTCTCTCTTTCCAGTCATCTGAGTTTTCCAGGAACTGATCCATTCCTTGGATAAATCATAAGAGAAAACACTTCTGCAAGCTTTAACTATGAGCGTAGCTGAAGGCTGACTGGGCCTGGGGAGAAACCAGGGTATCCAACTGACATTTTCCAAAAATGACAGCAAGTCACCAGCCATCTGAAGGTGACGAGGCCAACAAAGGTTTTGAAAGCCTCACAAGATCTAGAAACTGTAAACTTGTAATAAATCTAAGTTTTCCTAAGTTTACAAAAGTTGAAGGCCCAACCAGGCTTACACACAAATTTCTGAAAGAAAGAAAATTTCATGTATGTATAACCTCCATGCTGTTGCAAACAGAGACTACAGATCAAACTTGATGATTCAGATTGTGGTCATGGGACAGGAAGATCCCAGAACTGAATTTCAAATCTAATTCAGGTTAGTAGTGGCTGCTACCCATCTTCTTTCTGGAAGAGTCTGACTTGTCTTTGTCAGAGAAAATTGGTAAAGTATTTCCCATGCCACAAGCCCCATTCAGGGCTACTTCTGAAAACTATTTTGGCAGCTCTGCACAGGTGGGCCACCATCTCCAATTGAACACCTAAGCAATGTGGTATTTAACATGACAACTGCCCATCTGCACTAGTATTTTCAATGTTAATAGACACTGACAGAGCTGAGACAAAGAAAAAACTTACAGAAAACAATCTTCTTGCAATTATGATTATGAATGTTTTTCATAATCTCAGTCAAGCTCTTTGTGCAAGATCTCCACTGATGCTGCTGATTGATTCTTTGTACAGAGGATTACTGAAGGGCCTGTGAAAACAAATAACAGGAAACATCTTCCCTGCAACTCCCTAATGCTGTTCACAACAGTTTCATAAAAACACAACCTTACTTGTAACCAGGTGAGGGAAATCAGCAGGGCCTCATGGCCAACTCTTACTTATTATATTCTGCTCCCAGCAGCTGTAAATTCAACACTTCGCTAGGCATTAAATTTACTCTCAAGAAATATTTTCTAACAGAGGTGACAGAATTATTGCACTGTTGCAGCTGTGGGGACAGATGGCAGTATGCCAAAACTCCAAGAAAATTTTAAATTAGAAATCTGACCATCTGTTATAGGTGGGAAAAAAGGGTTTTCATACCCAGGCTCCTCCCTCGGCCTTGTAATTTTCCTGGTACTGAAATGCATGACATGGTGTGCAATGGATGCAATATGCTTTCCAACTATTTCTTGTTAGCAACTGGTAAGCACTGGAATGTTTTAAATATGGAAGGGAATCAATAATTCATTCTTGAATTGAAAGTACAACGCGGGGTAGTACTTTGCAAAAACTTCCAGTTACTTTGGGATACTCCCTGCAACAAAATCTGCTTCTGTTTACTTACCTGTTACTCGAAACAGGCAAAACCCAACAAGAAGAACCTAATATTTTTATCACCGTCGTCCTAACTAGCTCTTCAATCAACAGTTATAGCTGGTGTAACTTTAAACATGAAGGTAAACAGTTTAACAGCTTTTTAAAGATGTATGGAAAAAAATGGGAGGAGGACTCTATTTAGATAGGAAATAATATTTAACCCTCATATAAGAAAGTTTTGAAATTTTCAATAAGTATATAACTAGAAACTTTTTATTAACTATTTATTAAGCATGAATATTGACTATATTGCTTTTATACAATTCCACATTACAGCCTATAAGAATGATAGAAATGTATAAAAGTGGACCTGATATATCATATCATACATTCATAGATGGGAAAACGTGCTACGCACAGGAACACAGATGAATATGGCAAGTCCTGCCACTAAAATGTACACCCCAGTATTTCATTTAATCAACAGTGGAGATGACTATATAAAAGAATGATTATAGTTAAATACTAATACTTAATTTTAATTCTAGATATCATTATAATCCTACCTGAGTTATTCAAATGATCATTTTGTTTCTATTTTTGCTATTCTAAATAGGGGTTTCTGAATAAACCCCTATTATTTCAGAGTAAAGTTTCTGAATACATCTAGAGCCACGTATTAACTCAGTAGCTTCTTCAAAGGTCAGTTGCACTTGTGAATATTAAAAAAAAATGAACAAGAACTTTCACAGATTCTCACAGCAGATAAAAGACCTGCAGACAATTCCAAGACGCAGGCTTTCTGCAGGAAATTCACACTGCCCATGGGCCATCTCTTTCTTTCCAAGTCTCTGCTTCTGTCTGCGCAATGCTCTATGAAAAATGCCTGAGGCCTCCGGGTCCATTAAACGAATATCTTTAAAGCCAACTGGTTCATAGGACCCCATGAACAGGCTGAAGGAGCTCCCTTCTCCAATCTGAAATGTCACCAGAGACACTCTAAAGATGTGTAAATCCCAAGCACCAAGTCAGCACCCTACCTAGGCCCTTTTTGCACAGAATAAAGCCATTTGCAGTGAATACTTTTTTTGTAGAATGCTCTTTGCAATCTGAAATGTAGCTGACATACCTTCAGAATATTGAAAAAATCATGAAAACTGTTATAAACAGACCAGATCGTTTAGGGGCAGAGAAGTCACATTTCCACAACAGTGACCTTTTTAGGATTACTAAAGAGACTTGCCAAGGAAATCTGGCAAAGTCTTATTTTTAGTACATGGCTTTTATAAGCAGATCACACCTGATACTGATGGGTAATTATGCAGTCACTTTATCAACTTTCTACTCCTGGTAAATGTTTGGCACCATGTACAGGTTTCCCACAAAAACTGATTTGGGGCTATTCTCTCAGTGATTTGGTGACTGTGGAAAAATATTCTGTTTATGTGAGGTTGTCTGAAACAATAAGATATCAAACACTAGATAGATCTGCTATTGTGTCACTGCAGGGCTTCACAACCACTATATGTACTCTGTAACACCTAAGATGTCTGCATGACTTTTAAACAGATGAACGCAAATTTTAAAAGCAAGATAAATAGTAATTCAGATAGATCAAAATGCAAAAAAAGAGAATAGATAATAAAGAGCAGTGGCAAGAGTCAGAAGAAGGATGGCAGGCATTAAATAAAAATAAATAAATAAAAACTCTTGGAAGGGGTTCAGTAGCTACACTTAACTGCCCCACATAATAAGAGTTTTCAGCATTGCTTACTGGCCTTGTAATCCTTTCAAAAATTATTTCAAAACATAGATTTAACATCCTTATTATAAATCTAGACTTTAGACTTTCATTAAAAGGGCTCACAGCTGGGTGCTTTTAGAAGGTTTGGGAAAAAAACAGTGGGCTAGAAGCAGTTGCTGTTTAGAACAGCATGAGTCTTTTATAACATCTTTGGCTGGTGCCGTGCATTTTTAAACTTTTTCATGCATTTAGAACTTCATGCCTTTCCTCCCAGTTCATGCAGAATTTTGAAACAGCCATTAACCAACACATTAGTGGGAAAACCAAACGCTTTGTACCGGATGCCATCGTATGACACTTACTGATGTGCTTATGTAAAAGCCCACTGCAGATTTTCTGAGGTTGTCTCACTGTACATGCCTGAGCCACAGTTTTGTACTGAGAACAATAAGCAGCTCCTCTGCTGAGCACAGGAACTGAAGCTGCCCTGGGATCACTCCTTCAGCACACAGGGGAGAGGGAACACTTTTAACCACCTTTTTTACCGGTGGGTAACTTTTTAACCGCTTCACACTCAGAAAGTGTGAAGCCCTGGAGAGATCCAAATAAATGTATTTTCTTTCCTTATTCTATTCATTTCTTCCTTCTCACTGTGGAATATTAACATCAGTCATCCTGCATTGCTCAGCTGGACAGCATCCTTCAGTCCATGGGAAGGACCTTTAAAATAATGCAGCTGGAAGACTTCATGATCAGCTTCACAGCTCACTCCTCCTCTGTCTATTTCCAATTCTGTAGTAAGGCCAAGTGCATCTTTCCCATTCTGCATATGCAGAAAAAAGTCCTTTGACAAAGTCACATCTTAATTGATACTGGGGGTAGGGTGTTGAATAATTAAGATGACTGAAAAGATGTGTAGTCCAATGCTAGCATTAAAATGCAAGATATAAACAAAATGGCCTGAAAAGTTCATCTTTGAGAAACATCATGTAGAACTCATCAACAATTTAAAACCTACCAGGGTGGGTGGGGAAATTTTATCCCATTTTATCAGTGAGAAATCACAAATTTATTCTTTCTTTGCTTACTCATTATACTTTTTGTCCTAGACTTGTCATCTCCTTTTCTAATTAACATGTTAACTTAGGGTGAGCTTTCAACATGGAACTTATATATTCATTGGAACACACGGGCAGCCAACCCTTTGGAGAAGAAACTGGATTTGGAAGGGTATTGCAAAAAGCACCACGCTCAGAATGTATAAAAAGTAAATAGAACAATTTTAAAGGAAATAAATATGAATCTGTATAAAAATGGATGATGTAGGCTATTGTAGGCTCTTTTTATAATAGCTACCCTACAGTTTTAAACAAGCTAGGGAGTAATTCTCATTGTAAACAAAGGTAGAAGATAAAGGCAGTAACATATCTGAAGCAAAAAAAAGCAATCACACGAAAATGCAATTATGCAACAGAAAGCTACTTCATGTAACCTTAAACTTATAAGCAAAGATGAGTCAATAGATCTGCCTTTGGAAAGACTGACTACAAAGACAGCATCTTATATTTTCTACATAAGCGAGTAAAAATTATGCTGGCATTGCTAAGATTTATTTGTATTATAAAAATGAAAACAGTTTTTCTTGCCTAGGTCCAGCACACATTACTTTATCTGAGCAGCAAGATGATGACATTCTCTGATTCTGCCTTTTGAGCCTTTTTCTCACCTATTATATATGGTTCAAAAATTCTTTAAATAGGTTATTAACAATAAATACAGCATTTTCCTTCCTCTTCCCAGTATCTTCGTTTGAGATCTAACTCTTTAATGGTCTCTGAAAGCAGAGAGTCGTACAATATAGTAAAAATCTCAGATATGAAAACATTGCTTCATTCATCATGGGACTGTTTTCTCTCCTTCAGAATGCCTGGATGTTGTACTTCTTATACCCCTTCCTCATCATTATGGCATTTATGCTTCCATTTCAAATTTCTCTTGAAGGATCTTAAAGGTCTTGTGCTCTGACTTTTTTAATGGCATTTGAAGAGGATTCTTTGAATAATGCTTGATCAGTACTACGACTTTTATTTTATTATTGATATTTAAAACACTTTATTAATATATTATGTTACCATCTTTTTGCAATAGCTTTCTACTCCATAGCTACCAATACTTTCTATGACAAAAAATGAAACACTGCATTTTTTCTGATATGTAAATAGGATTGCACTTACTACAAAGTTTCCAGCTTCTGCATTGGAGTGAGAACCCCTGATACATCTCAAGCATTTAAGAAGGAAATGTGAGCATAAGACACTAAAGAGTCTCTTGGTACTTTCTAACCAGCCCTGCAGTCTAAATAACCAGGGGTTCACAGCTACAGAAGCTGTCATAAGTTCTTCTGCCCTGTAGTCTGGATGAAAAGCCAGATGATTTAACTCTCCGAAAATCCCCTGGAACTTCTATAAATCATGGAAAGAGAAAATGGAAATGAATACTGGTTGTATACCTGGTCGCTATATTACAGATTGTTTTGGATCCAAAATCCGTTGGGCATGGATCCCTCCTGTAGGTTGCACATAACCCAGAAAGTGTATATGACAGAAGCAATGGGGAAACCACAAACTACAGCATTAAGATTTTTTAAACATTATTAAATATAGCTACAACTGCAGTAGCATGAAAGGACCACAGTCATGTGGGTCATATGGAAGGCACTGCCCACAAATACAATGGCTGACAGTCCATACACAAAGAGCAAGAAAGAGCCTTTAGAAAAGATAAAATGCAACTGGAACTAAACATCTTCTTTGCCTCAGTGTTTACTGTGAAGATGGGGAGAGGTTCAGGTTCCCCTGTCATGTAGAAAAGCTTGTCACTCAATCACAGACTCACAGAATCGCCTAGGTTGGAAGGGAACTTTTAAGATCACCTAGTCCAACCAGTGAAAAAAAGAAAAAGAACCCCAAAAACCCACAAACAAACAAAAAACCCCTACACAAACCCCACACCACACCCAAAACACCACCAATCCACTACTAATCTATATCCCTGAGCACCATGTCAACTCGTCTCTTGAATATCTCCAGGGATGGTGTCTCAACCACCTGTTTCTTCATTTGTGAAGGGTTCCTGTTAAGTGTTCCCAGGCAAATCAACAGAAAAGCAGTCAGAAGAACAAAATTATACCAGAAGAAAACCCCACCAAATAAATACGGTATGCCATGGAAAAGCCAGCATGACGGGATCTGTGACTTAGAAACCTGATGGAGTCCTTTGAAGGAATAAAGAAGTAGGTGGACGAGAGAGATCCTCAGATGCCTACATGCGCATTTGAAAAAAGTCTTCATGAAAAACTCTAAGTAAGCTAATGCACCAAAGGACTGATCACATACAGAAATATGCCCAAAAGAATATTAGGGCACAGAAAGTCACTTTTCTGATCAGAGGGATGTGCCCAGTGGAGTCCAAGAGGGGTCTGTGTTCAGCCCTGTTCTTCAGTCTGTTCATAAATGATTGGAAAAGGACATGAACAGTGAGGTGAGAAGACTTTCTAGTAGTATCAGGTTACACAGGGTGATAAAAAAGATGGCTAATGGAAATGTTGCAGAAACCTTACAAAACTGAGGGACTGGATTATAAAATGGCTGGTGTAATTCAATGTAGATAAATGTAAAATAAGGCACATAGAGAAAAATTCAACTTTGTATACACATATATTAGCAATAGGTCCTGAGATTATTATTAAGAACAAAATGCTGGCAATATAATAGACAGTTTCACAAAAATGTCAGGTCTGTTCTTAACAGTGATTAAAAAAACCAAAACAAATTGAATGTTATGAATTATTAGGAAGAGAACAAAGAATAAACCAGAGAACATTATTATGCTACCATGTAATCTAGAGTGTACCCTGCCTTTTTAATAATTTGTGCCGTCTGGTCCATTATCACAAAAAGGACATAGTAGAATGGAAAAAAGTTCAGAGACAACAAAAGGAAGATGAAAAAATACTGAATCTGGTTCTTCTGCAGCAAAAATGGAGTCCAAACACAGATTTTTTTCCTTTTCAAAGATATTCCTAAATACGTAACAAACTTCAGCATGTTTTTCCGCAGCTGCTGTACAATGAAACTCCTGATGTTTACAGCTGCAAAGCAATTACAGACATCTGGGTGAAAATCACCATGTAGATAATAACATTATTACCCAGTATCCTTGAATAAGAAAAAGGAAAAACTTTCAGAAAACTACTGCAAAGTCTTAAGAATGTTGTCGCAAACTAAATTTAAAGGCACAATCTTCTAAATTATCCTACGCAATTTGTGTTTCTGTCCACTAAGAGTCTCACATTCTCTAAAACTGCTGTTTAGCTTCCTCCTGAGATAAAGAGAAACCCCCAATAGCTATTTCTATTCTTGTTCTCCTAAATGTACTCCTAGCTCCTAGCCACATCCACTGCCATCCCTCAGCACAGCTCTTGAGAAAAGCATTTTCTCAGCATGGAAATTAAAGGGGAAAAGGCACTTGTAGGGTTATAAGCCGTGTTACTTTGTGGTCTCCACCTGGCGTAATTTTGGCTGCATTTTGGCTGCCTCCCAAGAGGAACTCGGGTGGTTAATTGGGTCCTGGAGGAGCACAACATTCAAGGCACTACCACACTGCTTCTTTTACTGTGCAGATCTCCAGTCCAACAGTTTGGATTGACAAGCGTTTTGCTTAACATATTGACCATTTCAGTCAGACCCATCTGATCACCGCTCCTGCCAGGCAGACCTTATACTCCCTTATCTTCCTACACCTTCCCCGCCAGGAGCCCTGACACAACCCTCCCTGGTTCTTCACCTCCCCTGGATCCTGAGATCCTCCCTACATGCTATAGCAACAGGGCAGACCCTTGCAGTCTTCTGCTAATCTCTGTCTAGTGCACTGTCTTACACTGACAGGGCATTATAAAAGGCAGGCAGACAGATTTTTCCCTTGCTATGCTAACTGTGGCACATAAGCATGAGAGCAGTCATTATGCCTCTTCTCTAGAGGCATAATTTCTTCTCTAGAGAAAATGGAGAAGGGCTCAAAGGGGAAGAAGGAGAGATGAATTCTCAGACAGCTGAAGCCGCAGCCATGGATTCTCCTACTTCACAGCAGCCATGACTTACCCGAGTCAGACCTGCAGGTGCCCTGAGCATTGGACAGCTTTTCTCAACCTCTCTTATATTTCACAAGAAAACTGAGATGTGCTGCTCCCAGTTTTAAGTGTTCAACATTTGCATGAAGGCAGAATAACCTGTCCTATGATGCATGCATCTGAGTAACTAAACTTTAGTTTAGTTAGTAAAACTAAAGTTTTACTTTAGTCTGTTCTAAGAGGGGATGCTCTTTAGAAGTAGGGGAAGGGGTATTTGAGGAAATATCTGTGCATTTATATATTCAAGTTTACCTCTCTAAAATGGAGTCTGGTTGGCAAGAATGATAACGTGAAGTCTTCCCTTTACCCACAGATAAAGTTATTATGATCAAAGTATTCTTCCAGCACCATAATAACAGAGGAAATAGTAAATAAGGCTTGTCTCCCCTTCCAACATGGAGAAGAAGGAATTCAGCTGCACTTTATTCTAGTGTTCTGGGTTCCCTCAGTGTTCACCACCTTCAGTGTTAGGGACATATCTCCATGCCATCTGTGATACATGTGGGCCATATGTTACATTCAAAGCTGAATACGCTATCCAAGGACTTGATACGGAATAAAGTTGATGGGAAGGATTGAAGAAGAAGCAGGAAGCTTCTATATGCAAAGCTGAAAGGTAACAGTAAGTGGCAAATGTGACCCAGATCATGTTTTCCTGAAATTCAGACAAGAGGTCTGAAGTTTAGAGCCCTTAAGATTACAAATGCTTGTACTAAATTTCAGTATTTGAGGCACTACACAAAAAAGCTTCCATATAAAAAGATCCATCAAAAAGTATCACCATTACAACGTTGCAAATGATGAAATTAAACCACTTCCCATAAGCAATGGAAGATACTTTCCCAGCATAATTTTTCAATTTAAGTTACTATTGCAACTGTAGCACGGTTTAAAATTGTAGAACAGAAGGGTCAAAGAATATTATACATTAGGACAGGTGGTTCTATGATATTTTCTTGGTATAATAAGGTACCCTTAATGAAGTCATATGAAATCCTTGCTATAAACATCTTTTAGCTCAGAAGCAAATTTTCTGAAGAGTCATAAGTGCCTGAAGAGAAATGGAATAAAATAAATAATGTCTCCTCAACCATAACTGTAGAATATTGGAGAGATATTAAAATAAAATGCCATGAGAGTTTATTAGGTAAAAAAACCCCAAAACCCAATATTCTTTATGTTTTCACCTCCTATTTCAATAGGAGCCTGGCAGTGGTTAACTTTCCCTGATACCACTTGAAGACTTATGCTACCTGCACTGTGGGACACTGAGCACCCTGTGACACAGACAGGGCAGAAAGCAGAGAGAGCTGCAGATGGGTAGTTCACTGGTCCCCACAGAAGCAAATGTTGGAGCCTGTTAAAGCAATCTGGGAGGCGAAAAGGATGCACAAGACATTAAGGCTGAAGGATTGGACCCTGGGCAGAAAAACCGAAAGGGATGTTCAGGAAAGCCTGGGACATGACAACCTAGTCACCTGAAGCAAAAGACTCTTACAGAAAAGGAAGATGGTCCCCACCTCAGACACAGAACTTGCAGTGAACATGACACAGCTCAACACCGTTCACAGCCCCTGGGCCCCGCAGTGCCCCCCAGCTGCCCCCAGCCCAGGGACTGTGTCCTTTTGGAAAGACCAGACTCCTGCAGAAGTGTTTCCTGGGTATCCCAGAGCAGCGCCAAAACAAAAGACAGGACCTATGCTGCAAAGTCAGCACAGAAACAATGGGATTCAGTGGAACGTACTAAAATAAATAATGCCTTGCCTTTTTGATTGAGCAAATTGTTGGAGAAAAGCTCCATCTGGCATGATTTCTTCCAGTGTCCTCTTACATTTTTCTTTCATTCTTAAGTTTCCTTTGATTCTTTTTTAAATAGAAGAATTTGCCAGACTAATTTTCCTTATATTAATCAGACTATTTGAAAAGTCACTTTCCTGTGGTGTTAATAGTCCCAAGACAGGAGAAACAAGCGAATAAAGCAAAATAAAGAAAAAATAGGGGCTCATTGAAAAGGCTTTAAACTAGGTTTGAAGGGGACAGGGATGGGACTAGGATTACCAAAGAGAAGCCTGGGAGCAGATTACCAGTGCTGGTTGGTAAAAGCAATAGTAAGGTCCTGTGGCCTGTTGTCTCAGAAATGGGGGGTGGTAACCCACATGGTAGTGATGACATCGGGGACAGTGATAAGTAAGCAACCACAGAAGGATCTAAGCATGGTCAGGAGGGTATTAGGACTCAGTCCCCCCCCAAAAGTGGCAGGAAAATTAGCCCATCTTAAGTGCTTCTACACAAATGCATGCAGCATGGGCAACAGACAGGAGGAGCTGGAGGCCATTGTACAGCAGGAAAATGACTGTAACGTGGT
>BJBW01001788.1:54637-95453 GCA_004320125.1 Scolopax mira | reverse complement strand
GAGCTGGGACTCTTTAGCCTGGACAAGTGAAGGCTGAGGGGAGACCTTATTTATGTTTATAAGTATCTAAAGGTTGGGTTGAAGGATGTTGGAGTCGGACTCTTTTCAGTTGTTTCCAGTGATAGGACAAGGGGCAACGGGCTCAAGCTGAAACATGGGAAGTTCCATTCAAATATGAGGAAAAACTTCTTTACAGTGAGGGTGACAGAGCCCTGGAACAGGCTGCCCAGGGAGGTCATGGAGTCCCCTTCTCTGGAGATCTTCAAGACCTGCCTGGATGCTGTCCTGAGTGATGTGCTCTAGGTGTTCCTGCTTTAGCAGGGGAGTTGGACTAGATGATCTCTAGAGGTCCCTTTCAACTCTGACAATTCCATGATATTTCCCTCCGCAATGGTCATGTTCACAATCAAACTTTTGTTATCCAAATGAATTTGCATCTCTAACTGTAGGCTGTAGCCCAGGTGTTAAAAAGATCCTACTGTAGATACCTGCATTCCTTGAACAGTAAATCACTTATCACACTTTCTGTTAGGAAGTACTGGGGAACATTTTGTGTGTCCAATAAATTTCATTGCATTTTTTTCTGTTTGGGCAGAACTTTGGTATCAATCTGTCTCTGGGTTGTAGGGAAATTTTCAAGAGCTCTGCATTGGCCTATTTGTTCACATTGACTTCAAGTGAAAACAGAATGATGAGCATGTTTGAAGATTCTATAGCAGAAGTAAATTTGAATAAAAGGGTAAGTTATTGAGCCAAATTTGGAAGCTGTATCCACTTACAGTAGGAATACATTTGACATCCTGATAACAATTATTTCCATATTTAACAGTTTGAGATGGGTGCTGGACTGAATTTTCTTTATGAAAATATATGGGTGGATACCAATGAGAGTATCTTGGATGCTCAGGTCTGAGAAAAAGAGTCTAGTAATGCACTGGTCTGTCTCAGCAGGATGTGTGCCCTGCCTGCTGCATGTATTGTTATGTATAAGTCAAGTAAAGTACAAATCAATAGCACCATTTTAAAGTCTCTAAGATGTTTGGCCTTGAACTCCCTCTTTTTCTTTTGGCCGGCCAAACGTGGAAACAAAAGCAAGCCTTCACAGGCAGAGGTGAAAAGAAAGCATGTCTCTTCCCTTCCCCCTTCCCTCCCCCTCATCCTCTGAAGGAGAAAAACCAGTAACCCACCTCTCAGGAAGAATCTGCACTCATTTTCATGCCTATTACAGTACAACTGAGAAACGACAGTAAGGCAAAAGCTAAGAAGAAAGTGAAAAAGAGCAAGAACATATTTCGTCTGAGAAGATCTCTTACCACATGGGTAATATTCGGGCTGGGGGGGGGGGAGGCGGGTAATAACTAAGTCTTTTTAAAAGCCCAGAAGTTTCAAGAAGCACAGGTCATCCTTTCCAAAAGGCTGAAGTTTATTGTACACTCCTTGAAAAGCTCAAGAAGTCTACTCATTTACAAGTAAGAACTACAAATGATCACAATGCTTTATAATTTGACCCTATCTAAATAATTCAATATTCACTATGTCCAATGTAAAGCCAGCTTCCATTGCAAATGTATTCAATTCAAAGTAATTACTGCTGAAACTTGTTCTCCAGTAAAATAATACCATTTCATTTAGAATTTTCTCCCCACTGAACACATATTCTGGTTATAGAATGGTTATAGTCTTCTGGTGAAATCTAGCCCTCTGAAACAAGGTGTTGTGTCTCCAAGGTATGCTCCTGAAATCAGAAAACTAGCATACAATTCAGCATGAATGCCAGCATCTGCCCAAGACTAGTAATAACAGAGATACTTGGCTTAAGAATGAGGTGCTTCTCTAAAGCTCTAAAAATTTAAAAGGAAACAATGATGTTCTTCAGAGGAAATTATTATGTTCTTCCAAAGTTCCTGGCTCAGAATTAAAACCTAATCCTAGTCTTGGAGTCAGACCCTGTGTTAATAGTGAGTGCTTTGTCAGTGTAATTGCCAAGTGGATGTTCAAACAAAGTAGCTTCAAGCTAACTCTGAAGTGTCCAGATGTTAAAAATGGGTTTTACAATTCTCATACCTTTTTCCAAAGACATTAGGATCCAACTATCGTGTTTAAGTATTGTTCAATCTCAGCAAAGCACAGTTATTTTAGATAACTAGAAATTACTAGAAATTGCTATGGCATTATCAGAAAGACAAAGCACTTTTGAGGATGTGACAAAGAAGTGGTGGGGGTGAAGGTATCCTTGTGTTTCCCATGAGGAGAGAGGGCAAGAAAAGGAGCCTGGGGGCAGACCGTGGTAAAAGAGAAGGAGAGAAGAGATGGTGGTACTGGGTTCAAACATGAAAGCCAGGCAGCTAGCATGAATTGCCATTTGCATGAACAGAGTCATGAGGCAGGGAACTAACGAGGATTAAATGATGCCTCACAATTTGCTATCCTGCTTCCTCTAAAAACACAGAGGAGAGCACAGGCAGCATCAGCACTACCTGACCCTGTGATTAAAGAGCTGTGGCAAAAACTTTTAAAATGTTCTTCTAATCGCTTGTTACAAGAGAAACTTAAATTCTGATTGAGAATATGCTGTTGGCTACATTTAATGGAGAGAGAGAGCTTGCCAATTCTTCCATCAGCAGAGCGTGTTCTGGGGAATTTCCAATGGGAGTAGAAGTAGGCCAGCCAAAATGCCATAAATAAAAGATGAAGTAAGATAAAAAGCCCACCACTTGAAGGACACAATTTAAGTTGCCTCCATTGCAACCGTGATATTAAAATTTCTCTAAAGCAGCTTTTTTCCTTTGCTTAATTATGCGAAATAAGTCGTGTTGGGTGTGGGAAGAGAAAAAATGGGGGATTCCTTGTGTTTAAATCTAGACAAAGGGAACTGAAACCACCATTAAACAATAAAGAAGTTTTAGAAGTATAGTATTCCAGTGATAACAGTGGAATAAGACTGGGACAATCTGTAAAGTTCCAGAAAGGAGGGTAGAATCCCTCACTCTATGTTTATAAAGCAAGAAGCTTATAGCAAAGGTAACATTTTCTAAGAAACATACAGACCTGCGTAAAGCTGTCAGAGTCCCAAATAAAGGACTTTAAAAAACATATTGGGTTTTGCTAATAAATAATTTCCTTCTACATATAGATTGTACTTGATGTCAATGATTTTGAAAAGATGAAATTCCTTTCACTTGAGCCTCAGCCGATCTCTCTGAGCTTATGAAATATTTGTGAGTGCTGCTGATAGTGTTTTGCCACACACAGAGAGACTGGAAGCCCCTGAACTGACAAAGAAGATACTGGCTGCCTCTTTGTTGCTCCTGGAGCACAATAACTGAAGCCATGGAAAATCTGTCTCCCCACAAATTGTCTTGTCAAAGGCACAGGCTCTTTCCTTTTTCAAAAAGTGTAATTCACAAAATGCTTTTAAATTGTAGTTTTTCATTTCCATTCACATTTAACTGACCATCTGAAAGAACTGCCTTTGAATAACAATTTATTTTCTTTCACAAATATACAAAACACTAATATTTTGGCTTGGTTTTAGTGTTCTGTTCCTCTGAAAATATAAACGGAAGGGTTACATTGAAACAACTACCTGTCTATAAAACACCAGTGAAATTCGTTGGGAATGCTCATGTTTACTTTTAAATAAAAAGACTCAGAGAGAGTAATGTCTTTTCATACAAAATCCCATCATTCGAGAACTATACTATTATATACTGTGTCTCATAATTAGAAAAGCATTCTTGCGATTCTATTTTAAAAGCAAGTAAAAATTTCTGCCATAATCATAAGACCAGAAAACAAACCTCTGTATTCTACAATACCAAATTTACCCCTTAATAATTACAGAAAAGTGAAAGAGGTGCTTCTTTCTTATCTCGGGTAAATTACTATAATCGGATTGAAAATGCAATAGGTTTTCCAATATCCATTTTATCCAGCTCCCCCAGAACATTACCTTAGTGCTAATTTGAAGTGTCATTCCCAAATCTCAATCTATTTATAAAACTAATCCCAGTACCAAAAGGATATAATTTTTGGAATAGTCTTTGCAGTGCAAAAATCACGGAAAATAGGGTTAGAATACAAACAATACCCATATCTGTAATCTTCTATTATCATGTCAATTATCAGGCATTAGCAAATGCAACTAGAATTTTATTCAGCTCATGTCCCCATTGCTGAGGGCTGTGCATCTGACATTTGTGCATTTTGTCCATTTGTCTATTAGCTCTTGAAATGTTTCTTGATATAAAATGGTGGTTGGTTTTTTGTTTTTTTTTCCTCAGGATGGAAAAATGGAACATAAATTATCTGACATTTTCTATAATAGCTATCAGATGTTTCGTAGTAAACAGATTACATTAAACAATCAGGGGCTCTGAAAAACTTGTCATTATGTCCATGAATAAGGATGGAGCAGTAGACATCCTAAATTTAAAATATCAGAGGCACAGACACATACTCTGCCAGCTGGCCATTTCTGTCAAGAGCACACATTTGCATTGTGTCTGTCTAAAACAGGGAACCAACCAAACCACTCAGTCTCCTTCTTGCCATGATGGATCCATCTCCTCACTCCATTTGCCTACTTCAAGGACTGAAGCTAACCACAGATGAATCTTTATGACATCAAATAAAGGGAATATTGTCATTGCTTTTCAAATCTTGTGTTTTGTGGTGCATTTGGTACTACTTAGACCAGTCACACCCGATGAATAAGAAACTGTGAAACAATCATGTTTGGTGGTCACCTTTATGTCCACAGGGGCACTTCCCTGGCTTTGGTGCATCAGTTGGCCTTGTGATTGTGGCCAACAACATGTCCCAGGCCTGCTCTGAGCTTCCCAGTGGTTCCAGGCATGGTTAATACATGGTACTCCTGATCTGCTCTTGCAGTGAACTACTGTGATTGAGAAGACCATGTAGTCTTGAAGAGCAGATTTAGATTAGAGAAGAGCAGATTTAGATTAGACATTAGGAGCAAGTTCTTTACTATGAGGGTGGTGGAGCACTGGAACAGNNNNGCTCGATGAGGCCCTGGGCAACCTGGTCTAGTTGGAGGTTCCCTGTGGGAAAGAAAAAGGGCGGACACCCTCCCTGCATGGCTACCATATGCAAATCCCCTGATCTCCACAGAAAAGGATGGGAGCTGTTACATGACTTCTTCATCCTGCAAAATGTCCTTGACAGCCGGAGAGAAACTGTGGGTGACAGGCTGTGAAAGACCCCAAACCTGAGACATTAAGGATTTATTCAGCTGCTGGTCAAAGCTGGGAACAGCAGCTCTTGAGTTGCAGTCTGCTTGGGCCACCTTTAAAGAACACCTGCTCACATCTGGAAATAACAATAAAAGCCATACAATTACTTTTCTGGAAGGCATAAACATTTTTTTTTCTTTTCCTTTTCTCTTTTTTTAGAGCTTTCAAATTCCCTTCTCTAGATTAAGGGCAATTTCTGCTTCTGGTAACTCAAGAGTCTTATGACCCTCAGGCAGATAAATGTGTTTATGGACTTTAGTGTAAAATGCTAATGTGTTCAAGAGTTACATTCAACCTTTGGTGATTTTCCATACTGGGATAAGACTGCTGAATTAATGGCATAAATAAGTCTTCACTGTTTATGTTAGTACGGGCACCCGTAATGATGTAAATATACTTCACAATAGTTTCTCTTTCTGTTAAAACACGCTTTGTGAGAAGCTGCTTTTAACTTTGAGATATCTCAATTGCTTTTCACCTGTTTTCTTCCTTATCACAGTTCAACAGCGTATTTTACATTCTTGGTAAAATTACTAGTGGTCTTTAGCCATTTTGATATGGTGTCAGATGATATTTCTAATAGTGCTGTAGCTGTAAAATATTTTCTTTTGGGAAACTATTATCATCACTATGAGAAATACTATTTGTAAGCCACATGGTCAAGAAAATTTAAGTAAATGCATGCCGCTTCATTCTTATTTTAAGCTTTCTTTGATTTTTTTTTCCAGCTGACCACAGTTGATCCTTGAGATAAGACATAAGAAAGATTTAAATTGAGAAAATATATTATTGCTGAGCTCTATTGAGAGGATAAAGTGGGGAAAGCCAATTGTTCATGCTCTTCATAAGATAAATGTAAATCTTGCATATTTTACAAGATCCAACTTAATTAAAAAATTAATAACACTTGTGAAAATCAAGATACCCATCTGCATAATTCCTTTCTTTAAAGGTCCATTTTGGTTTATTTCCTCTTCCTCTCCTTTCTTTGTCTGTCACATTTGCATGAGATTTTTCTGTAAGGGTTAGACTTTTTTCTCTTATTACTTTTTCATTTGCCTCCTTATTCTCTGATACTGTTTTCTTACTAGTTGATATACTCTCTTTTCTACTTTTAAGCAAAAGGAATATTAGCCACCCTGCATATTCCCAGTAGCTGATGAACTGAAAGCCACAATAAAATGACTTTGTAAAGGGCAGAGCTGGCTTTTACAGGTACACATAGAGAGAAATGCAGAGAAAGAAAAAAGTACCTTGAGGCAGTAGGCTGGTGCTTAAAATGTTACTTCTGTTGCTGAATGTGAATTGTATGCATTAAGGCATTCTGTTCCCTGATATATGACTAATTTTTTGGCTGCGAAGAAATACAAGGATGTTAACTATGCACGCTTTGTGTCTGAGAAAGATAGAAAAAATTGAAAAACACCATCAAAATAAGTGAGATAGAGAAGTCTTTATTAGAGAAGTCTTTGTTTCCCTTCCCCTCTCTCTTTTTTTACACAGTGTCTGGGAACTTGCTTTGCAAAATTCAAATTATCTTACATGTGCATTTAATTGCAAGGAAACCTGTGGAATTTTCTAGTGCAAATCTAGACCTCCACCTGATTTCTAGCAAACATAATCAAAACCCAGTGGTATTCCACTAAAACTAAGGTAGCTTTCTTTCACTTTCAAAATCAAACTATAAAAGACATATAACGCAGCAGAGATGATCAAAATCAGTACTTTCTGCAAAACGTTCCTTTTAAAGACTTGCATTGTGATTGAAACACAAGGGGCTTGATTTGCATCTACTGGGGAAGAGTACATGAATTTAAAATCTTCACTACACCTACTTGAACCAGTGGAGTCATTTTTGCCCAGGCAGACTCTGCAGGGCATTGACGCAGAGGCAGACTTCTCATCAATGACCCTGCAAAGCACACAAGGATGCTCTCGAGAAATAGCTAAACTGGGGCATGCCAACAGCGTGCTTAGACACATGCTCCATCTCCCGCCATCTTTAACATTGCTTCCCTCTCTCACAGTCCCAGCAAGAAAACTTCTTAATTTCCAGACTAAGTTCTGACCTCCCCATCAATCTGAACAGGGCTACGAGACTGAGAGGCAAAGGCAGCCAGTCTCCAGTAACGGGTGAAGTTGTTACTGCTCGGTTTCCTTTGAGAAAGCACCATCTGCTCTTTTAGCAAAGACACACTGTTGCTTATTATGATGCCATAAAGTTAATTTCACCTAAAGTCCTGATATGCTGTATAGACCAACAGTACATACAGGGGATATCACGCTGTGCATGATCTACTTGCGATGAATGACCAGACCTAGAAAGAACTATGTCATGTCTGGGCAATTCAAGGGTAAACAATATCTCCCTGGTGATTCATGCAACACCTTTGCCAAATGTTTTATCTAATATGGAACAGAATCAGAAGGGAAAATAATCACTCTTTTTCTCTGTAATGCAGTCACCTTGATGCCCATCTCGGAAATCCCGTGTTATCCTGCAACACTTCTTTTCCTGGTACAGCTCAGAGAATCTGGAGGTGCTTTTCATCACCACCTCCCATGACAGCATGCTAGACTAAAGATTTAGGTGCCAAACCACTGGCTTCTAGCACCATTTTAGATGCTATAGGCTATCTGGGATATCTGCATGGGGCTGAAATCAAAGCACGGGATTCCTACCAAAAGGGTGCAGTATGTTAAATGCAATACAGGCATCCTGAGCTGGCACTTCATATGTTAAAATAACAGGCATCTGGTGTAATACTAAAATATCTAAATTTGCTGCTAAGCAGCAAGCAGGGATGTTGTTACAACTGCTACAAAAATAGGCACCCTGTGTGCGAGGTACTTGTCATAATTTTCAATATCTAACAGTAGGCAGGCTTCAGCAATGGATCGTGGAGAACCACTCCAGAGGTCCTGAAATATGTTAGAGCCCTCATACTGACAGTGAGAGCCAGTGAAAAACAATCACTCCCAGTAACGGTGGAAATATTTCGTGCTGAAAAATGAACTTGTTATCTCACACAGAAAATGTGATAGTCATCCCATGTCTCAAAGAGCACTTACTACGGAAAATGCCCAGTCTCTCCTGCCAGGAGCTCAACTACCCGTTCCAGGCAGGAATTGCTGCCCTCAACCAAAATGTAACAATATCACAAAACTGCAGCCTACAGATAGCACTAAATGATATTGTCATATCTACATATGGCACTACTTCCGAGTCTGGGCTGTGAAACCTGTCTGCAACTTTCCTCATATTAAACCTGTTGTTCCAAAAAACACAAACACAAGAGATGGCAAAGACAGATGGTGAAGCACACTGGAAGCAATATACTCTTTTACACTTTCAGAACTCTAGAAATCATAGCTAGTACCTAGTTCCTTTTTATTAGATAAGACTGTCCTAAATTTCAGTCTTCCAGACTGGCACAAGAGGATAATCTGCAAGAAAAACCAAACATTTCGTCTTGAAGACTTGGTGCCTGACCATGTGTTCCTTGGAGGCACCATTTCAGATTACCTCTGGGCTGGCTCCATATACTGAATGCCCATTAGCACCTGGAGCACAGCAGTTCAGTTTTCTCCGAAATGAATCTAGTGCATGTTCACCAAAGCTATCCCTTCATGTATATCAAGTGGGGTTGATTGTAAGTGGGGAAAACTTTGGACCAGAAGCCCATTTCTTAGTTCAGATGCCAACTGTCAGAGGGACATCCTTGGCTGAGATCCTCTCTCCCCAAGGATTGGATGAAACCTCTCCAGCCCTTAGAAGGCTGCCTCAGCTGCCTGTCCTTGCTGGGGAGATAGAAGCTTTCTTCAGAATGGTGGTCTGTTGGTGGAATGTTTTTCATTCAGTTAATAATAATTTTCCAGCCAAAATCTATACTGTTGAGAAATAGCAAATCTACAGTGAGGAAGCAATACAAAACCCCGAATCTCAGCAGCAAGTGGAATCACTTTCTCTTCTCCAAAGCTGTCAGCAAATTTTGTTGTATTTTAAGACATTTTCTTCAGAATCTCCAAATAAAACCAGCACAGAAAGAAGGCTAAGGAGAAGACCCTTCTACTGCTCTGTGCCTCTGAAGGGCAGAGAGGGTTGGGAAGTTAACCACAGGCAGGGTACTGCTGATTTGCTCCCAGAAAGTCTGGCTTTTTATTGGTATTCTTGTCTGCTCCCAACTGTAGCAACTGATCAGAGAAATCGCACAATTCTGAAAAGCAATTCAGCCTGTCTGAATGGCAGGTATTCATACCGGAGAGGATCTATTTGTGCCCATTCATATCCTCATTCAAAAGCATTTCTTCGTCTCTAAAAGGCATTCTTGATATGATCACTAAAAAGCAAATTATCAATGCATAAGACGTTTACTTCAAAGCTCAATCAGAAACTACAGAAGCAGGTAAATTATTTGAACATTTATCTCCATCTCATTTTGTTATTTGCACTTATTTCTGGCTCCAGAAGCAACTTTGAAACCAAGTTTTTAAGGGACACTCTCTCCTGAGCTTCTCTTAAATTTTTGTTCAACTACTCACCCTGAACTCAGGTTAGATCTAGCTCTTCCCTGAGGATTAAGAACATACCTGCCTGATAAAAGAAGGAGGAAACAGGCTCACAGAGTGCTCAGGATTTGATAAGAGAATGCCTTTGGGGAATGCTTTACTATTCATCAATTAATTTTTACAAAGGCCTTTGCAGATGAAACTCAGTCTTCAAACACTAAGTGTTATTGTAAGTCACTATGAGGCAAGGAGCACTCAAATCCAGTGGCAGGGAAGAAGGCTGGAAATTTTTGAATGCAAACCTCAGTTAGGGAGCAGAAAACCACAGTTTCAGAAAAGAGCGATAGAACGTAACTAATACTGTTTCTGTAGGAACTGCTCACAGATCCGAGTGCAAAGGGAAGTGGAGAAGGAGGGAAAAATGAAAAAAACCTACAGTCAGTTAAGCCTTGCAGAGAAAAGATAAGGGCAGCAGAAAAGAAGAATGACTTAATGCTAGCTAAAGTGATTACAGAGAACAAAAGGGCTCTTACAAATATATTGCGGCTGTGAAGGGGGAAGAAACACCAGTGAGAAATTATGACTCTTAATAAATAAGGAGGGAAACAATACAAAAGATTACCATTAAGTGGCTGAGCACATGATTGCTATCTTAAAAAACCCAAGTCATTGATAGAAAATATTTCTCCAAGAGGCACAGGCAGTTAGGAAATCAGTAGACTCTTGTAAACATTATTTCCAATAAATGAAAAGAAAGTATGTAGAAAACATAATCAGAACTCTCACCTATGCCATTAACTTAATGATAATTTCATCAAGGAAATCTCTACAAAACTGGACAGCATCCACGTTTAAAGTGTAAAACTACCAATAAAAAATATATAAATCAAGAAAAACACTAACTCATCAATAGCTAATACTGAATATCATCTTGTCTCAAACCCCATTACCACTGTAAAATACAGTAAGTTTTCAACTATCTGGTGAAACCTATTGTTGAAGTCCTTTAAATCAGGCCTTTCAATACAGATAAAAACTAAACCAAGGGAGTATGAACTTCATAATGTATTATTAGAAATGCAAAACATTAACCATGTTGAAGATTCAACTGCCCCAGTGAACTCAGACAATGCTCTTCCCTGGACTGTAAGTATGAAACCACATCTGAAGGCCAAGATTTGACCAGGTTTGGTATCTGGTCATTTGGTAGCCAGACACTACAGAAGACTAAAACACACAGGGGACTTTTCCATCCAGTGGACAGACATGCTGCCCACGCTGCTTGCCTATGGCCACAGCCAATTCTCTGTGCCAACTTTGCCGATGAATGGGCCCCGACTGTCCACCTTGTGGCAGCTCTGTCAAGCTTTGTTCTCCACAAGGCCCACCCTGCAGAATCTGCAGACACAAAGCAGAAAACCCAGCTCAATATATCCTTACACGATGCCTCTCAGGTAACAAAAAGATATGAGTAGTTACCAGCAAAACATTGAAATTGCATGTGACTACTGTAGACCATCAGTGAAGAGGGATAATTGGTAAGCTTCATGAAAATCACAAGCTTTCTCTCTGATTTTCATTCATTCAAAAAGACCAAATAAGTTAGAAATTACTTGAGGGTGCTAAGACACCAACTTCTGGCCAGACAGTGAAAGCTAATGTGAATAAAAAGCATAATAAAAGAGAAGACTATAAAAATATTGATTTATTTCAGCTCAATATAATGATCATCCATCACTGAACTCTGTTTCATAAATACAAATAGAACAAACTATAAAACAAACAACACAATTAGTATACTTCAAAGCATACGGGAAGCCACTCACCACTGAAATAAAAGGCTTCGATTCGGGAAATACCACTCAGACGTGGCAATAGTGTCCTGGGCCAGAACTCAGTGCAGACAGAGGGGAAATCAGCTTCCTCCTAGAGACAACTAAATACTCTGAAGCCAGAATAACCCCTGACATCTGTATGTCTGAATTGCCATTATTAATTATTAAAACTCCTTTCACATTGCCTGAGTGCCTCTTAGAGATCTCAAAGTGCAGAGGAAAAGAGACTTCCCTCCCCAAGGCTCCCAGCACACCTTGACCTTGGAGCTGCCAAGCAGTGGCAGAAGAGCAACGGACAAAGCCCATGGTAAGCCCATAAGGAGCCTCTAGAAAGGGCATGTCAGGAAGCATGGAGAAGAAAAAAAGAAGTTTTTCTTCCTTTGTCTGTGAAAAATAAGCAGCAAGGCTTCTTATGAATGGATATCATCAACAACAACGAAGTCGAGGCGCTTGCAGCCTTGGTCAAGGGGAGAGGGCTGGGTGAGAAGGAGAAAGAACAGGGCGAGCGGCAGCAGCGTCTGAGCAGAAAGAGACAGGAGCAGGATAAAACGAAAGGGAACTCTAGGGTAAGAGTTATGGGAGGCCTGAAAACAAAAGAACAAGAAATTTAAACTAGAGGCAACCAAAGGTGTCAGCACCAGGGTTCAGAGAGGGAGGCAATAAGGTCATCATGACAAGCAAGAAAGGGGATTTTGACGGCTGCCTTTCACAGGGCTTGAAGTAGGAGGTGGAGGTGGAGCAGAGATTACAATAAACAAAACGGGAGGCAACACATACATCTTTTTTTTTCTATTGCAATAGGGACAAAGGCCAGACAGAGTAAGTGTTTTTCAGGAATAACTATGAGGATTTAAATAGACCCTAAATGTTCAGGCCACAGAGATGGTGGTAACGATGCAGAGTCGCAAATAGAACACTTGCAGAAGAGAGAAAGGGACCTTCATTGTGCTTCCTGAAATTAGGTTCGGAGAAGGGTTTGTGCTTAAGAAACAGCAATAACAAAGAGAGGCCCATACCTACACCAAGCCTGAATAGACCCAGATATCTGGATATGATGGGCTGCCCATGAAGCTTCCCAGGGAATGTTACAAGAAGCCCATGCACAGACCTTTGCTGCTTACCCATAGACACGTCCTGTCTGCTGCTGTCTTTTCAAGAAAGAGCATCAGCAGAAAGCACTGGAGAACAGCAGAGAAAAGACACTAGATGAGAAGGAAAATTCAGGAAAGAGGAAGGACACTTGGTGAGAAAGAAAGGAAATGGAGCAGAGAGGAAGCACACGGTGCGACCCAGTGCCTGATCACAAGTCCATTAAAGTGTAATGTAAAGTCTGCATACAGTTGGCTGGAGGCAGGGCCATAGACGGACCATTGACCAAATGATACTGCATGATGAGTAGAAAAAGACAAAGATTTGGAGAGGAAAGGAAAAAAAAAAAGGCCACATTCTGAAAATACATTTTTTTAAGCAAAGGCATGTGTTACAGTAAGTCTAAGCTCCCACAGTGAAATAAGAGATTGCAGGTCCACAGCTTAGATCAGTTTTTTAGTCCGGATCATTAGAAACTTCATTGAGACAAAGTCACAAAGAAGGATGCAGAAAAATGATGTATTTGAACAAAATAAGAGGGAAAAGTTGAGGCAGCCATGAGGGTATCGGAGACCAAAAGTACTATTTGCAGGGAAGGCAAGGGGTTTTTTTGAGGACAGAAGGAACCGGTGCCTGCTTTGTAGCAAGGCATGCAGACATAGGACCCCAGCATGCAGAAGACAGAAGAAAGTGGAAAAAGCAAGAAAATATTTTCAGGAATGGGTCCCTGGGTAGTGCCGAGATTTCTTCTGCGGAGGCATGTGGCTGACATGTATGCCAGGCACCAGCCAGGGCTGGAGGCTCTGAACACACACTGCTGAGAGGGGGAAATTGTAGCCCAGTGTTAAAGACGGTGACAGTAGAAATGAAAGAAGCAAATTAGCGGAGCTGGGAGCAGTGAGGGAAAGGATGGAGCTTGGAAGGAGGTGTCGGGAATTTTGACAGATGGGAGGTCACAAAAAGGCCGGGTGGGGACAGATGGGTGGGAAGGGGATGAAGGATCTTGAAATAAAGGCGCTGGTGGTCAGAAAGAGGCAACTGGGTTGGTGGGAGGTCAGAAAGAGACTGCCTCCCCCTTCCAGAAGGTGGTGTAAATGTGTCATTTGCTCAGTATTTCATGACCTTGTGTCAAAAGGGCAGGATCCTTAATAGCACAAGCATTAAAATGTGTCACAGTTTGAGGTTTTTTTATGATTTCTTTTTACATCCTTAATTTTTTCAGTGATTTAATATAAAACTGCATTTTAAAAAAAAACCCAAACCCAAACATTTAACCAAGTTTACAGCTGAGAAAATAGATACAGCCGACCTTAATAGAAAAAAGTATCACAGAACTTCAAATGCCCTTAAGTGCTAGTGTTAACAAGGGTAACTTGATTTTAAACTACCATTGTTTTCAGGCTTTATTGTTGTGCTCTTTCTGGTTTTACTACATGTCTATTGCATTCAATAAAAAGCGTATCATTTGCCCTGAAATTTAGTATCTATGCACTTAGTACCTTTTCCTACACCTTTTCCTACAAAGAAGATGGATTTATAAAACTGAAGATGGTAAGATTCGGGTTCTGCACACAACCTCCTAGTGATTTGGGTACAAGGAGGTCCTCTGGTTGGGGGTCAGCACAGGTGGGGTGCAGTGTGATCAGGAGGACACTATGAAGCTCAGCTGGCACGCATGAGAGATCCATAGATCAAGCAATGGTTAAACTATCTATGAGGATAGAAGGAAACCTGATAGGGGGAGCTTCAGGAAGATATGGAAAACACATTAAAATCTGCCTTTTTATTCATACAGGTTCTGAATTTTAGTGTGATTTTAACATTGAGATTTAACCTTCAAGGCCTTGTCTTTAAATACTGGCTGCTGAAACCCACACATTTCAGATTACAAATTCACAGAATGGTTTATAAATGCTCTTTTCTCTTCTTGTTTAGCTAAAGTTAATCGCTCAACTGAACGCTGAATTTCTCTTGCAATCCCCTCTGGCCTTTTTCTCATAGTTGCTCCATTTTTTGAGCCACATCCATCACCTCCCCAAGAACTAGCACACAGAAGCTCAGTTCTGCAAATAATGACTACGTGAAAATAAATAACACATTAGCACCCTGAGCCTCCCTGACACACATTGCTCTGGTCAAAAGGGAAGATGCTGATTGGGGACTTCACGGTTGTACTTCGCCCTCTCATACATTTTCATGAGTTGGATTCATCTTTCCTGACTTCAAGGCAATTGGCTTGCCTACCCTGGAAGAACTGCCACATCTACAGAAACCTACCACTGCAAGCACTAACCATTTCTTACCAAATCCCTACATGGGAAGAAGAGCTCTGCCTCCCATTTGAAAACCTAATTTCCTTAAAAGTATACATTTCCTTCTCAAGATGACAGCGGCATTATTAAGCCTATTTATAGATAAGTAAAATGAATAGCAGATGGCCTGCACAGACTAGGATTTTCAGGCTTGCTGCAACCCATAATGTCTTTCTTGTCTTTGACTCGGTTCGCGATGACCAGGAACAGCCATCTGTGAGGTGGAACCTGCCTCTCTGAATTCTCTACAGTAGTAATTGCAATAGCAATGGCTAAGAAGTATCAATAAGAAATATTGATGGATTATTCTCGTTTTGATCAAGCCAGAGGGAGCCACGTGGTGAGGTAGCAGCACTGCTGGGAACTGAACCGATTCTGGCAGGTTTTCCCCTCCTCTGACTCACAGATGACTCTTCTCATCTTCTCAGGTGCCCAGCTCTCGCACAGTTTTTCCTGCCATCAAAAATTTCCCAGAATAGTCTGCTTATTGAATGGATAGTTTTAAACATCTTTGCTAGAAGTCCCTTCAAAGCAGCTGTTAGCTTTGAAGGAAGCAACCTCCTGTTTCACACAACTAAACTTTTTTTTTTAAAAGCCAGGGTGAATAGCTACAATGAAGGAGAGAACAAAACCTTTTGAACGATGATGTTGAATTTTAAAGCAGAAATTAAAATGCTAATTCGAGCACAGTGTCTTCCTTTTATTATTATTCCACTTACACACAAACCCCTAAATTATAACGTGTGCAGGGGAGGCATTTATAATTAATTTATTTTCCTGACAGGTTTATTCTTTTATAATATCTAAATATTCACTTAAGACTAATTTCTCTGTGCTGTATGGTCTACTAAGGTAAATTGATACAGAAGGCTGGGGAGGGCGGGGCTAATAGTCACATTTTTGTTATGTGTAACAGAGGGAAGATCTGATCTGGTTCATCATTTCAGCCGTCCTTTGTATTTTTTATTTTTTTTAGCAGAGCCATAATTACCACTTAGAGAAAGATGGTTGTATAACGGAGAACACTCATTTCACAGCCTTATTCCTTTCAGAGACACTTTCTGGCATCACAAGTCTCAGATTGCTCTAAAAAGACCCCAAGGAGTTCATTTATTTACCATCAAAGCTAAAGGAAAAAAGCTACAGAAGCAAAAGCCAGTCTTTGCTTAAAGGGACAACATGCTGGTTCTTTACGTTTGTAAGACAGGAGCATGAAGACCCTCGTCACAGTATGTTCAACTCAGATGTGGCCTAGAAAACAAAAACTAGTGATAAAGGACTTATGCAGGAAAGTAGCTATTAAAAAAACAAAAGAAAACAAAACAGAGTTCTAATTAAACTGACTTGCTCTCTTCGCAGTTATTTGCAGTAAAAAATTCTCCCAACCAATGGGCATAAGCAACTCCTCCCTTTCCATGTCAAATGTAACAGTTCATATGATATTCCAGCCCTGAAGACATTTAGTGGCACTGGTATCCACCAGGACAGGAGTTGATGGGAAAATCCATTTCCCCAATGCCAGACATCCTCCAGTTTCCAGAAATAAGAGTACATATTTCTTGCTATTATGAGACCAGTGAGAAAAGTAGGTTTCATCAAGAAAGATGACGGCAAAGAAAAATAGCAGCATTACCCATTATGGCCAGTACTTGCTTATAAAAGCATTGAGGCAGGCTCTCCATATTACAGTCAAACTAAGGATATGTTGTTTGGAGCTATAAATTAAAGTTCTCCACATTTGCTTTCAGATCTATATGTTCCCAAAGATTCTCTTGGCCATTACTAACCATCTTCTAAGAGCTGAGACTTTCAAAATCTGATTATCGTAAACCTTGTCAGCATCACAGAGCTATAGTTTTTAAGCAACAGAAGCAGCAACCAAGGATGGTCTAAATCTGAGGAAAGCACCCGTGTTGTGCTTTTAGCAAAGGGAATTAGTGAGGGTGTCTCTGGCTAGTTTAGTCTGTGGTTTTGGGGACCACATACTTAATTTTCCATCCTTTGCCGAGGGCTGGTTTTTGGAAGTCTTGAGAAGGTGGTCATTGCTGACTAGCTAGAAATGCAAGCTTATTCAAACATAAATGTGAAAGTTAAGATGTGAGGTCCATATACTATGCAGCTACTAGGTCATGAAGAAATTCAGATAGGTTGTTGATATTTGTTGGAAGAAGCTGAAAACCATTTTTCATAAAATTTAGGGGATATATTGCCTTGCTGGCAGATTCATTTACTTCAGTCAGGGAAAGTCTGGATGTTTTTTCTGTTGCTCTCCTTGCTTCCTGGGGAATCCAGACTGCACCATATTTTCTAGACATATCTGGTTAGTTACGTTACTTCATGCTGTGTCTTAATGTGTGCACTTCCTCAATAGTCTACTATCACCCCTTCCTTCTCATTTAAACTGACGGTATCTGCATTGTCACTTTCCTGATTGTGTTAGAGGAATTCTGCAGGAAATAACGATTTACATCTGCTGGAATCAACTTGATGGCAAAGCTTTGGTTTCCACACACCTTCCCCCTTGAGCATCACATACTAGCTGCTTCAATAGAGTTGCCAACCGGCACGAGTGATGTGCAAAACTGGTCCCATTTGCTTCCCAGTTGTTTGAGCAAGTGTTTTTGCTGTTGTTCCACAAAAAACGATCCTAATTCTGTGAAAATTCACAGTGGCCTCTGATCAGGTCCTCCCTCAGCATGGGGTATTGGCTCTATTTGCTGAGGCCAGGAAAGCTTTGGAGAGTAATTTTGTTTCTCCTGGCAGAATGAAAATTAAGGACAGGACAAGGTAATCAGGAGACACTGCATAATAGATGCAGCTCCTTATACAAATATACCACATCATACGCCCATAACAACTCAAGTTAGGCTGATGTTGATCCTGGGTAACATCACACAACAGCAGATGACCAATGAAATGTATGCTGCTATTTTTGTTTCTTAATTTATTTATATTATTTTGAATCTACTGCTTATTAAAGATGGAAAACTTGACACTGTTCTCTGGTGAGATTACTGTTTTTTCTGAAGGGTAACTTGGTAAATAGACTTCTGCAAAGCACTTCATTTAGAATTACTGAAAAAAGATAAACCATATGCAGGTATCCGTGACACTTATTGACTTACAAATCAACATTAATTGTAAATCAGGAATTGTGATTTCTGATAGGGCATTTTCAAGTAGATGCTCAGATACCTATTCTCAGCCTGACACCATTCAACACTTTTCTCAATGGTCTGAAAGAAAATATAGTCTTTACCCAAATAAAGTTCACAGGGCATACAACAGATGAAAGGATGAATGATGATGGGGACAGGCTGACCTGCAGAGCGATCTGTTTTGCCTGGTAGCTTAGACTTGCTTGAACTCCCAGAGGGCTTTTAATACCACAATAACAAGTCATGGCAATGGCAAGAAAAAGAAAGAACGTTGTTCACATCTATAGAACAAGCAGCTTTGTCATGGTAAAACTGCCTCAGAAAAGGATTTAGACATCACCAAAATAAGTTTGAAACCTGTAGCTAACAGGAACTGACACTCCTCACTTTCCCCTAAAAGGGAAACCCTGTTAGAAGTCTGTTAAGAGATTCGGGATGAGTAATAAACCCAAAATCTGCAAAGTAAAAATGCTGCTTAAGTGATTATTGATCTGTTTACCTTACGTATTGTCTGCTAGTTCAAAAGGTGTGAAGACATGCGACCTGTCAGGCTGCCCTCCTGGGTAGTACTGGCCACAGCCGTGTCCCCAGTCAACCAGTGCTCCAGCACCGGTGCACTGGGTTAACAAGCATTTCCTAGGGGAGGATCCCATCCAGTACTTTTAAATAGTGGTGAAATGTCCCCATTTTCACTTACTACAGATCATCAATAGTGACTGACACAACTCCTTGGTTCCCTATCTGAACATTATCAACAGGTACAGTTTAAAATTCCAATTACTGCTGAAAGGGAAAATATTTCATTCTCCTTCTCATTGTTTCTTGATATACATGTACGATTTGGTGCTTTTTTAATTCAGAAGAAAATATTTTTTAGTGCTTCCCTGAGTTGAGCACTTTTCTTTACAACTATTGGTGATTTTCTACTCTTCCCATGCAGTAATTAAAAAATATCTTTGTTAAAAGTTTTTTTTTAATTCTATTGTACCTTGAAGACATCATGTTATTCTTACCTCTACTGGGCATTGATTTCTTCTCATTTGTGTCCTCTTGCTTCCCCTTGCAACTCACTACTCTTCTTAACATTGAATTTGTATCAACAGCCTCATTTTTCATTTCATAACACATACATGTATATATACATATACATCATATATATAAAAATACACAACACAATGGACTAGGTGACTTCTGGAGAGGGCTCGCAACAAAAGTAGTACATGACTGTGATTCGACAAACACACTTACACACACACACACATATATTAATAAAAAAATGTAAATGGACCTGTTTATATGCATGTGTAAACTTTAATTTACCTGTTAACTTTGCTTCTCTTCCCCTGCACCAGACCATAGATGGATAAGTATACTTGAGAATTTGATAAAATATACTTCGATTTTAAACTTTAAAACAATATGAATGCATGATGAAAATATTTTTTCCTCAGAGCTTAATTAGCATTATCAGCTTTGTGAAAGTGGCCCTTTCAAAAGCCCAAGTATTTATATACATATACGCTATCCTAAGATGTACTCTTCTGAGGTTTATGCTTTCATTATATTAGTAATGTGCAAACAAAAATGATTATTTGTACCTCACCATCAACTGCTTTTGTGACGAGTTCATTTTCTCTGAAAAGGGCAGCTTTCCTCTGCCACAGCTGCCTGTAAGTGGGGAAACAGGCCTTGGTTTTCAAAGACATCAAAGCTGTGCTTAACATGGACTCTTTGGCCGCATTGATGACATTTTCCAGGCCCATGCATGGCCCGGAATCACGGACATCTTCTTTCTGCCATTGTTGGGATTTACTGAGGTGGAGGAGACCTGCAGGACCCAGCTTCCAGCTCTCTCCCTGGCACCCTGGCCCTGCCGCCATGTCGGCTCCCCCTCCTGCAGCTCCTGTCTGGCGCCTGCCTCGGCTCTGCAGCCAGAGCCAGCCCACCCACCCCAAACCCAAGCAGTAAAATGTGACTTGGAGGTTTGCAAAGGCTTCCCTCAGGCAGGCAATCACATGCTATCACCCTAGGACTGGCAGCAGAGGAACTCTCTTCTGTAATATTTAGAAATTTGACGGGCAGGGCCTCCACAAGACCCTGCTTGTGTTAGACAAAAGCTTTGCCCAGACACTGACACTGCACATGGCTGCTTAGAGAGGGTCTGCCATCACATCCCTCAGGGCCCTGTGGCCCTCTAACTGTAGGGCTTGGGACAACACTTATATCCATGGGCACTAAAGACAACTTATATCTTAGCTGTCAGTGATCTGGAAACAGGCTATATAATTTCTGTCATGGAGCTCCAGAGGCTTCTCTCTCAGCTTGAAGCTCAGGAGCAGAGCTGACAATGCTGTATACAAACACCTCAGCAGAGAGATGGCTCCCAACGGTGGGGAGCACTTTAATGTAGGAAACAAAGGAACAAGGTTTGGCTGCTGGAAGCAGAAGCTCAAACGAATGCAGAGGCGCAGTGTGGAGCAGATTTCATACTGAGGAGGACTAACCACTGTGGCAATGAACCTGGGGGCATGGCGGATGCTCTGCCTTTCCAAGTCTTTAAAAATCCAGCTTGGATTTTTAAAAATCCATGCTCAGCCAGAAATTGTGGACTTTATAGGGGAATTACTTAATGTCTAGGCCATGCACATGCAGAGGTTAGGTTATATGCTCATAGCAGTCCCTTCTGGCCTTAAAACTCCCATTTCAGATGACTTCCCCTCCCGTTTTACATTTTGTAAGAACTTAAAAATGTAATTTCTCTTGGCATAAAAAAGGTAATACATGCACCCATGTGCTTCGAATGAATTTAACTAAGGTTTATGTTTGTAAACCAGCCTTAATCTGAATCACATTATATAAAAGATGTTCAATATTCAAATGCTATTATTTGCAGGAGAATTTTGCAACTCTTCAATAAGGCTTTGTTTCCATTTCACTGTATATTTTCAGTGACAGTATTTAAAAAACTGCCTGCAAAAACCCAGCTTTAACATCTTATCCTCAGTGAGAGACTAAGGTAGAAGAAATATATAAAATCTTTCAAATTCCCTTTGACTTTAAAGAGATAAAATAACAATAGAATATTAAGCAGGTTTTCAAAGACAGAACAACACTCTTTTTCCACAAACAAGTAGTTTTACAAGGTCATTTGAAAACCAAATGCCCAACAAAAATGCTTTGTATGCTTTTTGCAATACTTTCAATTTTGTAATCATACATTTAACACAACCTGCAGTATGTCATACAGTGAGTATCCTTCCACATATTTTGTTGACAACTGAATTAATCTAATACTTATATATCAGACACAATGATTTATATCAACTGGAACTATATGTTAATTATCCAATAAATATAAGCTCACAGGATTGCTGTGCAATGTAATTTCCCCCAAAGTAGTTAGTAGACTAGCCATTTGTTACGTCATGAAATGACAACATTAAAAGGAAGAGTTAGAAAAAAGGAATGCTTTACTACACATATTTGTAAATTGAATCTAGGAATTATTTTGATTTTCTAAGTATTTGTCTATTAAAAAAAAAAACAAAACCAAAAACAAAACAAACCACTTTTTACAAAGAATTTCCATTTCTTGCTAAGCAAGCAACGTTTTTTACACAAGTTCTCTATGATTATTTGCCACAACATAATTAAATTCACAAATTGCAGTGTCTTATTTTTTTCCTCTTTTATATAAATATGTATAAATGAGAAAGCAAGTTTAGTACTTTGTAAAAAATGAAGACAATATCATCTAAATCTCTCATCACAAACAGAAAATATGAAAGTACTGAATGTCTTCCTTTTAAAGTATGCTATCATATTTTAATGCAAACCTGTTTTTAAAATCTATTCCTGCTGCTACTCCTATCAAGCCCTAAAACAGATATTGCAAGATACAAGATGCGTGATTTTCGTGGTCTGTAGGCAGATTGATGGTTTTTGGGTAGAGTAGCAGGGTATTCAAAGCCCTGTCAGAGAATAGGCTTCAGGGTGTACATGTCTGCCCATTTTCCCCTTTGAGGAGGTAGAGGCACTATTCTGTGCTCTGCAATATTCAATTGAGACTGACATAAATTTTTATTTTGCACTCTTAAAGAACTATCAGAGCGTTCAGAGCATAGGTACAGGCACTGTTCGTTTGTTGTTTGAAACTGTAGGGAAAACTTGACAAACTCATTGCTAAAATCTTCATTGAAACTGGTCTTAAAACACAAAGAAATATGTTATCGTCCTGTTGTACCCAGATAGAACCTGTTAGTTACACTTGTACCAAACAGCTTTGAGCAGGAAGGGAACCAGAACACCTCCATAATTAAGAGCCTGTGTCTCCAAGAGATGGCAACTCAAAACAATGGTTTCTAAAGTGGATCTAAACAGGGAGTCAAATTTGTCTGGACCTCTCTGAGGTCCAGAGCAGAGTGATGAAGAGATGTAGTGCTTCTTTGCTCACAAGCCAAATAAGCCCAAAGAGGGAGCAGCTGGATATGGCTGTGCTAGACAAACAGCTCTGAAAAATCCTGTCTATACAAACATCCTCCCCATACAGCCACAATCAATATATGCTGACTGCTGCAAGTATCTGCACATACTTCACAAGCTTCAAAGGAGGATAAGGCATGTCAGAAAAAATGACTTGCTGCAGATTGAGGAGTAGGACTAAAGGTGGTATCCGGATCACAACTTTGCTTTTTCACTTGTGCTGGACTGAGGTTGCTTCTCAGAGAAGGACACAGTGTGTTTGTCTTCCCCTTACTGTTACAAGCACTGGGAAATAAAATCTTGCTTGAAATTCTTATGCTCTCCTGATTGCTGGGTCACTTTTAGTTAAACATAGAGTGCAAAAAAATGTTTCTGATGTAGTTCATGAACAGTAAAAGGTCTTTGTCTTGCCTCAAGAAATTCAACCTCTGTGCAAGGCAAGAAAAGCCCCCCAAAAAATAGAGTAACAGGAGTGAGCATAAAGCATGAAGAGTTCTTGGAAGATAGGAGTTTTGATGAAGGAAGAAGGCAACACTCGGCTGAAGAGAGCATGCCTGACCACAGAAACAGTAGGAAATGCATTGTCCCTTGCATATCCAACGATGATGTTTGTGATGGTCCTTAGACCCAGAAATGGAGTACTTCACCTCCCTGAGGAGGGATCTCCTGCTGAGATGAGCTGTGCTCTGTCTCAGACAGTTTTACAATGCCTGAGAGTCTTGACAAATTTGCTCCTCCAATTTCTTCCCTGTTTGAATCTTCCTACTCCTCAACTTTTGCTTCACTAATAAACTCATTAGGTACAGCAATATAATCAGCATCCAATTTTCCCCAGGGGATGGAGAGAGAAAAAGGAAGGATCCTACATAACAAATGCTATCATTCTGTTTAATGCGCAGTAGGCAAGTACTCAAATACCACGGATATGGGCTTGTCACAGCAACTTATTAGCAGAACAAGATGAGGTGGAAAGGCTGCCTTCATCTCCTCTGTTCATAAGCTTGTTATGAAATAATGATAGAGGGGAACAGGAAGAGAGAAGAGGAGAAGGCTGTCTACAAGAAGAATCTCAGAGAGTGAAAGGGTGGCAAAAAGCAAGACAGCCAAAATAAAAAAGAAAAAAAGAAAGAAAAAAAGAGCAAAGATCTACGAGATTAAGCAAGCTAATGGGCTGCAGAAGAAGTTCCTGAACTCTTAAGTTATGTCCACTGTGAAAAGATGGAGAAGATGGTGTATTTCTCATGCACGAGGCTGCTACCAGAGGATGGGATAGCTGCTGAATTCAGCAATGAGCTGTTTCCCAATGCAAGAAATATTCTTGCTCAAGAATATAAAGAATATATCTTGTTTCTACCTGAGTAATTCTTCTAGCATGCTATTTCTACAGGAGTAACTCTGTTAACATTACAGTAACACTAGTAATATTATTGCTATTCTAATGTGCATGAAGCACATTACATGGAGAACGTGCCTTTACAAGCATAAGGCCATGTGTTTTGTCCAACCTTAAAAAGATTATACATATAAATAGCACACATGCACCGAGTCCCGGTGTTCGAATGTTAGTCAACTTAGATCATATTGTCCCAAGGACAACCTTAACACAAAAATCACTAGAAGTAGAAGCTAAGCACACCAACAGAGCATTCGTTTGATCATCCTCACAGTGCAGAGTATGAATTATGGGAGCAGAGTACGACCCAGATGGCCTCGTGCTGTGGACAGAAAAACAGACACTCGTTACAGCATTGTCTTCTCTTTCACTTCCAGGATGGGTCAGCAAAGTTTTTCCAGAACTGGCAGGTCCTTTTTTAGGTTGGCAAGTGGCTTCAAGGGAGGAATATCAGCTAGAAGACTTACTGATGAATCAATCACTAGCCTGTGCTGCTTCTGAGACAGCACACCAGGACACCATATTTTCCTAGGAGCTGAAAGAGAACCTGGAACTGTGCCTCATGTATTTAATATATGTTTTTCAAATACAGCTGTAAAAATCAGGTATCACAAAAGTGTCTTGGTTCCATATCAAAACATTTATTTTAGTTATTTTTTCTCTAGCTATTTTTTTTCCAAAACTTGCATTCTCTTGCGCCTACACTATGCAACAAGGCGCCTTATTTTTATAAAGTTACCAAAACGATACCAACAGCATTTAATTATGAGCCACTTACTTATAAGACCTGTCAGAAAGCAACATTAATTTTCTGGAAAATCTTCTAACAAATAAAAAATTATAATAGTTTCTTAATTGGCTATCTTTCAAAAACAACTCACATATTTAAACTTCATATTATAATTTTAAATATGCAAAGAGGTATAGGTAATAGTTCTCAAACCTAATGATTTGATATCCTAATCAGGATACTAGTTTTCGTCACAGAACCTCTTGCAAGATAAAAGTCAATGAAGATCAGCATGTCTACATTAAGCTCTGACAGTAAAATAACATAACATTTATGTTGGATAATAACTACATAAAAAAGAGAGGAATAAGACATATTTTTCAAAGTCACAGATATAAAATTACACCATCGTTTGTGCATTTCTCCATAGAGACTATGGGATAAATGTTGGGTGATTCCATATTTATAAACAATAAATATTCTTCTAGGAATAAAATCAGAGTATGCTCAGAAAACTTATGCAATATAATTTCATTCTTTTTAACTTGACAGCACAACTAAATGTTCCAATGAAAAATCTCAATTAAAAATTATTAAGCAAACATTTTGAATGAATTATGTATGAATGCTGAAGACAAAAAACAGCTTTGCATGTTCCATATTTCTGATTCCAAATCAGAAAAATACCTAACCAGTTTTAATTTAAGACTTGATCCAGTCACTGCAAATCCGGTGCAGCATCATATGTGTCTTAATTTCATTTTGGATTTGAACATACATTTCTGAAATTAATTGGGAGATTTTCAAACGTACCAGTAAACATTAAGTAACTTCAGCTTTGAAAATCTCATGAATGATAAATATATGAAATTTACTGTTGTATAAAGATATCATAGCAAATTAAAAATTACATGTGTCTTTCAGGAGGGTGAGTTTGATTTTTTTTAAGTATTCTTGATCCAATACCCAAATCTGTTAAATCTGAAACAGTACTAAATTCTTTTGAAAGTATCTTCATTTTCAATATTTAAAGCAGCTGAGCACTCCAGCTCTGATGTAACAAAACAAGTTAAGAACATAAGTATATGACTGCAGAATTAAGCACGTGCATATTTCCAGGATTAGGGGTTTAATCTGTCATTTTTCCTCATAGAAAATATGAAAATATAGAATATATATATTTTAAATAATTTTCTAGCTGGAAACCACAATAAATAATAAAAGGATTTAGATAAAGATATACCAGTGTGGGGAAGGTTTGTTTTCCTGGAGTTTTGTTTTAAGACAGACAGAAAAAATAAATTAGAATTTTGATGAACTGATTCCCCCTCTCTGTTTGTTTGGTGTTTTTTTTCCAAAATCTTCAACACATTTCTCTTTCCTATCAATTTACTTTTTCTCTCACTGAGCCAGTTCCTCAGCTAGATGCAATTCCATCCCTCCATCCCTTACACTCTTCTTCCTCTTTCAACACTCTCTCTGGCTGCTTTTCCAGCACCCTGGTTGCTGCCCACGACCTCCCCTTCCTCGCAGCCTCTTCTCTCACGGAGATCCAGTTTTGCTCCCCAACAGCTAGGCAGGCTTCCTGTTCTCACTTTATGGGTTTTTGATTTCTCCTTTTTTGAGGAGAGATTTTTACTCTTTCTTTCCAAGCTGACTTCGCAAAAACCCCTTTTTACTATTTCTTCTGTTCTTATATTTCCTTCTCCCTCTTCCTCTAACTTGTACCTTGAACTCAAGCAATATTAGTTTTCATTCGCTTCTGACCAAGATTCCCTTTTCGCTTGTTTTAGCCTGTCTCAGCCACTCGACCCAGACTTAATAATGAACTCTTCCTTCTGATCTTTTAATCTTCAAATAAATTCCTCTTCTCTGAGGAAAAACTTTCCTCACCTGCCATCCTGCCACACCTTTTCTGACATCCAGCCCATTACCCCCTCTAACTCCCCATACACACTAACCTTTAGCAGAGCCTGCCTACAGAGAGAGAGACAACTTCTCCATCTCCTCAGAAAGCTCTGGGCTGTCGTTCCTTTTCTGCTGCCCTGTCCACTTTTGATTCCACACAGGGAATTGTGTATAACTGTCTCGGTAGCAATGCCGCTGCAATAATATGAAGTTTAGCGTGAAATGAAAAAATTGCTGAAAAGCAGGATGAACAGTTTGGCATTTCACCCACCCCAAACTCCTTAGATTCAACGTCCTTTCCCTGGACAAACAAGGACACCACTACATCTTATTTTAAAGTCCTTGCCCCCATCTGTCTAAATCTATCTCCTTTAGAAAAGCCTTTCAACAGCTGCATTTTTCAGAAGTACACCTTTATATGGCTCTGACTATCCTCTGTCTCCAGTTCACCTTCCTGGCAGAATGCCTGTTTGGCTGAGAAGAAGAGTCTTAATGAACTGAAAACACAAAAAGGGAGCACACAAGTGTAAATAAAGATAGGCAAGGCAGGAGGAGAATAAAAGCATTGCCTGGGCACTCTGGCACACAAACAGGAAGGCAAAAGCCCTGCTGGAGCTTGCAAGGGACATTAAGGTTAAAAAGAAACAATTCTACCGGAATGCTACTTGCACGAGGAAAGTGAGGAAAAATGTGAGTCTGCTGATGTATGGGGAAGAGACAAGCAACAGGCATCAAAGAAGCAGCACTGAAGCACTCAGTGTCCTTTCTTACAAGTCTTTGTAGACAAAAGCCTGCTCCCAAATACCAGCAAGTATCAATCCCCTTCAGAAAACAGAGGGTCAGCCAACAGAAACGTTGGCCAGATGGGTTTCACCCAGTGATCTGACCGAACTGAGCGATGTGATTGTGAAGTTGTTGTCAATCACCCATGAAAAATCAAGGTCATAAGAGAAGTTCCCTGATGACTAGGAAATGATAATGTTATTCCCATCTTTAGGGAGGGCAGGGAAGAGGACCCACAATCAGTGGGTCAGCCTCAGCCCCTGGCAAGTCCTCTGGAGAACATCCTCTTGTAATCCACCTCTGAAGACAGACAGGAGAAGGCTAGCAGGAACAGTCAGCATGGGTTTTTCAAGGGCAAATCAATCTCAGCCCAGCTCTCTCTCTTCCATGAAGGAAGACCCTGAAGGGAGAGCGGAAGAGGTAAAATATATTTAGACTTCTGACACTTTCTAACCCAGCAGTCTCCTTTTTAAGCTAAGGAAATACAGGTGGGACAGACAGATGGGCTGCAAATTGGTGGACTGCCAGGCTCAAAAGGTAGTAATCAATGGCATGACGTGCCAGTAACAAGCTGAGTACACCAGGGACACGTACCCTTGAATATCTTCATCTGTGGCCTATGCCAGAGAGAAGACTCCATGGGCAAATACACAGGTGATGCCTGGTTGCAGGGAAGGGCAGGAGCAGAAGGATGGTACTGACGCCATGTCCTCAGCTTCCCTACTGTACAGGGCCTGAGAAGGCTGCTTTCATAAACACAAGGGGAAAATCCTGTATATTTTATGCAGTGTTTCAAATCAACTGTCTTGCTAAAGTGGAGAGGGTTCACACAGGTCTCTCAGAAATAGCCTGGTTTTCCTCAGGTTTTGTGCTCATGAGCCAAGTTGGCAGATGCAGATCTTGTAAGTTCAGGTGATAAAGCAGACCCCGAGAGACGCAGAGTTTCAGCAGGTTAGAAATCATTAATGTTTCTATTACTTGCTTGATTAGGTGATTAAAATCTCCCACCAAGCATGTTTCCAGGGAATCTAACTCTCAAAAATAGGATTCCTCTGAGATAAAAGGTTTGTATTTTGTTTTGTTTGAGGTTGTTTTGGTTTTGACATTCAATGTGAACTTGATTGCTCTTTTCTTGATAGCTACCATGCTTTCTTGGTTTAATCCTGTGGGGGTTTTTTTCCCTACAGCTGTGTCTTGTTTTCTTTGCATGTTTTTGCTCCTCATAGAAGACACAGTAAATTTAATAGCTCTGTGAGGCTTATGTGTATTGCTATTGTTCTGACTGCATTATAACCAACATTTAATGATAATGTATTCTCACTATTTTGTTAGCCAAACACGCAACTGCTTTTAACTTGCAATAACTGCATTAAGAGCTGCTTCCCATTATGCTACCATATTACTTTACAGGCTTCAAGTTCTTTAGTGGAGTAAGATGTTTAATTGCTCCTCGATTTCAGGAAAGACAGTGTTTAACATCTTGCATTAGATTCCTGTTTCATGTTTTGCTGCTTTACTCTCTGTCTGTAAAATCTTTCTTGCAGTTAAAATTCCTTTCTTGCAGATGAACTCTCATGTGGAATGGCAGAAATAAAAGTAAATATATTTAGCGAAGTGTAACATGAAGAACAAGGCAAATTAAACAAGAAAATGAATCATACTCAGTGCTTCTATACTGGCTATGTAAGACTCTGGAAAAGGGAACAAACCTTTTCTGTCTGACAGACTTCAGACACTCTGGAAATCTGGAGGAAATTTCCCTGGCAATCCAATTGCACACCCTCACACAATACTCCTCATTTTCAGAAAATCAGATCTTTACTCCACAAGATTTATGCTCGTTACGCAGAAAGAGAAATACTGAAATTTGTAATTTCAATGTTGTGATGAAAATCTATGCAGAAGATGTATTTCTGGCTGTAGCAAGTTTGTCCCAGCCAAGGAGATGTGCACATCTGACTATGTGATGGGTGTTCACAGACAAATACCAAGAACTCACTCAAAAGTCATTCTATATGTAAAATACATATATATGGCCTTACTAGCCAAGCAAAGATGTGCAAACCTTCTCCTAAAGACTTTGACTTTATCTTCCCATTTGATTAACCTCTGGAGTTTACGCTGCTCCATCGGCTGGTCAGCAAAGCGTTGGCAGAAGCTCCTGCTGCAGGACCTTCTCCGGGTGCAGCAAGGGTATGGTTTTGCAGGCAGCTCACTGGTGATGATGGGGATGAGGCCCAACATCTCTTTGTTATCTCTCCTGCTCTCTGCCTCATGGCCCTGTCACATCTGGCACTTGTCACAACAGTCAGTAAGACAGTTATAACACTACAGAAAGAAAATACCCACTTTTTGCTGCATTAGTGTTCTGTCATTTTTTAGTGAGGTGACCCAGTTGAGAGCAGGGTCCCTTGAATGCTGAGGTAGGACAAGGTCTGTGGTGGAATACACAGCCAGAAACAGGAGGGTGACACCCCACGCAAGGTTAATTCTCAATACCTCGGCTCATAAAACCATTCTTTAAATTGGGATTTCTGTCACATTTAAAAAACAAAACCAATCCCCTCCCCAAAACTAAACCCTGTAACTTTCCCTTCCTGCTCTGCAGAAGTGTTTTCCAGTATTATCTGATGATATAATTCAGATGGTTTTTCTATAAAATAAATAGCATTAATAACTGTTATATTTGTATTATTTTTCTTTTCTTAACAAGAAGTAGATGGGCTTATAGAGCCTGGAAGAAAAAGCTGTACACAGTTTCTGCAGAGGGAATGTCAGAAACATTCCCAAGAAAATGAGGGTATGTTGTTGATTTATCTGAGAAAATGAGTCTGATAGTCCAAAATGCTGGCATTTTCTAACTTCTCGAGCAAACATGGAATTCTTTGACTTTATGCAACTGGCTAACTCTGAAGTTGCAATAATACACAGAGTATTTTTAGTTAACGTAAAACATTTTCCGTCATAAGATCATGTTTTAAGTTGTTTGTAGGGCACAGGCTCATTGTTTTCATAGAAAATTTTCAGCTGTGTAGTTTTTAGGAATGAAGTCGGAGTATATACTGTATTTTGTCTTTCTTTAAGTAACAAAATTGCATCTTGTGCCATTAAGTGTTTGAACTTTTCCGTGTTTGCATACGGGAGCTGAGATACAAGGTATGTGAAGGAGGTATGATTTCCAAGGCCATTCTATTCTGCTATGTGAAAATAAATCCAATACACCTGAAATGTTAAGCTGCTAGAAGGGTTACAACTGTTAGATGCTAGCAGCAAAATTGGTCACAGGATCCCCCTTCCATACGCTCCTTCTTCATGGTGTTCCAGGTGAACTGTGGCTTCAGCACCAAAAATCAGAGCTGGCAATCTTGTGTATTTATCATACACGTCAGATTTGTATGGTCTCAGCGGCCTCTTCACCCGAGAGCACAAAATGATCTCAGTACAAAACTGAGAACTGACTATGAAGGAATGAAAGCCAGCAGGTACAGCAGAAGTGGAAAGAAAACAATGAGGAAAGTCAGAGGAGAGAGATCACAGAGTGGAAGAGGAAAGGATAGTGAAAAAACAGCCACTGGAAAACATGGGATCCAAGGCCTGGACAGAGAGCCCAGAGTTGCCAGGTCTTTGCTCTCCAGTAAGTATACAGAAAAATTCAGTGTCTGTTTTTCAGGTGGCTAGCTGACAGATGAGAACTACTTTCAGTGGCACCCATTATGCCATTAGCCTAAGTGAGAGGGCTCTGCCAGGATAACTTCCTCACAGCCAATCAGTCCATCCTATAAAATGTCTGTATTTTCCTTAGCTGTTATTAGAGAGGGTTGTTCTTTTTTTTTTTTTCTCAGAACTTATGTTAAGCAAAGCCATAATAAAAGAGCAAATCAAATACTCAGAAACAAGAAGATTCCTGAATGAATGTTAGTTGAGCAAATGTAATTTTTATGTCCTTGTGCAATGCTAGACAATTTGCTCAAATCAGATTTTCCAGACATATTCACTAATTGGGCATTTCTCATTATCTGGATTCTTTTTTTCCTCAAAGCAATTCAAGTGGGATGCAATAATTCACAGCAGTGGAAGCTGTTCATTGAATACATCAAGTTCTATTAAAAAAAAATCTACAAACTCTAATTCACTATTTTCCTAACATCCAAATTTTCACACAAACTTAAATTGTCTAATTAACAACAACAACAACAACAAAAAGTGTAAAGCAGTTTTCAGGCTAGTCTGGTCCACGTGTAAGTTTTAGAGATCTTTGAAAACATATCCAAAAAAGTTAATGGTTCTCTTCCTGAGCTGGGAAATTTGTGAACACAGAATTTATAAGAGCAAGATTATTGTAAGAATATCTACAATAATGTCTCTAATGTCTATTCCCTTAATTCTATTTTTTTAATATAAACTGCATATTAAGCTTTTTAAACAAAGTTTTAAATTCCATTGATAAGACACAGGTTAAGCAAATAGTATATAGTGGGGTCAATCAGAAAGAAATGGGCGATTATGAGGATTAGGCTTGAGTGCAGAAATAGTGACCAAGGAGGCTCAATGCCACAGGAGATGTCTTCCAGCCATGTGGATGACAGTCAGCATGTATGATCTTTTGTGGAAATATTACCTTTCTATTTAAAATAGAAAGATTTAATAGAATAAATACCAGAAAAAATAGGTATTTAACAGAAATAAATACCTAATTCTAGGTAAATCACAGAACTTGACTAGATGTAGGAAATTAAACAATAACTTCAAAAGGTGAGCTGTCCAACAGAAAAAAATGTCAAGGCTGTTGCTGTATTTGTGGTCTGATAGATTTTACTGCGTGAACTGAAGGTTCTAAAGTTACAGACCTTGTCAGGAAAGAAACAACAGGGATACACTTCAAAACTTATTAAGAGGGAATCATACTTCCAGGTCCTCACAGACCCTGCTAGTGTACATCAAAATCAAGAATTTATTAAAATATCTTAAGTGGTTACTGATTTCAGAAGAAAGATGAAGTACCTCTTATTTTTTTCAGAATATTATAAAGAAACTAATTCCAACAGGAATGTATTTTCCATGTAAGAGATTAAAATGAAACAGTTAAATCTGGTAGTTTCCAAATTAATACAAAAAACTCCATTTCCTTTTGCAATTCAGTCTTATTAAAGTCCTTTAACAGATCTATAAATTTAAAAAACATTGTTGTGCATTCTTACGATACACACACCTTTGTAAAAATAGTGTTAGATTCCTATTTTGTATACAGAGAAAGGAAATAAATTAACTCTTGGGTAATATCCCTGAGACATAAGCAGTATGAATGGTGCTGGAGCATAATGAGGTTTACATAGACTCTCTCCTCCAAACACCCATACACTATGCTATTTAAGGCTAGTTTCAAAAACTGTAATTAAACAGTCAGAAAACCCCTGGAAAAGTAACAAAATAACCAGCCACATAAAAGTCATGGAGAGAAAACAAACAAGCCAGACCCTAGTTGATCATTCAGGTTTCTTAATGAATTCTGGTAATTCCAGTAAAATACAGAAACCAGGAAGGACCCGAGTCACCAGCTCCATTCCTTTCAAACTTTAACAACTATATTACACTTCTGAAAAACAAATCACTGCCAAGAAGTTACTCAGCTTACTGAAATGTTTTTCTCCCCTACGCATTCTTGTCAGCTAAATCTGTAGCTAATAATTCCTCTCTGCCTGCTTGTTTATCCTTACTGAAACACAAGGAGAAATACAATTCCCAAAGCTCCAGCTTAACCCCCTTTGCCAGCCTTGAAAGGATTTTCAGGGCCTGGGAGTTTATAGTCAGGCTGCAGCACAGCATCCATACTGCAAGGGACCCTCTCCCACCTCACTGTCATCTCTTACAGCGATGGCTGTCGTAGGGCTGATGGAGAGTTCTCTTGGCAGAGAACTGATGAACTCCAGCTTGCTTGAAGACGACAGCATCTCTGCACCCCACCACATAAAAAAAAGCAAAGCCACTAGAGCTGCAATGTCCAGCATTTTGGACTAAGAAACAAGCATTACTTAAAGGATGGATAGGAGGCCACCTCTCCTTCAATATATTCCTCCATCTCCGCCTGTTCCCGTTGTGCCACTCAGGCAGCACGGAGCAGGTGGCAATTATTCACGGTTCCCTGCTGGGGATTCCCTCAGCAAATGTAACAGTGGATTAGCCGGCTCATGAGTTGTCTTTCCCATGGTTCCTGGGGCCAAGGAGCACAGCTAGCAGACACTCTGCCAAAATACGCCTGGTGTCCCTGTACAGCTCGTGAGGGAGACTTCCTAATTGCCATAAATTAGCTGCTATTACCTGCTTTACAGCAGAGACTCAAGGAACTTTGACTTGTTGGCTCTTATTTTACCCTCACTAGGCACTGCGAAGGACATCTTGACTTTGCCAGGTGTCCTTCAAGAGTTGGCCAAGTGAACAAGGGGCACCCCCGGTACAGCCAGTCAGGCCAGGGGACAGGGCGAGGAGGGGCATGAAACAGGGATCACAGATGGGGCAGCACCCCTGTTTTGCATCAGCAGCACTGACAGACCTGGTGTCACTGCTGATCTGAATTTAATCTGCATTTTCTGTTTGAACGCAGGGCCACAAGCACCCTCAGGCCACGGCCTTGGTCAGCCGCCTTTCACAGTGTTGCACACATCCAAAATGGCAGAAACAACAAACATAGCCAGCAAAAATCTTTATATAAATACAGCAGGGGGAAAAAAACACAAACCCTTACATGTAAATCATCACGTGGCTAAACTCTGCCCTTCGTTTCACACCCATACGACTGAAATGAAGCAAAAGGCCAGTTTCAGCCCTGTGATACGCCAACACCAACTGAGGTACAGTTCCTATTTACTCCAAAACTGAACTTGATTAGCACTGCAGCTGTGGAAGTATAATCCAGCACAGCCTCAGAAACTCCTTTTACATGCTCAGCATAATTTTAAGGCAAACATGTCTTTGTGGCTTGAATAAGTACAGGCAATTGAGGCCATCACTTTGGTATGGGCTTGGCTGCAGCTCCTGCAAGTTTATGGAAAATTATTCTTTCTACAGCCCTAATCTGTAGACCTCTATGAGACTAATATTTGCAGGTTCTTACTGCTTGCTCTGTCCACAGAACAATCTGTTTTTCACAGAGACCGTGATCTAGGAGCTCTTGTTGATTTTACGCAGTGATTAGCGCTTCTGGAAAAACTCCTTAGATTGCTGACTTCACTCTACTGTTAAGGTAGACCATGAGCTCCTTTCCCCTGTGTTTTTAGAAATCTTTCTCCAGGAGTCATTAAAAGAAAAGAAAACAAAACAAAACAAAAAACCCACAAAAACCCCAAACAAAACCAAAATAAAAACAAAGAAACCCAAAACCCCAACAAAACCCCAAGCAGGAAATACTAAGTGAACGACAATTTGGGGATTACATTGGTACAGGGACACTGGAGATTTTTGTTGTGTGCTTTACTAGTTGTTCACCAACACACCAATCCTCACTCCCAAGAAAAAAAAAACCCAAACCACAAAACAAACAAGAAAAGGCCAAAATCTGAGGACAGTATGGCATTAAGGTTTCCTATCATCTCCTTGCCAGTTTTCAGAAAGAAAAGTGGTTAATCACAGAGGACATGCATGAGCAGTTTCAGGTAGCTTTCCATAGTAGAAAAGAGATATTTTCCAACCTACTTCTTTCAGCTACCTGCAGTCACAGAAGTAATTTTGATGCCTCAGGCTTGACAGGGGACCCACAGCTAGATTTTTCACCTTTGTCAAGTGGCCTCACCTTGGTGCCCTTCCTCCCTGCAGAAGCAGCAAGAACAATGTCATTTCCCAAAGAGCCTAACCTACACCCAATCCTTAGAATTAAAAAAAAAAAAAAGAGATTTAAAAAATGGAAATTAGCGAAGGAGCCACATTTTCTTAGTCTTTTCTAGATGGAGATTCGATGGCTTCCCATGAAAAATCAAAGAAAAGTAGTGAACAGCTTTTGGTGGTGAAATTATTCTGATCTGTCGTAGCCTGAGTAACTGAAACGGACTAGGGACACATTTTCAAGGTTTTTATAGAAAGATATAATTATGGCATAAAGGTAGTATATGTATCTTACAATCTTTCATTAGGTAATTCTGAATGCACTGTACTGTGACTTTAAATAGCATAGAAATATCTATTACTATAGTATAGAATACTAATAAGTAATTCCTCTAAAATAAGAGCCTATGCATTTGGGAAACAAATGTGAAAGCAGTGAAAAACTTCACTTTCCAAAATTAACTCTGATTTTTATACTGAACTTTTTAGTCATTATGTTTGAATAACAACCTAGACTTGTGCAAATCATTTGACACTGTCCCATGTGATATCCTTATCTCTAAATTGGAGACATGGATTTGACGATGGACCGCTTGGTGTATAAGGAATTGGCTGGATAGTCACACTCAAAGGGTTGCAGTCCACTGTCCATGTCCGAGTGGTGCTCCTCAGAGTGATCCTCTGTTAGGATCAGCACTGTTTAATATCTTTGTCAGCGATATGGACAGTGAAATAGAGTGTACCCTCAGCAAGCTTGCCAACGGCACCAAGTTGTGTGGAGCAGTCAACACACTTGAGGGAAGAAATGTCAGCCAGAGGGACCTGGCCAGGCTTGAGAAGTGGGCCTGTGCAAACCGGATGAAGTTCAACAAGGCCAAGTGCAAAGTACTGCAGGTAGGTCAAGGCAACTTCATGCACAAATACAGGCTGAACGGAAAATGGATTGAGAGAGCCCTGAGGAGAAGGACTTAGGGGTGCTGGTGCATGAGACGTTTAACATGACCTGGCAATGAGCGCTTGCAGCCCAGAAAGCCAACTGTATGTTGGGCTGCACCAAAAGAAGTGCAGTGATTCTTCGTGATTCTCCCCCTCTACTCCACTCTTGTGAGACCCCACCTGGAGTACTTCATTTAGATCTGGAGCTCCAAACATAAAAAGGACATGGACCTGTTGGAGGAAGTCCAGAAGAAGGCCATGAAGATGATCAGAGAGCTGTAGCACCTCTCCTATGAAGACAGAGTGAGAGAATTGGGGTTGTTTAGCCTGGAGAAGGCTCTGGGGAGACCTTATAGCAGCCTTACAAGACCTAAAGGGGGCCTACATGAAAGATGGGGAAGGACTGTAGTGACAGGATGGAGGGTAATGGTTTTAATCTGAAAGAGGGTAGAGTTAAATTAGATGTCAAGAAGAAATTCTTTACTGTGAGGGTGGTGAGGCATTGGAACAGGTTGCCCAGGAAAGCTGTGGATCCCTGGAGGTGTTCAAGGCCAGGCTGGATGGGGCTTTGAGCAACCTGCTCTAGTGGGAGTGTCCCTGCCCATGGCAGGGGGGCTGGAACTCAGTGATCTTTAAGGTCCCTTCCAACCCAAACCATTCTATGATTCTATGATTCTTAAGAAACGTTAAGACAAATAATTAACAAATAAGTTGCAATTGTTTTGTAGATTCTACTCGGCTTGTTTGTTGCTGTTATTTTGGACAACTTGGAACCTGATGAAGATCTGAAGAAACTTAAACAAATAAGAACATGTTTTTATTGTGCTTGAGAGTAGTTTCAATAAAACATCATTTTACTTGTGTTTTTATGGTAAAAGATGGGAAACACCTTCATCAAAATGAACAAAATAGCAGATGTTGAAGAGAATAGCAGTATTTTATTAGATAGTTGACCATCACACAATGTGAGATAGAAATTAAGAGACTGTAAAAGTGATTTAGAAATTGGTTTAAATATTTGATGGAAGTCAATTTAGATAGTCATGTAATTAAAATAACTTTAAAATCACAGCTAGGTGATCATTTTGCTTATAATCTAATGAAAGATGTGCCTGCCCATGGCAGGGGTGTTGGACTAGATGATGTTTAAAGATCCCGTCCTACCCAAACCATTCTGATTCTGTGAATAATATTAGGGTTTTAGTATCTAATACACTGCTTTAGATTAGGCTTATCATGTGTCTAATAAAGCAATACGTTCATCTCTTTTGTCTTCTGGGTGAGGGCTCTTTTATTACAGTGTAGTATCTTTTTGTTTTAATGCTGCTCTGCAGCGGATTGCCAGCTCATTAATTTTTCTGCTATAACACCCAAATCCCTTTGCTGATCAGTGTGCTGGATGATTGATTCCCTGCTCCCAGACTAATTTTTTACATTGGACTGCATTTACCATCTGGTATATAAATCACCCAAAACACTCAAATTTGGAGTCTGGTTCCAGTCATCCTCTTTGTTTGCTCAGCCAGCAGCACGAATATCACTTGCAAATGTGAAGGTTGTGTTCTCTCACCTGGATAACTCGTCTATATTAGAGACAGAGGTTTTAACAAAGAGCATTGAGATAATGATATGCCTCTTCTCATTTAAAAGAAAAAAATAATTAGGCAGCTGTTCCTTGTGGTTTCTAGCCAAAACTTTTGTTTCAGCCACTATCACAACCACTAGATTCTGATGTGAAAAAGAGTATTTCTCTCAGCTCAGAACCAATTTTGCACATTTCAAGCACATACAACTATTTTTGCAAAGACATTCTTTGTAGGTGTAAACATCTGCGCAAGCAAAGAAAAGGACATCCTTTGCAGTTAAACAGAGAAGAAATACAACAAAATTTATTGCCTTCTCCGCACATGTTTCATATGAGAAGAAATTTCTATAACTTCAACAGGAGCCTGCCTATTTTATTTTCATTTTTATAACCTTGAAATTTTACTTCCATAAAATTATACTTCCAATCAAGACAGGGAAAAGAAACTCTGCCTCACAGAATTGTCTAGATAAACTTCTGTGAGAGATAGTGGATGAAGGAAAAGCTGCTGGAGGGACACGGTGCTTTAGGAAACTAATAGTTCATCTGCCCACAACTGCCCAGGATGGTATTTGCTTGGGGGGAAGGGTGTCCCCTTTCTTTAGCCTTTCTAAGGATTTTCTACTGCTCTGCTCTGCCCTGGAGAACCCATTTGGCACAACACACTGACCTCTGCCTCTCCCAGAGGGATGACATAAAGGCAGCACACAATCAGAGTCAATACTAATTAGCAAAATGTAAACAGTTAATTAGATCAATGCTTCCCTGAGTTTTAGAGCAACAAACTGCTATACAGCCACTATTTTTTTATCAAACTTTCTGTGTAAATACCTGTTGAAAACATTGTTTGAGCTGTCTCCATCATCCGGCTAAAGACTTCGTATCTTGGACTTGTGTTTTATGGACACCCTTAAGTATTAAAACTTACATTTTCAAAAGCACTCACTCATTTTGAATGCCTAGACTATTTTAGGCATTTTCTGCATATGCACTGACACCTTTACCTAGCGGGTATCTCAAGATCTTATGCTGCTTTTGTTAAGATTCTGGTTTGGTTTAAAATTTTAGAGGAAATGTAGCAAATTCTGCAAATGATGCTTATCTAATCACTCCTCCTTTGTAGTCATATGTGAAACCCCATAGGAAAGAGTCTGTGACTAGGAGAGCAAGGAAAACTCTTGTAAGGTGGAACAATCTCCTCTGTGTGCTTCAGGTTTAAGCAACGGAGCACTAAATTTCTCACCCACTGTTGAAATATATGTGCTTGTAGAAGGTTTTCTATAGTCATACACAAGTAGATGTGACAGCATGATTTCATTGTGGGCTGTGGGTTTCTTCTTCCATCATCATATATAGTGCTCACAGGAGTTAGTAACTGAGACCAGTTAAGTGCTGCTTAGAGCCAGATTTTTTGGTCATCAGTAGGTGAACACAGAAATGTGTCAAACTCCTGAAGCTGAGTGGAAACGTGCTAGCCTGGGAAATAATTCAGGCTGGATCTGAGGTGAAGCAATTGGAGCTCCTAAAGTTGAGCATTTTGTGTTCATCTCAAACATGCTATGGCGATCAAGGGCAGATTAACCTGGGTTTGCACAGATCCAGCTCTCTGGCTCGCCCAGCCGCCCCCGTTTATCCCATCTGCTTCCACATTGATCCTGTGGGATTGGCGTGAGGCAGAGGAGATGCCCCAGGGCCTTTCCTTGAGGAACACGGCTGTTGCCTGCCAGCAGCCAGGCAGTCAGAATAAAGCTGACTATCAAGGTTTCGCAGCCAGGCAGTGCCAGATTTCAGGAGGTTTTGACTGACAGACCAGACCCGAGAGCAACCATTTCAAGTCCTGAACACCCTTTTGACTTCTTCAGCTGTGCCCCACGGGATGCTCTGTGTGACTTAGGAAAGCACAGAGAGTTTTGCAGCTATTTGAGACACAGAGGAGCACAGCCAAGGAGCCTGGTAGAAACGGGCTAGGGGAGGAGCCGGCAGCTTCCGAGGGAAGCCAGGTCCCTTCAGAAAAGTTACTGACAGTTCTGTCTTGTTCACGATTTTCTTCTCTTTCTTTTTCACGTGTTTTCCTGCTGGTCTTAATTAACACTATTCTTGAAGCGTGGATAAGGACCCTGTCAGCTTGAACACAGTTATATAATGTGGGTGTTTCAAGACTGTAATTGCAACTAAATTTATTTTTATAATACTAAGTCAAAAGAGAGGTATTACAAGAATTTAATTTTATTTTGAACCAGATCCTTTAAACACTGTTGCTGTAACACATAATCTATTATCAGAAAAGTCCTGTCTTTTCAGTCCTTAGAAATTGTCTACTATAATGAGAATTTAAATTATCCTAAAATAAATCCCTATTTGCAAGTCAAACACCACCTCCTCACAAATCTTGCTATGACCAATGAGGCAGTTTTAGAGCAACTTTAAAAAATGAACACTGATATCAGTATAACATTAAATTGTTCTCTTAAACTGAGAAATTCACATCAGCAATATATATGCAAATGCATGCAGAGTCTGGTCAGTCTCCCAGCCCACACCCAGCCAGGTCTGGAGACGTAACTGGGCAGCAGGAACAGAAGTCTTCAAGGTACTCTCCCAGCAAAGAGCTCCACTGTCCTCTTGCTCCCCACTCCAAAGAAGACAAAGGTTCCATGGTAAGAATCTTTAAGAGGCAAAAATTACTTGATATCTTTTCTTTTTAAAAACAAAAAATAAATAAGTTGAGGAGCATATGACCCATAAATCGCAAATATTTAGACAACTAATGGCATCACTTGATATCTACTTAATAATACAAAATGAAAGAATTCTGCTCTCAGATCCCCTTGAAGCCATCTGTGAACTAAATTAGAACTAATTTAGAATTAAAGATACTTTGTAGCTGTTCACCAAGACAAAGGGACAGCTCTGACATTCTTTAGGAAACTTTAATTTCATCAGATCACAATTTTGATTGTTGAACTTAGCCCTAGACAGATTTTGTCTGTATCATGGAATCATGGAATTAACAGAGTTGGAAGGGACCT
>BJBW01001788.1:5362-54375 GCA_004320125.1 Scolopax mira | reverse complement strand
CTCTCCAGTAGTTCCCTGTCCCTCTTGAACTGGGGGGGCAAGAACTGGATGCAGTATTACACTTGTGCGAATATCTTTTTATCCTTTTCTGGAAGAAAAATACCAGACAGAGACCCATTTTGCCAAGAAATGGTTTCATAAAGTAAAAATTACAATTAATTGATTCAGTCAAACAAGCCCTTCTCTACACACTTAGGAGGTCCACAAAATGCAAATCCACTCACTCAGTCATGTTCTTTCTCTTCTTGTATTTCTCTCTATTTCTAAATTGTTAGAATTTCAAGATGATCTAAGAATAAACTACAGCAATTGGATTAGAGAGGACTATTTAGTTTGCAGCATATTATTTAATTATAATTTTCTTATTATCTAAAAATATTCTTGCAATAAAATTATTTCTTAAAGAATAATTTATGAAGAACTTCCTTGCTCTTCAGCCCTATTGAATATTACAGACTGCTTACAAGAAGTCGAGCTTTTACCTCAAAAATGCAAACACGTCCTCTATCTCCACTTTTGTTCCACAGCATCCATAGGATGATTAAGTAGGATAAGCAGTAGCCTAGAGTCAGAAAAATACATCCTTTTTTCAATATTCCTGGTACCTCGCCTTTTTTTTCCCCCAGATGCTACAGCAACTGTTGTTACCTGCTTTGTGGATGGTCCCCAAAGTCTGACCACAGGCTGGAAAAGTCACAACACTTTCAGAACGCGGATCAATGGTGGAAAGTGATCACCTTTTTATTGGAAAAGGGTAAATCGAACTCCCTGTCAATATCTGTGGGATTCTCTGCCTTCATACTTCTCTACTCAAAGACCTTGACCACAGCTTCTGTTTTTTCCAAGTCCAAGTAAATATTAACTCTCCCCTTTATCCAGTCTCCTGTCAACTCCAGAAGAAAACCAACAGGCTATAAGTACAGAATATTTATCTTTACATCAAGAGCAAGAAAAGGGCCAGACTGCTCTTAATAAAGACACTTCTTGTTCTCCTTTTAACAAGAATTATCAGAGAGGTTTTGGTACAGAAAGAATGTTTTCTTGGCAATATTTTCCACAACAAATATAACTCCTCTTTTCTCCTTTCAAAAAACGATAAAGAGATTGGATTCAATCCAGTCCTTTCAGTCAAGCCTCGATTGTTCCATCACGCTACCGGTTCCCACTAGTGACAATGATGGAGTGACACCTGCTACTAGATGATTTTCTGCTATTCTGACAGTTTCAATTCTATTTAATTACCTTTTGGCTCTTTAATCAGCATAAAAACCTGTACTGCAAGGACATCTCATCTCTAGGTAATTACACTAAAGGGAAACAAATACATGCATGTTACTGTCTAAGCTTTAATTTCGCTTTTTAATCATTGTTTTTACTTTTTACTTATAGCTGATTTATATTCATGCCTTGTGATAGTTTCTCAAAGTGATATGTAACCTGACTGAGTCTAGATCATTTACTTCAGAAGTTCAATCGGCACAAACACCTATCGCAGTTTATTTGGCTTGACTGTTATAATTCATTTATGGGAACATAAGTCATAGTATGTTAGATAAAACAACCAATTATTCTAGTCCTGCATACCATTTCAGATCAAGTTTATCTATGCAGACATAGAAAGATGTCTATTTTTAAAAATAATTAGGCTAATTTACCTGAACCTGTACATCTCTTCCATCCCCTGCCTTTACATTCTTGCCAGCATGGCTTCATACCTTTAGCATAAATGGGTTTGGCCTTGTGTAACCCAAAAAAAGCCCTCATCCACTTAATCTTCACAAAACCCACAAAGGGTATGTCTGTTCCCGTAGATAAGCACGGATGAAAGCCAGTCTTGAGGCCACATCTGATTCTGGTTCAGAGAGTCCCCACTGAGCCCAAGCACAAACCAAGGCTGAGCTCCAGAGACCGACAGTGCCTGAGGTTTATATCCTCCCAAATCCACATCTGCTACATGGACTGGGCATAGGCAGGGCCAAGGGAGCTACATGCTTGTGTTCAGCTCTTCCCCATCACAGCAGGGACAGTCTGGACCCAAGCTTCAGACAACACGCAAGCCTAGAATGAGAAAGAGCAAACACAAACCCCATTTTGGCCAACCCACTCAGAGTGTGGATGCACCAGATGAGAGTAGCTTTAGACTCCTTCTTCTCCTAAGGAAAGAGGTGAAGTTTTCAGCTATAACAGCTCCCACATAATAGGTAACGTGCCTCAAAGTAGTGACAGTTCATCCTGATCTGAGCCCTAAAACAGTAATCTGTCGGTAACTCAGACAGCATTTTTAAAAGTGTGCCTTCTCCTCAGTGCTGAGGTATCTTAAATGTTTCTGAGAAAGAGACCCTTGCAACAGTAATTGAATAATTTCTCCCTAGGAAACCGCTTCCTTGGGCACACTTAGAGCTTGTGCCCCAAATGTTGTGCTTCTAACCCTACTGTAGTCTTGTTCATTCAGGTTTTTAGCGCTTTTAAAATTCTCATTGTCTCATTCTGCCACTGTCAAAGCCTTTTAGAAGGGAGCAGAGTTAGCAAAAGCAAGGGCAACATTCGAGCAGAAACAGTTTCCTGCTGAGGCAAAGTATTCCAAGTACTCCCCTGCTTTGGTTTGGTCCCTGTATCCTCAGACTTTGCCATTCCCCACCATCCCCACAAGCTGACAAGCCCTGGACAAGTTTGCACCACTGGTAGCCTGCACACAGAACACAGAAGATATGTTCTTACTTTCCAGTTCTTGATTACAGCAGGCACAACTATGTTACATACATCATATCAAAGTGCTACACAGACAAGACTTAAGCAGATAAATTTTCTGGAAATATGCATGCTGTGTCTCTTCTGCTAGCACTGGTATCCAGCAACAGTAAGCCCAGGGATCCCTGCTACAGGGTCTGGAGAACAGACTTGATGGCATCTAACAAAGTAATGGAAACTAAGAGTCCCTAATCAAATGGCCTCCATTGCACATGAAGAGTATGGGGGAATGATGAACTCAGCAGGAGACAGCTGAGGAAAGAGATGTGCAAATTCTGAATGGGACTATGTTCATCGATGGTGGAAAGCAGACAGCAGCAAGGATGAGATAAAAAGAGGAATTCTTTTTCTATGGAACCACATGCACCTCCAGTAACAGTGACATTAGCCATACTTTAGATGCACCGCTCCCTCTTTGGGTGTGTGAAGTAATCAATAATTAATGTCATTTTTCTCTTCTGTTGTTATACTATATGACCGTGCTCCTAGATGTTCCTGCATTATCAGCATTTAAACTGCAAGTCCTCTTCCTCGTCTCCCTCACTTCTGGTGCCCTTCCCCTCTTCTTCCTCTAAAACTCTATTCACACAAGAGAAAAGGGCATGCTTTGAAAACAAAAGCATATGGTGTGGCCAGTTCTTGCCACCCTTGTCCATCTTCAGTGAGTTGTTCCCTCTCTGCGTTGTGTATCTTTCCTCATACTGCTTCCTCACTTCCTTCTGCCCGTGTGCCAGTCAACACCTTCCACTCCCATCCCTCTTCAGGACCCACTCTTGTTGTCCAGCCTTCAGATGCTTTTGTCCCACTGATAATGTCTACCCCTCCCTCCTCATCCTAACACATTTTAAAATATGAGAACACATGAGTTTTGCTTCTGCTCATTGAACTCTGTTGGCTCGCCACATTCTCTGCTTCACCTCTCTCTTTGTTCTGCTTTTTCCACATTCTCTGTTGGTCTAATTTACTCGGTGAGTTATTTCAGGGCAGAAACCATTTCTCTACAGCATATTGAATGTTTAGATAATGTATATATGATGAAGGATGTCTCCACTATAGCTTTCTCTGCTGTTCTCTCTAAAAATTTACAAGCTTTTTGACAGCTTGTACTTTCATGCTCAGTAAACAGCCCATCATAGACTCAGCCATCACCCTATCACTGGGTGGAGACTTTCCTTTGTCCCTTCATCCCCTTCCCTCTCCCTAATGGATAATTTCCATTTACATTTATCTACAAACTATTTCAGGCGTGTTATGATTGTGCAAAAGAAAAGCATTCATACCCCTCAGAAGAGGAATTCCATGAAATGTCCTTAATTTTTCCTTGACCTCATTCAATCCTCAGTAAGCTATCTCGAAACAGTTTTATCTTTACACACTTCACTCAAAGAGAATTTAAGAAACCAGGGGCAGCATATGGCCTATGAGACTCATAGGAAGCATGTGGAATCATCCCAAACAAGCATTTTTAACACATGAAGAAACAGCAACTAAAAGGCTTACCAACAGAAACACATCCCTGTTTATTAAAATCCCAGGGATACAAATCCAAACCAATGCACAGAGCAATATCTTCTATTAAATGCGTGTACCTCTCACAAAAATCCTCAGCATTTGGTCATTTATGATCAAATTGCAATCCCTGTGGCTGCCAAACGTGTGACCAGAGCGTGTCTCACACCAGAGATTCAACTGGACTGAAACTGAAGATGCCCATGCAGAGCCTGTGTCTCTGGAGAGTACCAGCAGATTAGTAGCTCATGAACTAACTAGATTTTGCACTCACCTTTACTCTCAGGATGCTTAATAACTCCTTGTAATCCACAGCCTTTATTAAGGACACAGCTATCTTACAGGCTGAGCAGAGAACCAAGGATCACACCACCCTGCTCACAGTCAGTCAGGGAGGACTAGAAATGTTACAGAAGATGACTACAGGTAGCACTGGGAAGAATATAACATTGACCTAAGGTTCTCTTTTCCAGAAAGTAGCACCAACTTGGTTTTCACCCCATTCTGGGTAAAATGGGGCTATTTCATTTTCCTAGCTTGGCAACGTAGGATGACAGATGAACAAACACATACAAGCCCATATTGTCAATTGACTCCCAATACGCCTTCCTTCTCTGTTTCCTGCTCTCATCACTTGATTGCATGTTCTTCCCTTGGCCAGGGATGATGCAATTATATGATAATTTAACAAACAACCGAACTGAAATGAATATGCCGAAGGGGCAGACTCAAGGCTGAAAAAGCCATCTTAATTGTCGTGTTGCCTGCCTGTGTCCTCCACCTTGCAATGGTCTTTTGCTACAGTAAACTTTTTCTTAAGTAGCATATTCTGTGGAAATAATGGAGAAGAGTTCAGTATTTCCTAAAAATTTAACAAAAAATAGAGGTGGCTACATAATCTAGTGATGATGAAATGTTACAAGCTCAGGAACCATCTCAATAAATGTAAGAAACTGTTCCAAGGCAGCAAGTCAACTGAATGCAAAAATTAAAATGACAAAATACTAGAGGAGAGAAGAATTGTGCCTCTCCAAGTATGGTAAGTAATAGAGAGTCTTGAATAAAAACTAGTAATAGTGTTCTTAAGTTTAACTTTCAGTATAAATAGGAATGTACATGCTAGCAGTCCGCTGAGAAAAATGCTATTGCCAACGCGTGGCCCCAAGTGTAAATATAGGAAACTCAATCTTTTGGAGGGAGTAGGTTATCCAGTAAAAGTTAATGAAGCCATGCAGAGGTAAGTGAGGGTAAAATCTGTCCCAGATATTATGTATTGATATTAGTTCTTTCAACATTCATGTTGAGAACTGAAACATTGCGGTTCTGCATGAAACAGTTAACACGGAGCAGAATCTGACTACCACGTTTTCAAATTAAATTTTTCTTCCGTATTTTTGTAGTTACACTAAAAGCAGTGCCTGCCATATGCACATATATAGCATATGTATTTGCTTCAGCCTATTTTTAGTAGAACCAAATAACTCAAATTCAGTCTTCAATACAGCATACGGTTTCCTAATTCCAGGTTGGAAAGCCCTCTTTCTGTTTCTAAATAACACCACCCGTGCGTTCCACATCATCTTAGAAACTTCCTCATATATTTCATCAGCCTTCCATATTTAATCTCACTGATTTATGCACGTTGCCGTGGTCTAATGACCCCCATGTCTCTTACGGGTAAGCCGCTAACGCCAGTGACACATTAACCTATTAACCTCTCTTTAAAAACAACCGCGATATTCATACAAATAGCATGAAAAAGTCAGGCAGCAATAAAAGAGTAGCACTGTGGTACCACACACTAACACAGCAGATGTCCAAAACCGGCTACAACGAAGAACAAATGAGCACATCGAGAGCCAGGAGCAGTTAGATTTATTATATTGCAAAATCACGTTGCCTCAGCTTGCTGCTCGGCGAATTCGAGAGCCTGCTTCAGCAGCATCACCCATATTATGAAATGTAATTGGGAGGAATATCGCTATTCCATTCACTTCGCTTTCCCGGCAGCACGGGTTGGGGGACCCTTATCCTGGGAGGGACCCAGAGCTCCTTCCAACGTGGAAATCGCCTTCCCGCTCCTGCTGCAGACAATGGGAGCGGGGGCTCTGAGCACAGGGAGAGGAACGTTCATCACCTTGGAGAAGGCACTTTGTGCGGCCCCGGCCACCCTCGCAGCCCAATAAACCTCTCCTTTTCAAAAGCAGTAGGAGGCAGACACAGCCATTTCACCGAAATGGGGGGGGTGGGGGGGTGGGAAGGAGGGGAGGAAGGTTTACCTTTTTAAAATATTATTCTTATAAGAAAAACAAGACTTTCTAACAAACTGTAAACTTTCCATTGTACGCATTTACTTTGTTCTACTTTAAAAACACTGAAGCACTCAAAATACAAGAAAACGTGACCCTGTCACGCCAAACCAAATTGCCTACGTGAAAACTGTACTACATCAGCACATGCTTATGCATAGGACGGGCACACATAATGAAGCTTTCTCCTGTCATGCAACTAAAGCAGGGAAAAAATCCCTCCAAACCGTATTCGTCCCCCAGCACAGAGTATGTCGCCGCTCCACCTCATCCTGAGCGGATCTGCCCAGAAGGAGGGATGGAGAGGCTCCCCCGGCCCTGGGCTGGACACGGGAGCAGAGTGAGACCCGAGGGGCTGCGCTCACGGTTCCCCCTCCGCCTCTTCTCTCTCCCCNNGGGGGGGGACACCAACAACAAAAGCCGAGAGACGGCGGCAAACTCCTTCCTTTCGGCGGAGAGCCGCCGGAGAGAGGGGGGGGCTCCCCCCGCCACCCCACCTCCGGAGAAGGGGGCTCTCCCCGCCGCTCCCGGGGCCGGGGCGGCCGCCGCTCCTTTGTTTTCCGCCGCCCGCAGCGCCGCGCCGGGGCGGGAGGGAGGGAGGGAGGGAGAAAAGGAGCACGGGCGGGGGGGGGGGGGGGGGGGGGGCGGGGGGGGGGGGGGGGGGGGGGGGGGAAAGGGGGGGGGGGGGGGGGGGGGGGAGCCACGGTCTGCCCCCCACGGTCTGTTCACGCGTGGGCTGCGGGGGTCCGGCGGGGCATTACCTGAGCAGTTGATGCCTTTCCCCTTGCCGCCGCCCTGGCACTCGGAGGCGGGCAGGGGGTGGGAGGCGCGGCCGGCGGGCAGGGCGGAGAGGGCCAGCACCAGGAGGGCCGAGGTGTAGCAGAGCGCCAGGGGGGGTCCCGCTCGCAGCAGCGGCCGGGCGGCGGCCGGGGTCTCTCCCAGCATGGCGAGGGGCGGCCGAGGAGGAGCGGCGGGATGGCGGCGGCAGGCCCGCAGCATCAACCGGAGCCGGCGGCGCCGCCCGGGCGGGACCGTCCTTTCTCCGCCGCGCCGAGGCACACCTTCAGCATCCCCGCCGCGGCCGCCGCGCACACCCCCGCTGCTGCCGCCGCCGCCGCCGCCTCCTCCGCCCGCCCGGCGGGGGCTGGCCCCGGCGGTACGACGGCCGCCTCCCGCTCCCGACCGCCGGCGGGGCCGCCTCGCCCCGGCCGCCCTCCTTTGTGCGCGGCGCCCGCTCCGCCCGCAACAAAGGGAGCGGAGCCGAGGCGGCTGCTGCTGCTGCCGCCGCCGCCGCCGCGGAGGGGGAGGAGGAGGAGGAGGAGGGAGAGGAGGGGGAGGAAGCACACGTGATGGCAGCCCCCTCCCCCGGGACCGGAGGGGAGGTTGAGGGGCTTCTCCCGGCTCGGCGGGCAGGGCGAGCGGCGGCAGCGCCCGCCCGGCGGGGCCGCCCCCGCTGGGAGCGGGTGTGAGGTGGGGGGGGAAAGCCCGGGAGGGGGGAGCCGGGTACCGGCGAAAGGCGTGCGGGGGTGATACTGCTGGGTGAATGAAAGCGGAGGGGGTCCCGAGGCGCGGGGGCGGGGAAGGAGGGCCGCCGGCACGTCGTTTGTCACCCCCCGGGATGGTTTATTATTCACTAATAAGCCGGCGCGAGCGGGGATAGGGAGGAAAGCGAAGAGACCACCCACTGCTATTGATTCATTGCAAAGGTTGAGTTTTTACTGAACGGAAGCCCGGCACGTCCGGCGGGCGCATTTGTACAGACCCAAATAAATAAATACGTTTTCGGTGAAGGCAGTGAGTTTTGTAGCACAGCGCTCTTCGTTCTGTCTAGCCTTTTTTCCCAGTCCCTTACGTGGGGGGGGGTGGGGTGTCCCCGTTTTCCCAGTCCCTCAGATGTGCCTCAGGGGGGGTGAGAAGCGCCGGGTGCCAGTCGCGGTGCGGACCCTCAGCATCTCGCTGTGCGGCTGAAAGCTTTGCGTAAATTGCCAGCACCGTTACCCGTTTTACACGGGGGAAACACGGGGGGACAATGCCGTACGGTCCACGAGAATTTTTCCTGTCTCGGTGGTCACGTTTCGTGCAAGTTTTTTAATCTGCTGTACAAACCGCTTGTTTTTCGGGAGCAAGAGCTGCCCGTTCTCTTGCTGTCCCTGCTGCTGCGTGACACCAGCTTGCTGCAAGGCAGCGCTTGCGTGAGGACACCTGACTCTCTCTGAGGTGTAGCTCTTGTGTGAGGAGACCTTCGAGTAGCTCACTGACCAGAGCAGTCAAGAGCAAGGCTAAAAATCCGAGCAGTAAGCTTTGGGCAAGCACAGGGGTCAGACGTGTAAAGTCAGGTTGTTGTCTCTTTAAATATGGCGATGAAGAAGTAAGTCCTGTGTTAATGAGAGAGCAATTTCCTTCTGGCATATAGGGCTCAACACTGGCTGCCTCTGCCAAGTAAACCTTCTTCTCTAAGTACTTGCTTCTCTTGCTAGCAGGGGTGCTAGATGTCAGGAGAGCTCTGCTTCTCCATGAGGTGAGGTGCATTGACTCACATGGATCCTGTTCTGCTGCAACTGGGGCTCCATTGGCCAGGATGTTCAAAGTTTGCTGGATCTGCATACTTTATACCCAGGGCTGCATACTGCAATCTGGTCTCCTAAGCAGGTAAACCTTTTGGACCTTTAGGCCATGGGACTGGTGCAGATCTTGTGTTTTAAAGGTAGTACTTTGCTGTTGTAGGAGCAAATACTCCGTATAACCCTTTCCACAGACACAACTGGATCCATCTTACACTAAATATGCTATTTTCCCACACTTCTGGACCAGAACTGCCCTCATCTGTATGTCAGAAAGCCCTTTCTAATGCCCAGCCTGAACATATTCAAGACCAGTTCGTACCCACTTGTCCTTGTGCTGCACGGTGATTCAGTTAGGCATTTCTCCTTCTCTTGCATTTAAACCTAGAATATATTTAAAAGCAGTAGTCATAGCCACTTTGTACTTGTCCAACCTATCAGTAAATTGTGTTAGTCTCCTGCTGTAACACAGAGCCTCCGAAACTCAGAATTTTTCCACACTAGATACAATCTGAATTCAGCTTTCTGCAGCACAGCCCACATGCAATGTGTAACAGCTTTTCACAAAGTATTGTCAGTCTTTGCAATGAAGGTAGAGTCTCCTGATTTCTTCCAAAACGAGCTTTTCTCATACAGCCAATTTGCTCTCTACATGACCAGGTCTCACTGATGGTTCAGGGTCACGCTGTGAGTGACTAATGCAGGCAACTCCTTCTATTTTTATGTCATTTACAGCCCATAATAAAAATGCTTTTCATGAAAGCCTAAGTGCATGACCGTATCTTTTCCATTACTGAATTTCATCTTGTTTCTGTTATTCCAGTCCCCAAGAATGTGTCGTTTTCTCTGTAGGATATCTTGAACCTCCTTGCTATTGACAGTCCTGCCCAGCTCTTTGTGTCCAGAGCACTCCCACCTTCACGATAATGAAAGTCTAGGCAAATATAAACTATTAGTCCCAGAACAAACTTCAGTAATGGTACTTCTCCCAGTTTAAACATTCCCCTTCCAGGGTGGTGGGTAGTCAGCTGTGGTGAGTTCCCAACTGAACTTGCAGATTTGTTTCAGTTCCCCGTGTCTTTCAGCTTAACTAGGCAATCCTGATGAAAGCTTTTAACAAGATAGACTGTAGGTAAATGTCAAGGGGTTTGGCTTTGGGTTTTTTGTTATTGTTATTTTTTTACTCCTGGGATGGATGACATGCCATTTTTTAGGTAGAGAAGCCACATCTGAATTGTGCTGTCTAGATGCATCTCTAGCTATTCTTAAGTGAGTGATACAGTCATGCTTGATTGGCAAATTCACACTATGCCAGCTGGGTATTCATTCTTATTCTGTTCTCTGATACATGTATTTAAAAAAAAAAAACCAAAAAAAAAAACCTAAACACTTTCCTGCCAGCGAAAGAAGCAAAGGAACTTTGAAAGAATTTGAACAAGCTGCTTCTGCGACACAAATTGTTACAGGAAGAAGGAATGTCACATCAACAAAATGACAGATCTGGTATGTCTTTGAGATCATGCTAAACTCTGTCACATTTGGTACCTTTGGCAAGCAAATGTGACTTTACTGCAATTATACAATAATTTCACTTCTGCTCACCTCCAACTGCTCTCCTGTGGAAGCAGGAAGCTCTACAGATTGTCAAAAATTGGCATCTTTGGTGAGCTCCTGAACACTAACAGCAGTCTTTCAGTCTGCTGCTGCTGCACACATGGTTTCTGCCCTCCCTTCTTTTTCTCCAGCAATTGTCAGAAGATGCACAACCAAAGGGAAGCAGGGAATATGCAGGAGCAGAGAAGCTGCCAGACCAGTGAGAGTGATTTCATTTGCCAGAGGTCTGGATGCAATACAGATACACTTAATTACGAAAATACTGTTTTATTTTAGAGAATGTTTGTTTAGAGAACAAAATGGAGAGGAGAGATCTATAATTTAGCAAAACCATTAAAGTGTGGTTCGGAGCCCCCTGCTCCCCTACGCATCAGGCAATAGACTCTGCCCTTGCCAGGTATTTTGCCAAAGAATTGTACTTTTCAATCTCAACTGTAATTCTTAACCAAAAAGCATTCCAACTCTGGTAACCATAAGAAGACATCAACAATGTTAAAGAGTATAAATTAGAATAGTGTTCACCAATCAAAGAATCACAGAAAGGCTGAAGGTGGAAGAGACCTTTGGAGGTGATCTAGTCCAAACCTCTTGCTCAAGCAGGGCTGTCCAGAGCCAGTTGCCCAGGACCATGATTAGATGGCTTTTGAATATCTCCAAGGATGGAGACTCCACAACCTACCTGGGAAACCTGTGCCGGTGCTTGGTGACCCTTATACTAACAAAGCGTTTCCTTGATGTACAAGGGGAACCTCCTGTGTTTCAGTCTGTGCCCATTGCCTCTTGTCCTGAACCAAAGATCTTGTTGTACAACCAAGTCTAGAATCAACCTCAACAGAAGCCTCAAGACACAGGAGTCCTCTCATATAAACTATTTAACTTTTGATTATTTTTTTTTTATCAAAAACACTCAGTTTGTCCAATAATTTAACTCATCTATCTGTTCCCATTTTTTTCTATTCATGTGCACAAAATCTCAACTGACACCTACCTAAATCTGCCACCTTCAGCATTTAAACTTGAATAATACAAATGATGATTTTCAGCATACAATCCCATTGCATTCTGATAGCAACAAAAAAAAAGTTCACAAGCTATTAAATTTCATATTTAATTGATTCACATTAAAATTATTTTTCAGGACCCCAGAATCATTTGAGTTGGAAGGGACCTTAAAGATCATCGAGTTCCAACGCCCCTGCCTTGGGCAGGGACACCTCCCACTAGAGCAGGTTGCTCAAAGCCCCATCCAGCCTGGACTTGGACACTTACAGGGATGGGGCGTACAAGACTTCCCTGGGCAACCTGTTCCAGTGTCTCATCACCCTCACAGTAAAGAATTTCTTCCTAACATCTAATCTAAATCTCCCCTCTTCCAATTTAAAACTGCTGCCCCTTGTCCTTTCACTACACTTCCTGACAAAGAGTCCCTCTCCGGCTCTTCTGTAGGCTCCCTTCAGATATTGAAAGGCTGCTATAAGGTCTCCCTGGAGCCTTCTCTTCTCCAGGCTGAACAACACCAGTTCTCTCAGCCTGTCTTCATATGGGAGGTGCTCCATCCCTCTGATCATCCTTGTGGCCCTCCGCTGGACCCATTCCAACAGGTCCATGTACTTCCTGTGTTGAGGGCTCCAAAGCTGGACACAGTACTCCAGGTGGGGTCTCATGAGTGCAGAGCAGAGGGGCAGAATCACCTCCAGTGACCTGCTGGCCACACTTCTCTTGATGCAGCCCAAGACATGGTTGGCTCTCTGGGCTGCCAGTGCACATTGCCAGCTCATGTTGAGCTTCTCAACCACAAGCACTCCCAAGTCCTTCTCCTCAGGGCTGCTCTCTAGCCATTCTCTGCCCAACCTGTATTTGTGCCTGGGATTGCCATGTCCTAGGTGCAGGACCCTGCACTTGGCTTGATTGAACTTCAGGCAATTTGCACAAGCCCACCTCTCCAGCCTGTCCAGGTCCCTCTTTGCTTTTGGCATCCCTTCCCTCCAGCATGTCAACTGTGCCACTGAGCTTGGTGTCGTCAGCAAACTTGCTGAGGGTGCACTCTATCCCACTGTCCATGTCTCCAACAAAGATGTTGAACAGCACTGGACCCAGTACGGACCCCTGAGGAACACCACTTGACACTGGCTCCCAATTGGACATTGAGCCATTAACTGCAACTCTTTGAGTGAGGCCAGCCAGCCAGCTCCTTATCTACCAAGTGGTCCATCCATCAAATCCATGAGTTTCCAATTTTGAGACCAGTATGTTGTGCGGCACAGTGTCAAATGCTTTGCATAAGTCCAGGTAGATGACATCAGTTGCTCTGCCCTTGTCAACCAAGTCTCTGGCAGTATCATTAAAGGCCAGCAAATTTGTCAGGCACGATTTCCCCTTGGTGAAGCCATGTTGGCTGTCTCCAATCACCTCCTTATTTTCCATGTGCCTTAATGAAGATTCCAGGAGGATCTGCTCCATGATCTTGCCAGGCACAGAGGTGAGACTGACTGGCCTGTAGTTCCCTGGGTCTTCTTTGTTTCCCTTTTTGAACACTGGAGTTATGTTCCCCTTTTTCCAGTCAGTGGGAACTTTGCCAGATTGCCACGATTCTTCTGTGGTATTCCTGTGTGCTTCAGCAATCAAGTGTGTGGCAAAGGATTTAGAGCGAGGTCACTGTGTGGGACATGGGAGCACATGCAACAGACCCTGCACAGGTCTATCTTGTTACCTGTCATGCAAACATAATTTTGGAAAAGTTTTCCTGCCTGGCAGGCTCTTTGTTGAACAGAGAGAGTGTTAAGCACAGTACTGTCTTGCTCCTTCCAGTCTAGAACTAAATATGAGGCATGGGTCTCAGATCAATACTTGCCTTCTGTTAAAGTTTCACATCTGACTTCTGGTCCAGAAGCTTGATCAACTGATCCAAGTATTTAACACTGCTCAAAGCTAGGAAAAGAGACAGCATAGGCCAAACTGAAGTGGCTGGCACAGTAATGAGGGCAGAGCTGGGGAGAGAACTCAGGAAAGCTGGGCTTGATGCCACTGCTCCTGGGAGGTGGGAAAAAAAAGATGGACAATGACTTGTGCTCACTCGCCCTCAGAATAACTTGATCATGGCTCTGGGTCAAGCAACACAGGCACTGATCCCTGCGCTGCAGCATCCCTTTCCAGCACATAAAGCTGCCTTAAGTGCCTCACCAGTTTTTGAGGCAGCAACACATTCAGGGTAATTGTTCCTGGGAAGCTGAGATCTTTTTCCCTTGTTGGGCTATGCCACTCTGTTTTGCTCTTGTCCTCCTTTTATGGTCCCTTCCAACTCTAAAAATTCAGTGAAATTCAGTGAAATTCTCCAGAGTATTTTCGTTCCTCCCAGCACTAACACCTTCTGTTGACCCTTTTGGAGTGGGGGTAGGAAGAGTAGTGGAAGCTTCAACAACATTCTCAGGGCACAAATACGTGTGACCATTTGGTGTATATCTATCTCACATCATCATTACATACAAATTCTTGGTTCTCACTAATCCATTCCAAACAGTTTTTCTCCTTTCTTAGTTTATGTAATAAAATACAAGTTGTCATTTAGCACCTTCTCGTTTCAGGTCTTTTAATCTTTCCTCATTAATCAATTCTTCAGTGTATTAATCAGTTTGTTACCCTTTTCTCAGCTTCTCCTACTTTGTTGACATCTTTCTCTTACTCAAATACTGCAGACTCTAACCAGTGATCAGTAAAAGTGTTTTCCAGTTGATGAATGCTTTTGTCACTTATTGATCTGAGTATTATTTCAGCTCTTTGATAGCTTGGACCTCAGTGAACCATATCCGCACTGCAGCTAATTCACAACATAGTAACCTAGGTGTGCCAGGAAGGCAGTAACCTGCCTAGGTGTGCCAGGAAGGTCACACCTTTTTCAGTTCTGCAGTTCTTCTACTCTATTAATAAAATAATGCCTATTTTTTAGTCCTGTGTTTAGCTTTTGGCACCCTCAAAAGCAAAAATATAGTATATTTCACTGAACTTGAGCTATATTGCCCCGACACCACTCTGTATTCTGAATCAGATGGGTATTCTGTTTGCTTTAAGTGTAATCTTCAGTTAATGAGTACTAGGGATCTTGTCAATTATACCCCTTGCTTTGAGAATACCCTTCACATTGTTATCTGCAATTCTTAATCAAAATGTAAAAGCAGATTAAAGAATGACATGTTTTATGCTGCATTTAATTGTCCCCAATGACTGGATTTAGTAGTACATTATACAGCAAAATATTCTCAGACATTTTTGTCAAGGGGCTCTGTAATTTCAATTTTATTTTGTTTTAATTTTTGCTACAGAACCCCACAAGTGGAAGCAGCACACAGCTTGTCAGCCCACTAAAGACATACAGAAAGGGACTATTACTTCCCTGTGCTGTGACAGTGTGTAATCAGAATTGCATAAGCTTTTCTTTATTGCTCTATTGCCTTGCATTTCCCAGTCTAATTTTCTCCAGCCTTCTGCTGCTCTCATACTCTAGTTTTGCATAACTTTTCAAAGTTTATTAACCATTTCCACAATGCTCTATGTTGATTTCTATCATTATACAGTTACCCTTCTCAAGCATAGCCATATGCATTGTTATCAATGGCTATATTTCTCATGCTTGTATCATTACCAAACCATTCGAACTTCATTTTCTTAGTTATTTTAATGATGTTTGCGCAAAAGAGACAGATTACATTGTTCTTGATCCACATTATATGTAATGCTTATAAGCACAAAAGCAACTACAAATATCATTATGTTAATATGTAACTATATACTTAGGAAAAAAAATCCTGTCAGGAAGGAGAAACTGAAATTGTGTATTTTTTTAGCACGAACAGTGATTGTGGCATATAAAACAAGAATTAGGCAAGGTGCTAACTCTAACCTAATGCACGTTCAGGTTAATGAGAGATTAGAATAGTGACATTCTTAAATAATAATATATTCTTATCTTATTTCTTCACAAAAATTCAGAAAGGACTTCCAAATCTTGTGGAAGACCGCTGTATCTCCATTAACATAGTAATACACTTTTTCCAGTGGAGCACATCTCTAATTATTTGCAAGCCATGACTTATAAATGGGAGGTTTATTGGATTTACAGAACCTTGTGAAATCTCCTTTGGTGGATAATAAAGCCAAATGAATAAATTTCCATAGGAACTTGTCTAATATGATTACATTTGTGCCCAGAAATAGGAGACTATTAGAGATTTAGACTGTCCAGAGCATCAGCTATCTTGCTCCATGTGTTTCTGTTTGTCTGTCTGCCTGCTGGAAATTTTCAAGATAAGAACAAGACCCTTTGGGTGAGCTGCCACACCATCTGATGAGCAACAGCTGGTGCACCTTGGTGAGGATGCACCTGGAGATACGGTAATTTTGGCCGATGCCTGATAGCGGTTTTGTAGTGAATTAGGATAATTTTGTGATGGCTTACCCTTTTATTAAAAAAAAAAAAAAAAGAAAAAGAAAAACTAGCTGAACCAAGCATTTCCCATCAATCAGTCACACAACTGTAATAAAGGTCTGAATTCAGCTTCGGTCTTTTTGACAAAGTGATTTAATAAGTAGCCCCTTAATATCACTAGCAAAATTTCTACTTGGAAAGATAAGAGATGAGTATCATTTTTTGCAGATAACACAGATCTCTTGACTTACTGTAATCACATGGTTTGTTTGTGTGTCTCCCGTGTCTCCTCATCAGTGTCTCCTGTCCCAGCTTCCCCGCAGGACACGTTCTGCTTCTTCCCCTAAATGGATATATTGTGATGAGCATTAATTTGCTCAAAGACCACCTGCTTCTGACAGCCTAAAAGTACTCTCTGTTTAAAGACTGAGCTCCTTGGGAGGGACAGCTCTGCTGGGTTTCAGTGGCCGGGTGCTGCTCTCTGAGCTTCCCCGGCCACCAGCAGCCCACGGGGCTTTCCTTCTTTGGGCAGCTCAGCTGCTTGACTTGGGGACAGATGACTCCATCATGGGGATGAAACCTCGTGGCCAAACTGCCTAAATATCCCAAGTCCCTGTTGTCTCCCAACATGTCCCGTTTCTCAACCACTTGCTGGGAGCCTGGGAGGGTTCCCTTTTCCTTTGGAGAGGCGTGTGGCTGGTGTAAACACATTCAACAAACAGCATTTGCCTCTGCTCCCGCAGCAGCGTTGCCCTGTATTTAATGGCTGGGTTCTTTTGGAGAAAACACAGGCAGCATCGGGGGCAGATTCAGTAGGTCCTGGAGTGCAGCATCAATTACACACAATTTTTAAATGTGTAACTTTTGTCTGTATCCCAGGATGCTTCTAAGCTTGTAAGGTTCAAATAAGTCTTCTTCTCCCTGCCCCAAGATTTGTATTTTCTGTTGGGAAGTGGCACTAATTGCTTGTAAGTAGGGAGCAGGCTAAATTGGCTGAAATATATCAATCAATATGAAAGCACCGGCTAAAACTATTAAGTGAAATGCACTACATCTTACATAGAGAGAAATTATGGGACTATTGTGCAGCCCCAAGAGATGCAATGAAATGTTATTTATATTTGATTATTTCCTCCCTCCCCGAAAGACATGATGTTGTGGACACAGACATGAGTCATAGTTAACTTTCAGAATATCATTAATCCCTTTGTTCTTCATGAGGTCACGCATGCTATTGATGCTTGAGATGATGAAAGGACTTTTATTTCACAAGACCCTGAACTTGCTACACTCCTTTCTTTGACAAAGGGAGAAATGGAATTGCATCAGAGTCAAAAAATCTGCAGATTGCTCTAAAAAGACATCTTTTACCAAAGCACTTTCTATGCCTAGTAGCATAATAGGCAGTGGACTTATTGTTGACATAGCTCTGGATATTTATATTCCTTCTGGAATAGCACAACATGATTCTGAATGTCGTGTGGAGCTTGACAATAGGATTGTGACTGAAGGAAAGAGAACTGGTTCTGAACTGTGTTCTGAATTTCAATCTGCACACAATGAACTTTCACATGAAGACTGAGGGGAAATAAGAAAAAACTCGCTTTTATTAGCAGAATTAAATTTTATGGAGCATTTTTAAATCTTTCATTGATTAGTGACCAGTATCACTGAGATAACTAATTTTTAAAAGAATGTTTAAATGAATTTGTAGTAATAAAGGCAGCATATAATCCACTTTTAAGGCTCCATTTTTGGAATAAGAAATGCATATGTTTATTCAGCGTAATGCTTTAAATTGAGCAAAAGGATACATCACAGTTTCTTAATTCTATTTTTATCACTGCCACTTGAGGTGTTTGAAATGTCCAACATCTATATCACTTACGTACATTACTGTGAAATACATTTAATATGCAAGAAAGTATGTTTTCCATATAGAAGAATTAGATGCATTAGTTCCAGTACCCCCAAATACGCATCCAGCTTGGACCATTGTGGATGAGGAAGCAACTGTTTGAAATAGCTTCCTGTACACACCATCTTTTCACATTATACCCGCTTTTAGCAAGAATCCATCCCTGGGAACAAGTGGTGGAAGGGCCTCCTTATGCTGTACGGTTCCTCCAGCATAACTGCTGCTGGGCTGAGCTCCGAGCCAGACACGGGCAGCTTAACTGAGGAGAAAATGTTTAAGCTGTTCTCACACTGAGAAACAAGGAGCTTTTACTTTGACCTCTGGAGTGCATGTGAACTCTTTCAGAGCCTCATCACACATGAGGATCCCACCCCACCAGGATGTTCTCCCTTTGTTTCGCCCTGGTCTCCACTTCCTCTTCCAGGACCAGACCCATGTGTTGCAGTCACGCTGCTCACACACTCATGCATGTGAAGTGGACAGGCTTGCTACCAAGAGAACCAAAAAGGACAAATCAATGACTTTGTCTCAGAGATGGTTTTGGTGTCCTTCTCCTTTCAATACACACCTCTAGGCAGGATCAAAATCCAACTTCTGGCAACCTGCAGTAGCCAGAGCTGTCAAAGCCACATCCTTTGCTGCCTCTCTGAAAACTCTCTCTGCAAGGCAGATGGCGGGCCAGGAAGGAAAAGGAAACCTCATCTGCCACACAGACCTTAGTTTTTGGAGTTCAGAAGGGTCTGAAAGCTCCCTGATGCATAGCTTGACAGACCTCCCCACTCAGCTGAGACGCTGGCCGCAGCAAGGCTGGCATGGCAAGAAGTACCGCGGCTGGAGCTTACCAGAGCTGCTGGTTCTGGCAACTCAGGGGAGAAATGGATTTGTCCCTGATTTATTTCAGTTTAAGACTGAAATGAACTGTGAGGAACACTGTAGTCATAGTGATGATGAGCAGCAGAAGTGCACGTGAGCGTGTATTTTATTAGAAAACTATTGCTGTACATATTCGGTATCTGCTGACTGACTCCTGTAGGCAATAAACACTCTTCTAAAATATCACTGTCTTGGTGATGGGTTTTTCTACATTATTTTAAGATGAAAAGGTTTCAATTTCCAGAATCTCCCCTCAGTCAACACTTCCGTGGACTTAGCTTTATGTTTTTCAAAGAGATCATACAACTACCCACTTGAAAAAAACACCTGTTTCCCCTAAATATTTTGATTCTAAGTTGAAAAGCAGCTTACAAGTACCTATGATACAGAGCTAACAATCCCACCTAATTCTATCATATGCACTTGGGCATCTAAGGAGAAAACAATATTGCTGATTTGCTTCCGTTGTTGTAAAGGCTATTGCAAGAGAAACAGAAGAAGTCTCCTGTTAATTTACGATATCTATGAGGGATGATGTGCAAGATGTCTTCCCAAGAAAAGATTAGACCTGAGATAAATTTTTAATAAACTAATTTTTATTTTGGTTCAAAAAATTCTTATTTTTATGGCTAGACAAATGAACATAAATTACTAATGTTAAAAAAGGCATTTTTCCACTAGGGGAGAGAAATAATCCAGCACTACAATAGCATGGTGTTGCTATTTCAAATGTCTTATAATCAGTTTGAACTATCTGACTAATGAGATACAGCCAGAGCTTTGTTAGGGAACAGATAATCTTTTTAATATTGCAAAAAATGTAATTAGACAGGGAAATTTAATATGAAATTAAGAAAAATGTAATACAAAGACATAAAAATAAGTACTTGTTATGTGTAGACTCTAAGACATATTTATAAATTTGTTGATTCATAAGATACAAAAGACCAGTCTCATCTAGAAAAAAACCTGCTGCATTTGGAGATACTGTGCTGCCCCTATAAATGTCCTGCCTAGATCCAGACCAGGATCTACTAACTACTGTTTAGACATGCAAATACTGTACACATTGTGTGTAATAATATGCAAAGTACTTCAGAAAAGCTTATCTTAGAAGAACAGGTCAGAGGAAATTTAGGAATGACATCTGGAAGCCCTCAGACTAGAATGTGTTGGGCAATATTTTACTAACACTTCCAAATGCCCAGAAACCTAGTGGACCCTCATGCTCCAAAGAGCCCAGCATCCAGCAGTTTCTGGACACGGACTCTTTGGGAAACCTGTCTGCCTATTTTGATGTCTAAATGTCAATAGCTTGCTGAACTCTTCTGAAAAATCCAGTGCTTAGAGTCTGCTTCATTTATGGCCTATTTAAAGTAAAAGCTGTGACAAAGATGGTTCTAACTAGCAGAGAACTGCAGCTTCTCTTGCAGCATCTTCCCACCACCTTCCAATTGCTCCTAACTGGTACTAATTTATTCTGGATAGTAACGTCCCAATTATGCTTTCAGCACAGCAGCATTTTCTTTTGAAATGAATCAGCAAGCTCTGTTGTATTATTTTAAACTCCGCATGGTAAGGCAAGAAGTGATGAGACCTTTATTTAAGATAATGAGCATTTTTCCATTATAAAATGTCTTGCAGCACTATTTGAGGAACTGTCATTTCTCCATGATTTACAGTTTAGCACCAGGATTTGAGTGAAAAAGCCAGGATCCCTTTTGTTGGCTTTATAAAAAACAGAAAAGGGCAAGTTACCGACTTTCAGGCCCTGGCATTTTCCATGTATAATTTGTTTTGTCCAACTTGAAATACTGTCAAAACTGCTTAAAATTCCATAAAACATATTTCTATGCTGTTCCAACATTTCAAGATAAAATTGCACATGGAGGAGATGCTGACCGACCAGCCACTCTTTCATCCCCTCAGACCACCAAAATATTCCTTGGTCGATAGCAGATGTGCCCTGAACCGACTGTGCACAACATACCTGCTCACTTCACAGAGTATGTGGCAGTGCCCACAGCTTCTCAAAGCCACAACTGTAGTTGGAGGGATAGAAAATTCAAGAGGAATTGCTAAGGTCAAGGCAGGTCACCACAAAGGCTTTGTTTGCATTAGCAGGTATCGAAGACCATCAAGAGCAGATCTGTAAAGCGGCTGGTTCTGAGGACCTTCCATCCTTGCAGTACACATCTGAGGATGTCTTCCTTCAGCCAGGATGAAGTTGGTCCCATGGTCTGCACACCTATTGACACCTGGACTGCACCTTCCAGTTTAGCTTCATGCCAAAGGAATCAAATCCGTGTGTTCAGGGAGCTCTCCGTAATGTGAATCAAAGCATGATCTTTAAGGACTGGGAAACCCACTCTGGGGTTGCACTACTCATCCGAACTCACATAACAAGGCAGACTCACTCAAAAAAGAGAAAATGGACATGTTTTTTGTGTTTTAAAAGGTGTCATTTCTCTCCAGGGAGGTTTGCTGTGTTCTGCTCCGCAGGGAGCTGATCTTCCAGGAGGAAGATGATGAAAATCCAACGCTGGGTGAGGAGCTGTGGCTCTAGTACATTGCTACTGTTCTGCAGCTGAACTGAAGTGCCAGGGAGGTGTGGAGAAGTGAAGAGAAGAAAAGGCTAACCTGCTGATGTTTACAAAGAAAAGTTACATCTTAAATTATATCAGCCTGAACATTTGCTCTCTGTTTCTAAGGAAATAGCAGGACAAGAACAGTGTACTGCTATGTGTTTCCAGAACCCTGTTAACTCCTGCACCCTTATTGATTGTCTTATAATGTGGAATTATGTAGCATAGTTGTATCGATTTATCATTTAAAAAGTTGTTCTGTTAGGTCTGATTGCCATTTTCGTTTCATTTTCTGTTGAAACCAAAGCCCTACTGACAGAAATGTGAATACAGGCAGCTGCGGCCAAATTTTTCTTTGAATCTGAACTAACTATTCCAACACCCCTCAGCCTGAGCTCTGGCCCCAAGAAGGTCACACAGACTCAGCCCTGGCAGAAATGAATGATGTCTAGGAAATTAGCATTTATTAGTCACCATGAAAAGTGAATCTGAATTAGAAAGTTCTCTTTCACTTGAAGCAAAAGGTTTCACGGTCTAACACAACACCTCACTAATGACTCTGGCTAATATCGTGAGATGCTAATTATGAAAATGCCTATGGGATGTACTCATAATTAGTCAGACTGCAAAAAAGTAGATATATTCTCAAAAGATCTGCTTATACAGAGCCTGGATGACAGAAATCCAGTATAGTATACTCCTGGATCACCGTTCCTTTCTTTAACTTTCCCTCTCTCTGCCCTTAAACTTTTTCAGTTGTTGGACTCAAATGCTGAAGTCTGTTTATTATTCATCTTACATTGTCACTGTGGGAGAGAAGCACAGCCTTTCATATGAGAGCTTAAAAAATGACATGAAAACATTTCAAGCAGAAATTGATCCCTTGTTTTTACTATCCTGAAGGTCTACCTTGAAGGACTGCAGTCGATGGGAAGGACCCAGGCTACAGCATAGAGCAGTGTAAGGAGGAAGAAGCAGCAAAGAGGAGCTTTTAAGGGATCCCTTTAAAGAGGGGGATGACCACAGCCCCCATTCTCCATCCCCCTGTGCTGCTTGGGGAAGAGGAGTCAGGGATGAAGCTATGAAGTTGAGACTGGGAAGAAAGAGGAACAGGGGGAAGGTGTTCTAACTTTTGTCTTTGTTTTTTACTAGCAACTCTATTTTAATCAGCAATAAATCAAATTAAATTAAATTAATCCTCCCAAGTTGAGTCTGTTTTTCCCGTGATGGTAACTGCTGCATGATCTCCCTGTCCTCATCTAGACCCACAAGCTCTTTCAACCAATTTTCTCCTCCTGTACTGTTTGAGGAATGGGACTGAGAGAGCGGCTGGGTGGCCATCTGGCAGCCCACTAAGGTCAACCCACCACAACCAGAAAGCATCCCTGACTAGAAGGGGGCAATCAGAAAATTTTAGGAAGCTGAGAACTGAATCCAAACTCTGGTAGCTACAGAGCAGCTGGTGTATTTTAAGGTGAAATAAAGTTTTTTTTAAAGTTTTTTTAAAGTTTACCAACTAAGGTAAGGTTTAGTGTTTGTTATAATATACATTTTGAAAAATCTTAGAAAATTTAGGGGAAAAAGCTTGCAGAAGTTTTTGGTGGGATCAGTCGGTTTCTAGCTGAACTGAACCTTGGCAGGCAATTTCCATTCTTCTGTGACAGAAGGACTCGATAGTGGCTGATGAGCTGTTTGTGACTTTATGAAATATTCAAGAGCAATCCCTGTGCCAGGACTGTATGGATGTGACTGGCATCTGGGCAGAGCCAGAGCAGAGGTTGTTTAGCAAATCCTCAGCAGTATGAGGAAGCAAGATGGTAAGCATCAGACCCCTAAAGGACCCAGCTGCAACACCAAGCCAACCATGATTCCTGAACAGATCATCTGGTAAGCCACTTGTTGCCTTCTATTTGTGAACTACACACAGACTTTCTGCATCTCACCATCCCCAGGTAAGCAGTATACACCTTCTAATCACTGCCCTTGTTCCAAGGCCTCAGAAGATTGAGACTCAGATTTTAATTATCGCACACACAAAATGTGTTTGCATTTGTTTGATTACTGTATACTTGACAGAGCTGCAGCTATCCTGGAAACATAACTTTTATATTAGGAGGATATTTCTGAATCCTCAATGCTGAATCAGAAAAATTACAGTTCTTATGTATGAGTCATCATCAATTTTACTACTTTAGATCAAAGAAAGCAAAACCACCTGGATTTTGTGGCTTCAGTGACTTATAAAATTATAATATATCTGAAGTAATTTCATGCATATACTTTAAGGAAGTTATATAGGTTTCTGAGGCTTCTCAGTCATACAAGATGCAATTTTCTTTAGCTGTTTTCATCCTCATACTGATATTTCAGTATAATTCTAGTTAGATTGGTATGCCTTTTTTTTCCACTTATATATGAAATGTCAATAATTTCTGCTTTCAGTGGAGGTAAACGGTTATGAAATTTTCTGGGGACTGACACATATGACATTGGATGAAGAATCTCTTTCTTGTCTTGTATAAAACAAGTCATTTATTCCAAAAATATAGATATCTATCATACCTTTTGTGAACTGTGACATAACAACACAAACATATTCTAGATTCAGGGAGATAGTTAAATAGTCCTAGCCACATGCAAGTTGAACATATTTTGCAGCTACTGCTTACAGACTAAGAGACTATTCATCTCATAAATGAGAATATAATTCAAAAGCAATAAAAAGTGTGGGAAGATTATTGATATCTGAGATTAAATTTAGACTGAACCAATAGTTTCACAACAATAGTGGCCTTTTCACATACTTCCTAAATGAAAAGCTGTTAAGCAGGCAAGAACTAGTAAAGAAAATAAAACCCCTCATATTTCTATTCTGGATGAGAGTATTACATCTCATCTGGTCAAAAACGGAGAAAAGCAGAGCTGTCCTGATACCTGGAACACCACTCTGGGGTCAGGGTCCTCCATGAACTCTCCCACACAGCATAGCTGCATGACCTTCCTACAAACTGCTCTAGGATGGGACCTTTTTGCTCCTTTTTTTCCTGTCTTTCTTGCTGTTTAACTTTGTGCAAAAAAATTAAATACCTGCTGGTCCAAGGAGAATGTTCTCTTCATGGAAAAGACGAGTTACACGCTGTTAGCCAGAGTGGAACACTAGTCTTCCAGCTCTCTTGTGTGGACCATAAAATTCACGGTGTTCCCCCAGGTTTTGAATAAAACCCTGCTTTTACAGCTTTCTGAAATAAAAGGCTGTTCTACACTTTTTTGTTTGTTATAGAAAGCGCTTAGGCACTTGAAGTTAAAATGTTCCAGGTCAATGAAACCCCAAACTCCTGCAGTTCAGTGTTAGATGGTTACATGGTTCTACTTAAGAGACTTTTGTGTTTCCTGCTAGCTAGATGAAGCAACTCCCGGTTAGACTGCGGGCTGTGGAGCATCCTGATCTTAGATACCCATATCTCTTCAGCGAAACAAAACACAATATGTGCGAGTGAGGATCTTACAAATTTTTCTAGCCAAGAATTAGGTACATTAGTTTCCTAACAAGCATCAGCAAGTAATGCTCAATGGGTGGACATCCTTACACTGATAGCCTGTGTTGATGCATCACTAAGTTAGACACCGAGTCCTTGCCTCTAGCATGGCTGAGTCTTCAGATAAGACTGTCTCTTTTGCAGTCTGTGCACCTTTCAGCCTCCCTAACTGCTGTTGTATGAAAAATAGAACCGAATATTTCAGATTTATAGAGAATAATATTAGTACTTTGAAGAAGGAGAACCTTCACGATAAAAATGTCGCTATTAACATTTTAAAAGAAAAGAATGATACACTTGAGAGAACTGAGTAGCCAGTTATAATGGCTTTATTAAAACTCACAGCATGCTGAACTCACAGTTTAAGAAATGAGATCTCTGCTACTGTTTACAGACATTTGGTATTTTTTATGAATATAAAGAATATTGTTGTCTCCACACTAAATGATTAAAAAGAAAGCAGGACAGCTAGTGTAATGAAACTGCTAAAACAACTGTTAAAACACTTCAAGGAGCAAATGCAGCCATTCTTTCACTGCTTCTGTCCTCAAGTAATGGAAATCGGGAAGTTTCAAAGATCCTTAAAGAAAAGGAGTATTTTTTTTTTCACCTTAACTTATATCTGTATCCACAGTCTTACATAGTGATGCAGACTTCAGTCTGATATCTAACACCAAATGTTTTATTTAGGACAACAAGATTGAATCTAGTCTCTCAAAAGAGGCCAGTTAAAACAGCACACGTATTTCTATATGCTTCCAATACTTTCCTAATCACAGCCCTTTTTAAGCATCCTTTTGTCTTTAATATATTCAAACCTTATGCATTTCCTGCTCAAGAATATCCTATATGAATATTTAACAGTGCTGCATCTTGCTTTTTATTCTATATAATATGACAATAAATGTAATAACCTGTTCTGAATGCAATGGGAAGGTGCACATCTGTGCAGCAGTGAGAACTTTTTCCAGCATTGCTGAGCTCTTATTCACAACTAGTTTTACACAATTCTCATTTCTCTAAGATGTATGTGCATAGCATGGCAGTAGAATAAATCTAACGTAGGCAAACAAGAAAATACAATGTGTTTTCTCTAAGTATACTATTAATCATTACATGGTCTCTGTTACATTGACAACTGCAGCATAAAGTTAATTTCTCGAAGAAACTCTTTGGTATACCAGGTCATTCTCATATTTTTACAGATTTTACAGATAACATATTCTCATAGATTTTTCTTTGATAAATCTGGCTACACGTTTTAAAACAGGGCCAAGGTTATTCATTGTCCACGTGAGGTCAAACGACACAGCACGCTTCATCTCCAGATGATTCTCTCTCCCCTCCCCAGAGTGGCTTTGTCTGCACTGCCTTAAGAGGATGGTCCCCTTGCACTTCTATTCCTCAGTGCCCGGGCATTCCCAAGGAGGGAGCTGGTTGGCAGAGGTCAAAAATGTGCAAGGAGCAATGTAACAAACAGTATGAAGGAAATGGCCTCAAGGTGCACCAGGGAAGGTTTAGCATGTATATTAGGAAAGCCTTCACTGAAAGAGTTATCAAACAAAGGCACAGGCTGCCCAGGGAAGTGGTGGAATCACCATCCATGGAGGTATTTGTCCCATGTCCCATGAAGGACAGGGACCTGTTGGAACAGGTCCAGCAGAGGGCCATGAGGATGATCAGACAGATGGAGCACCTCCCATATGAAGACAGGCTGAGAGAACTGGGGTTGTTCACCCTGGAGAAAAGAAGGCTCCAGGGAGACCTTATAGCAGCCTGTCAATATCCGAAGGGAGCCTACAGAAGAGCCAGAAAGGGACTCTTTGTCAGGAAGTATAGTGAAAGGACAAGGGGCAGTGGGTTTTAAATTGGAAGAGATTTAGATTAGACACCAGAAAAAAATTCTTTACCTTGAGGGCAGTGAGGCAGTGGAACAGGTTGCCCAGGGAAGTCGTGGATGCCCCATCCCTGGAAGTGTTCAAGGCCAGGCTGGATGGGGCTTTGAGCAACCTGCTCTAGTGGGAGGTGTCCCTGCCCATGGCGGGGGGTTGGAACTAGATGATCTTTAAGGTCCCTTCCAACCCAAACAATTCTATGATTCTATGATTCTATTTAAAAGGCAGGTAGACACGGTGCTTAGCGACATGGTTTAGTGGTGGGTTTGTCAGTGTTAGGTTGATGGTTGGACTCAATGATCTGAAAGGTCCCTTCCAACCGAGACAATTCTATAATTCAATTCTATGACGTGAGGAAGAATTCATTTGAACTTGCTGAGAGATTGTGACAATTGGTTCACAGGTACTTCAGCAGTACCTAAGAGCTAACTGCTTTTTACTCTCTCAGCAGTAACACGGGGTTGTGTCAGGGTCTGAGTAAACCCAGGCTTGCATTTCCACAGCATGCAGCATTTTGGTCATCATTGGGCTGCTGCAACCACCTCTAAGAAGTCTTTGCAACCAAGAGTTAATTAGATGAGCTATTAGGGGCAGGAGTAGCATAAGCCATTCCCTTAGTTCAGGGACTCACAAGACTATTGAAGTCACTGAAGGTCTTCTTATTGATATTCAGTGAAGTCTGGATCAGACCTTGGGTATAGCTCAGCTATGGCAGACAGTAATGATATTATGCTCCTTTTGATGTTGTAATATTATGCATTAAGTATTGTAGATGTGGTGTATTAGTAATGGATACTGTTCTGCACTTTCCTTTCAGCCAAAGTACATATATAGCAAACACTGCATCAGTGTTCACCCTGATTTTTCTCATTCCCATAATATTCCTATGTCATAATAGTAAAAATTTGCAACTCCCTTTCAAAGCCTGCTGGACTTTCTGACTCCATGACATTTATCACTAATAAAGTGTTTGTGTGGGCTGCAGCATATCTTTTGTCAATTTTAAATATTGTGCTTTCACATTTTGTTTTCTGCTTTGTTACTTTCTTAATGTTCACAAAGTCTGCTTGCTTTACAGTATTCGATATATAGATTTTCCACAATATTCCTCTTTTAAAATTCTTATTATATACAGTTTTCTCTCCTCTCCCACACATACTCTCTTAATTTTCATCACTGCTGTCAAGCTTGTCAAGAAAAATAATCAAAATAACCAAGGATTCGCGCTGCAGATATGCTGTAGCACTATAGCAAGTACACTTTACATATATTTTCTTAGGTAGAGTCATGCCTACTGCTTATCCTATAAAGGGATTTTGATCTGTTTAATCACTATGAGTCATGACAATATGTATTGTACTGTGTGGCTCTAGCAGAGCACTGCTATATGCCCCTGCCCATGGTGGGGTAAATCACAGATTACTGTTTGAAAAGGTAGGTATGCTGTGTACCCTAAAATCCTCATACTTACTCAGATCGCTCACCAGCCCCACTAAAGGATGTGCAGGAGATGATTTTCTTCTACTACCTCAACTATGAAGATCTTAAATTCTCTTTCCTATGCTGCTGCTCTCAGCAGAAGAGAAAAAAATAGCAAATTGCCCCTTCATGATGCATCGCAGGTGCTTTTCGAGGGAGAAGGCTGTGCAAAGCAATGCAGGAAAAAGTAGGTAGGAAAGAAGACAGAGAATGCTGTGCTGTGGAAGACATAGGATGACTTCATCTTTGGCTTGAACCTGTAATATCATCTTTGATTCTTCTTTGAACACACCCATAGGGAGTCAGCTCTACCAACTACGTTGGTTCATTTGTCTTTTGAGGCCACCCTATAATTTTAATAAGTTTTTGGGGAAAAACTATACTCCCCAAAATTCATTGTAAGTATTAGATTGTAGAAAATACTAGAGAACAATAAACATATCTCTGTAAAATGGCTTAATTCAAGTTATTTTCAGTTCACCGTGTTTTCACAGAGCTGTGTTTGGAGGGCACAGTTAGATAAATACATTTCTTCTGTTGTGCTGAAAAAACCTGAGATTATGTAGTTTTTGCTCAACTGAAATGCAAAACCTTTTTCAGTGATTACCCAGGAATGAGATTACACTTTCTTCTTACCTTCGCTGCATCTGCCATTCCTTTCCTCAGATAATTGATAGAACAGATGGGGTAAAGTAAGCTGTTCTTCAGCAACACTATTTTTCCTGCTTAGAAGCAGAAAATACAGATAACTTGTAACTATTCTTATTTTTTATCTCAGTAGTCTTGGGGCCATGTGTTTAAAGCAAACACATAACATTATAACAGCAGCCCATTGGTACATGCTAACAGGCAGCTTATTAACTTATGCAGGGATAATGATATTTAACTGATATTAATGGGTAAGGAATAATTAATATGAAGGTCGATGTAGCATGTGTAAGCTTTCAGCAATGCCAATCTTTAACCTATCAAGAAAAAAAAAAAAGTATATGAACCCCATAGTGCAAGACTGCTGAGGAAAAAAATAATACTAAATTTATACTTAAAAAAAAAAATACTTAACAAAAAAATACTCCAGAAGGGAAAACAAGAAAACTGGGCCTTAGAAGAGTTCATGGAAAGAAATTAAACCACTTCACCCAGAGGCAGAAACATCATGCTCTGCAGTATAGTTCGTCCATGGAGACAGAGATGACAGAGATCTGTTGCAAATGATCCCTGGTCAAGCGTCCAAGTGTGCTGGGGAAACATTGTGGTTATCTGTGGCCATCAGTCAGTCTGTCTTCAGCTGACAGGTTTATTAACCTCATAACTAGAGAAAATAAAAGTGCTCATGTAAAGAGACAGTGAATATTTCAGCTTAAGATTTATGAGCTATTTCATGAAAGAGAGAAAAAAATACTATATTCTCATCTGGAAAGTCACTTGTCAATTCTCAGAAGTATAATGGGTTTGTTTGTTTGGATATTATAGATTATTTAACTGCTAGTTTGTTCTATATGGCCCTATTTTTTTAAATACATAAATATATGTATGTGTGCTATTTATATGGACAGTATATTTATACTTCCAGGTGAAGTTAAAGATGTTTTCTACAGAGAAACTGAGGGAAAAAACATCCATTTGATATGGATGAAAGAATATTCCAAATGGTCAGATTAAAGGGCTTACTTATGAAGCAACTTTCTGAATATCTTATAAATTATATGTGCTAAGATTTTTTTTATTATTACTACGTCTAACATTTTTCTACAGCTCAGTTTTTTAACACATAGCACAACTGTGATATGACTGACTCGGTGTAATGTGATCGCTTTCCTAAGCAAAGTTTGTGATGCCACGGTTGCATTTAGGACACTGTAGTTTCTATACTTTCTATAAAATTAATTATACTGATGTATTTTAATTAAGCTTATATACATAATTATGAACTGAATGCCCAACCTTATCCTAAATCACCAGTGGTTTGGTGAATAAACATGACCAACATACTAAAATTTTCAAACAAAGAGACGCTGATTCAAATGATTCATGAATTTATGCTTCAATTTAATCTACTTGGTTCAGCAATCACTGACACAGGCCAAGACCAAACTTAATCCAGTCCTTCCTTGCAAGAAAATTAATTTGTACTCTAAAGACACAAAAGATTATATTAAAAAGAGCTTAGAAAAAAATCTAAGTTGCTAAAGAAAACCTGTGACTGCTAAACTGTACTACAGCAAATGGTGAAAAGTAAGTTTTAACATTGAAAACATTCATTGGTATACTCCACAGAAAAAGAGGCAAAAAGTAAGTGTTTATTTGATTTAAATCCATTTTTACTTAAGTATTTCCAATGCCTAGCTAAATCTTAGTCTAGCTAAGATGCCAGACACTAAAAAAAAAGACAAAGGAGGTACAAAGGAATAATCCTTTTGAGAGAAAATGTCTGTTTTCATTTCACACCTTTCTTAGCCTAGATAAATATTGAAAGCACTCAGAGACATCTTTTTAGATTGTATCTGGACAATAACCTGAAATGTATCATTTAGCTTCTATTTCATTTGGTCACACACTTCATATGTGAAAGAATAATCATTTTGACTGTTACTAAACAGGAATAGTCTAATAATGCTTTTCTTCTTTCTCAAGTATTTCACAAAAGGCTTTACTTTTCGTGGTGTGGAATTACAAACACTGAGTTTATGGCTGAATCCATTTCATGTAATGAGTTGATATGACCCATTACTACTTATTCAAGTCCTGGGAAATGTAGTGTTCTAGAACAAAGTGATCCACATTGCAATGAAAAAAAAAATGCATACCTCAGAAATATATTATTACTGAGCAGAATCTGCTATGAAGATGCTACAATGTATTTATAAATAATGCATGAAATTGCCTCATTTGAACTATTTCCAGACCTCTCATGGTGTCAGAGTCTAACAGTCTCTCACTAAGTTCTTTTAGATATTCCACACAAGGAGAGTTTAATGCTTTAACACTGAGTTTACTTATTTGATACATCTGGCGTTACATGCCATTTTGATTTAGAAGAGTGAGACAGCAATATGCTGAAATCACGACACAAGCATAATACAAGAATTGCAACCTACAGCTAAACCACAAGACAAAGGCATGCCCATCGCTGGTCCCCGTGTGCTCATTGTCACAAAGAACACCTACTCCTTTGAAGCCATCAGTGGCCTTTGCCATGAGACCTCTTGACCTTGCCTTACACTTCATGGTAGACTAGGACTCAGGAAGTCACATACTGCTCTTATTCTGCAGGGTTTTGGTACATTGAGCCTTAAAAGGATGCATTTTGGATTCTTCTAATTATTCTATATTTGACTTTTCAATCCAATAGTCCTTTCACATAGTTATCTCAATACAATTCAAAATTTACATTGCAGTAATACTCAGAGGAATCAAGTACCTTTGTAATTTCATTGTACTAGGCACTGTCTGAAAGCTTATGAATATATATTTCAGGTCTGTAATTTTAGAGAAGTAACTAGGATACAGATTACATGAAGACTATATTAGGCCCTTTTTCCCTTTTGCAGATCTTTCCTTCTCAGCACAGACTTCCAGTCCAGTATACCTGCAGATATTTTTCTAGTTTGATAGGCTATAGAGTTTTATTATTTCTGGAAAATTACCCATGCTTTTCAAAGGAAAAGTCAAAAACTAGGAGACCTGTCTATTTTTTAAGGACATAGCATTTTTAAGCAATTCATAGTGCGAACTCTATCCTTCAGAAAGATATATTCCTTAATACTATTCTTGATCTGGGTCAATTTTCCTCATACTGTAATGGCTAGTCAGGACTCCACTATTTGAAGAATGAATTCTTAGATCAAAGTTCAGTGACTCCAATCAATAGTAACTGTGGTTCATCAGCACGCACCACCACAAGTGATGCTACTATCTGTGACCTCCAAGACAGCCTATATTCCTATATTCCTATCTGTGGTAGTTTCTAAGCTAGACTAACTTTAACTTAAACAGAACAGAAAATAAAACTAACAAGCAAAGGTCCTGCTGCTGCATTTGTTCAAAGGAATAGAAATGAAACCTAGCAACTCAAGTTCCTCTGCCATCCACAGTCCTCTCTAGTGGACCTTTTCGTTTGTGCAGCTCAATGATGACTGTTTCCAGCATCCCTTTGTTTTCTGGTTTGTGAAACTATTCTCATCCACAGGTTTCCTTTCTGGGCCCCTATTTCAATTATGCTCTCACAGATTTTTCTTCTCTAACAATATTTTTGTATTCTCACAAGTTCCACATCTTTAACTTTTAAATTCAACATGAACAAAAGCTGAACTCAGCATCTTTCCCTTAAAACTCTTCTCCACATTTTCTACTCTTGGTATCTAATGACAGGGTCACATTTTTGCTTTGAACACCATACTGGTGAAACTTAATCAGTGTCAAAACCAGCAAATGGGACACTATTGAATTGTATAGGAATTATCATCTCCAAATGAGACACACTATGGAAACACAGTAGGTATGGGTTGAAGACAAAGATTTAGGAGTCAAACTTCTGCCCTGAGGCACAGAGTCCAGGGAGTGCAGAGAAGGGAGAGCTGGGAAGCTGCCCCATAGCTACTGCTCTCCTGTGCTGCCTGGTTTACAAACTCCTGGAGGAGCAGTTTGCAAGCCTCTTGGAGGTTACAGATGACCTCATGATGCCTGCTAACCCACCTCTGGTCTACTGGATTGCTACATGATGATAGAATAATTCACATTGCAAGGGACCTCAGGAGGTCACCTGATCCAACGCCCTGCTACCAGCTGAGTCAACTATGAAGTATGGTTGGTAGAGATGTGCTTTGCATCTCTCTCCTTTGCCTATCTGTCAAGGATGGGGGGCACTCTGGTCTTTTTTCCAGGTCTCACAAACTGCCCCTGATCTACCAATCCCCTCCTGTTGCCCCATGATCTTGCAGTGATGCTTGAGAGTGTCCCTGCAGAGCTGGAGGCCGGTACCAACAGCAGTCTTAGAGGTCTCCCTGCCATCCTGTGCACTTGTGGTAATGTCTGAGTTGCTAAAGTTAACCTGAACTCTAGCTTCTTCGCTTGTGTGCATCATCGTGCATCACAGTGGACCAGCATCCTAGGTGACCAGGCAAGTCAACTATTATAAAGTCAGACCAGGATGCTCAGAGTTTTTTCCACTTGGGTTTCAAAAGTCTCCAAGGATTAAAACTCTCATGGCAACCTGTCCCATTGCACAACTCTCTTCATGGGGAAAATGGTTCTCCTTACATCGACCCTGAACCTCCCTGAACTTCCCTCCATCTGACACCTACACTGCTGCCAATACAGCTGGCGATGCTGTGGATGTTCTTGGCTGCCAGGCCACACTGCTGCCTCATATCCAGCCTGCTCTCCACCAGCATTCCCAGGTCCTTTTCTGCAGAGCTGCTCCCTCACCATTCAGACCCCAGTCAATATTCTCACAAAGGCTTCTTTCCTTCCCGGGTGCAGTTGGCATTTGTCTTTGCTGAATTTCACAATGTCCCTCCTGGCCCATCTCTCCAGGTTGCCTGGGTTGCTCTGGATAACAACCCTGCCTTTGAGAGCATCGATCAGTCCCCCCTGTTTGGTGTCATCTGCAAACACCTTCAGACATTCAACAGCATAGCCCCCATAACCAACCCCGGAGTACTGGGCTCCTGGGGCAGTACAAACCCTTCCCCTGATCAGAGTCCCATTTGCTGGGCCAGTGTCTTTCTTATGGTGGGGATCCCCAAGCATGGAGCCATGCCTCTGCTGTGGTGTCACAAATAACTGAGGAGAGGGAAGAAATGTGGCCCAGACACTGGGCTGCCCTCACGTTGAGGGCACCAGCCTCCTCTTCTGTGTGGCATCTTGTGTTGGCAGCTAGATACGTGTGTTTAAAATCACTGAAAATTTACGGAATCCCAGTAAACATAAGTAATATAAAATGCAGAGTAAAACCCACACTAGACAAATAAGACAAATGTCAATTATTTCAGCTATGAGGCTTCAGCAGAGCACACAGTCCTCACTTAGCCTGAGGGCTCACATGCGACCTGCTAGGCTGAGGGAAAAATCAAACACACCAGACTGCACCAGTTTTTTCCAGAGATGCTAATTCATGTCTGGTTTTCTGGGAAATTTCACTCTTTCTTTCCATGCAAGCACCTAACTTTGCATGGGTTAGTCTGGGCTCTTGTCTCCTCTGTCTCCCCAGTACTGGTAGGACTTACCAGTTCGGGGTCTGAGCCTGGAAATGGAAAAAAAATGCAGAAACAAAAATAACCAGAGCCTGGCTCAGAAAAGAGCAAGGACTTGAACTTTTTTCCATCAGGTCAGAAATTCAAATATATTATTATTATCTTCCTTACCAAAAATATCCCCAGAACTTATAAATTTCCATGAAAAATTTTGGCTTTGATAAATAGAAATTTCTAATGAAAATAACCTATTGCTGTAAATGCAGCTTGGCCTTTCTTCACTGATTGCTGATCAGATTCTAAGGCTTGCAACGTTTTCGTCTTAACGTTTAATTAAATTAATGAGTCAGTCCCCAGCTCTTGTACAGACTGAAATAGCTGGACTCCTATGGCACTAAGCAGGTCAGAAAGCCAAGAACAAAACTGTATGACATCCAGAAACAAGGCAATAGCTCTTCCGTAAATCCACTAAAGACATAGCTAATACTATTGATTTTACATTGGAGATGACTCCCATACTCAGTGGCACTAAAGACCTTTTAAATGACAAAAAAACCCCTCCTTCTGGATTGTATCCTTGTCGAGTCAGCGCTGAGGTGCTGTCACTGGGTTGATCTCAGAAAAAAAAGGGGAGATCTCCAAAGGATTTTTTTTCAGAGTTTCCTGTAGGATTTTACACATCTTGAGCTGACTTGTCTGGGGCAAGTTTCAGAGACTGTTTGTGTTCTGCTTGAATTCTCAGTACAGCAGGTGTGGTACAAAGACAAAGCCACATGCAACACCTGCCTCAAAGAGTTCTTCACACTCTAGCCTTCGGAAATTCAAATAACCCCTCATAAATTCAAAGGAAATTTGAATCAATTAGACTGTTGTGTCAATAATGTAGACTATGACTCCTTTTTAATAACAGAAAGAGAAATATATCACATATTTGCCCTTAGAGTAGTCCCCATGAGTGTGATTTAGTGTTTCCTATACTGATCACAGGATGCAAAGAGGATCCTGCCTACAGCACTCCTCTCTGACCCTGGAGAATCTTCCTTGAAATGTTTAGTTAAAGGAAATTGAAGTGCAGGTATTTTATTCAAACTAATATTATTTAAAAACTAATTGGAGATGTTTGTGCTGGTTTTCCCCTCTAATTAACAATGTATAATGCAACTTTAACTACAATTTAATTACATTATGAAGGCAGAAGGTACTTTCTGAAAGCTTTCCCTTGCTCTTAGGGAATTAATCCCATTAGTATTAATAGTTTATCTGCTTAAATTCCTCATATATTATTATGAGAACTGAGCTCAGTTTAACTATTCTAAAAAAAAAAAAGTAATGCTTGTAAGAGAAACATGTTCTACAGACATTAAAATGGAAAGAGATGCATAGAATTCCAATGTGATTTTAGCTAAACATGTTAGAGAACCTGGACTTTCAGTCACCTTAAGAAATGCTGCATCAATGTAGGTGACCATATCTCTCAAATTCAAAACAGCTAGCATGCTACTCTCGGGAAAGATTTTGACATTGACAGAGGATACCTCGTTTCTTCCTAGGAAGGAAGGTGTGAAAACGTTCCTACGTACACTTCTCAAGAGAACAAGCTGATTCTTCTCCCCTTGGCTACAGCAGGAAAGACTCCTTTTCTCCTTAGCTCCTTGGTGTTTAGGTTTAGACAGCCACATGCACAGCATTCTCTCAAAATGGGGCATCAGAGAAGTGGCTTTTAGTTTTGGTAACTCCTTGACATGAATGATGCAATTCACATCTCAAAGCAGCTGTTTCAGGCTATTTGTCAGCTTAGGTAGATAAAATTTCTTTAGTTATACATAAGTCAGGGCTCCAATTAGCCTGTGAGCTAAAGATCCACCAATACAGAAAATAAAAGAGAACAAAGTCCATTCCCAAAATCATGACATTCTGATGCAACTATATAACTTTCAAAAACAGTGCAAAAGATAAACAAGATATCCTAGAATTCATTTTGACCTAACCTGCAGAGAAAACTCAGACATCCAGAGCAGGGTATAAGCAGGCCACAAGAAACTCCATTAAAAATTTTAGATTAACCACCAGAGGCAAAAGGCCAGCAACATGTTGATCAGAGTTGCAAATGTGACTCTAATGAAAATTCAATGTTTTTTTAAAATTTGCAATGTGCAATGGCTGTTTTGAATGTGAGTGTATGTGCATTTCCAGTGCAAAGTTCATAAAGGCTGAGGTGTAGAAGCAGAGGAATAAAGAAACAAACACTGAAACTCCTTTGGACAACCACTATGAAATCAGCCTATCTCTGAGTCCCTCATTGAGACCAGCTCGTGTTAAGAGGACACTGGCTGGCCAGTGGGACACACTCTCGCTTTGACTACTGGAACGAGAAGATCCTGATGCATTTTTTTGAGGAGATTGATGCACATGAGTGGTTCCTACCAGGGTTTCTTGAAAGCAAATCATACAAAAGAAGCTGAAAGAGATCCATTCTTTCTTTGTGTATGCAAAGGGAAAAGTACTATTGCAGGGATGTTTATGAAACAAACTCTCCCTCAACACACTTGAAGAGTAAGTGCAGCAGATATGAATTTGTATTTGATAGATCAGTAGGTTCTATCAGAGATTCATAAATGAAGACAGGTCTTTTTTCATGCAGTCAGGATACCCTCCAATTTTATGATTCCACTTCTGAGGAGCTTCTGTAATAAAAAATGTTGGAAACTGGAGCAAGAGATCTGAGTAAACTCTGATGGTGCCCTGACTACTGAGCACCTCAATAAAATTGACTGACTATGGATGAGGCAGGAAGTTTCCTCCATAGAACAGGGAAGAGGCCTGCGAAAAAGCATGTAGGCATCTATGACTTTCGGTGTCTTGGTGGAGTCCCTGTCTCCTTGTAAGGTGGGAAGTTCTTACAAACCCTTTCTAACATAGTATCATCTTTTTTTCCCCACATTTCTGGGTGCAGAAATCATCAGTTATTCTTAAGCAGAATACTTAAACTTCCTGTACCCTGGTGAATGCATAACTGTGACACACAGGCAGACTACGGTAACAGAGGGATTTCAAGAATTCTTGGACAAACAGCTCATTTGGAGTAGTCTTCTTGCTGCTTGCTTTCAGAGAGTACTTCTGAATAATGCTAGTTTATGGATACCTAGGGTAGACCCACAGGACAATTGACCTTCCTCCCTATAATTTCTTTGAGACCTCTGGGGAGACCCCAAAAAGCAATTTGCAATTCTCCTGCTAACAAGAATGGCTTTGGAAATGCTCCAATACATACACATCCAGGCAACTTGGTGGTTTAGAATAAGTCAAAGTTTGGTGATGCGTTTTTGTTGAAAATTTCTTAAACCAATTCGACTTTGACAGCTTTGAATATTTTTAATTTAACGCCTACATCACCATCCTATGAGTAATAAGACGAAAAATGCAAAGCAGATGGAATTTAAAAACTCTCAGGTAGTTCCCATCAATAAATAGGGGGAAAACCTTTACTGTCTGTATTCAAAACTATATGGAAGGAAAAAGATTAAGGATTATATGTGCAGACATATCAACAAAAAGAGTTGATCTTTTCCATTTTCAATTTTTGTCTAATTTGATGCATACATATTTCCTGGGTTTATCTTATATATTGTACATGAGTTTTTATACTTACAATTCTGCCTGTGTCTATAGTAATGAAGGTCATAACTATCCACAAGGGGTCTCTAAATAATTAGGGTGGATAGTTAAAGCTTCAGTGAATCCAATACAACTGAAACCTAGAGCCACTGATCTACAATTTGATTGCCTTAAAATTATACAGCATGTATATAAATGAGGTAATTTACCAAATGAATTAACTTCTTATAAATCATGGGAACACTAAAATAAAATCTTAACTCTGTAAGCTTAACACTGCTGATTTATATACAAAGATGCAAAGACAAGAAGCTAAATAAAGTATCAGCTGAGTATATTTAATACCTACAGAGGACACTGCAACCATAGTAAATATACAAACATTTTATCTAGTGGTGGCAAAGTACAGAATAAAAGAAATTCTAGAGAATAAATGCAATTTAAGATTATTTTCCTTGTTTTAAATATCAGACATACATTACCTTAGATTCAAAGCACAACACATGAAAAGCATAAGGCATAAAAAGCCTATGACACGTTAAAAAAAAGCAGAAATATCAACAAAAACAATCAAGAAGACTATATTTTTAATTAAAGACTGATAGAAAAAAAAAAGTAATTTCTGTTCATCTGTGAATAGCTCCTACTCGAGATACTCATACTCCTATGAACAATCTTTTTGAGTAAAATTCAGCCAAATAAAGTGATTAAATAAACATGTGCTTGAACAAACTGTCAGTGGCAATGCTGGATTCAAGCAAGAAATGTAGAAACGACTCATATACAGTACTGAGCTGCAAGAAATAATTACTAAATTAACACCGGTTGTTATTCGACTTTTTCCAAATACAACTTCCCAGTATTTCTCTTAAAATAACCCATTTACCACTTGCCTTCCCAGCACTACTTGTAAACTCTTATTTCTACATTTATTTCCATTCTCCCCGAGCTCAAATCTATTAGTAAGGTTGTTTGGAGATATCACTTCTAGTCTCCAGTCTTTGAGAAAACCCTTCAATAGATCATCACCATTCCACATCAGGTGGAACTGTACCTTATTGAAATGAGATAAACCCAAGGCAGACAATATTGATTTTATTTGAAGATAGACAGAAGTACAGAACCAGATTCATAAGAATACTAAGGCTTTACATTTATATTTAGAATCTTTATTTCCTGTGAATCCAGGGAGTGGCTGGTGCTAAACTATAGTCGGGTATATAAACATCCATGAGCACTAAGGGCTACAAAAAATGCAGATTATAAGATCTGGGCCACCTCCTCAGACCTTCTTCTGTTTGTACTGATTTTGCTCATGTAGCATGGAAAATATTTACTCTAAATTGCTTTAAATTGCTTCATGTACAATTGCAGTACGATTATGTCCCGTCTCCACTGTCATTTTGCAAAAGCCATGATTACTTAAATCTTTTCACTTTTGCAATCCAGGTTTAATCAAAGCAACATGTTTTTGAATACTTGGTGTTTTCTTACTGAAAGCACTACAAAACTTAAAATGTGTATTGACTAAAAGCAACTGTCCTATTTCAGCCCTTGTCTTCCCCCTCCATTTACCAGAACTTCAGACACAGGCACAGTTGCCTTTCCAATTTAACCTTTTGAGAATATCAAAAGAGAGAATAATTTATACTTTTCCTTGAGTTACATTTCAGAAACCAGCTTTTGAAAACAGTTCACTGAAGCAACTAGTTCTTATTTTTCAGAAAGAAATAACACATGCTTTTCTGTTATCTGTAAAGTTCAGATTCCAATTGCTCTAAGGGCTCCCTTGGTCTGTTATTTTTTTAGCCTCAGCCAAAGCTAAACAGAAATGGCCAATCAAATACCTGCTTAACTTTTACAATAAAGGTAAAAATAAAAGATGAAGGGTCCTTAATACTTCTGGAAGCTGAAGCAAGAAAAGAACTAGGAAAAAGTAAACGGGATTTTTAATTTAGTGAGTGAGATAAAGTTAGGCAAATTATGGCAAATGCTGAATATCAAGAGACATTTCCAAATAATACAATCAATTAAAATGTGCATTATCATATGTGTAGGAAGAGAAATGTTAACCACTGTAATTAAACCTGGACTAATATGGAGGGAACGATGTCTGCAGATGCAGAAGGATAGTATCACTTCCTCATTTTCCTCTGCGAATTATTTTCTGTATTTTAAGAATGCATTGAGAATACAAATACATACAGCCTACAAAACCTTGCATAAATCAGAAAGTGTGAGGACAAATACCATTAATTCAATTAGGAGTTTATATTTGTCTGGCTGTATCTTAGTTACCAAAACTGCTCCAAAGTCTGTGCTGATAGCCTACTGGTAAAGAGAAATTGACAGCTATGTAAGTGAAATTGCTAGAAAATAAACGTAATCATTGTAATATCCTTCATAATTCTTTGAAAAGATGAAGTGTGTGAAGAACAAGACTCTAAAAATGCCCAAGGAAATTCTGATTTTGTTTATACATACAGCTGTTACCAGCACTTGTTAACTATTCACAGGAAAGAGCATAAAAGTTAAGAACAAAGAATACAACTTGCTGGTTTATGAGAAGAAGCAGTTACTCTTTTATGAGAAGAAACAGTTAGTCCTGAGTTTCTGGAGAAACATGATTTTGTCACAAGCTGTCTGGAGACCTACTGCTATCTCCCACATAGTTACTGCAAAAAGATGTCAGAAGACATTTCACTTCAGCACATCAATATTTTTGAAACTCTAACCTTAAAGAGGTAGAGAAGGGCGTATGTGGACTTTCGAGTGCACCTCAGTGTGTTACATGCATCGCTCCCATTGAGATCTATAAATTAAGGGTCCATGCTGCTTGCTTTGCTTGTTTCAAAAACTAACTTACTGCACCTCTCTCAATCTGTGTCTAAAAGTAATTTGCTACTTATCCATACTCAGTGTGTTGATTTAGATATAAACAATGTTCTAAACATTCCACACACTATTGATAATATAACCTGTGACAAAAGAGTTTTTTGCCTGCTTGTATTTCACATAACTTCTTGTTATGTGCTGTTCTTTAATGTACTTGCTGCTTCTGGGACTCAAAATATTACACAAATTTATCTTACATTTTAAATTATCTTAGCCATATTTTTAATGCTTCTGTCTCCCAGAACTGCACTTACAGTGTTCATTTCTATATCATATTATTTGATAACTACTGGACAGGTAACTAGCAGCTAGACATTTGATTGCCTTGCTATTGCAGTCTAAATACTAATACTTTCTTCCTAACTTTTCCAAGAATCACTGAATAAACACACAAATATATATAAAGGAAAACTGCCCCCGTCGTATTGCTATGTAAAACAGCCCAGTGAATCTCGAGAGGATTTGTCAAGTAGGAAAGTGTTTGCCTGAAGAATCCTGCACCCTTCTCAGGACAGTAAAGTGGCTGTGGTCCTGCTGAAAAGAGGCAGTGGGATCTGCCTACAAGTGACTTTACCACTTTTTGCAAACCTGGGCTCTGTATTCACGTTGGTTACATCCACAGAGCTCCCCTGCCTTACTTGCCAGGCAGCACCAGTTGCTTTACAGTGATCCTATGCATTAAATACATCAGTGTATACCATGAGCCCCTGCTGCCATGGCAGCTCTACAATTTCTCAACACCTTCACAACGATTATGAAAATCAAATCCTATCATTCAGGACATTCACTCTGTACCCATGTTTTTGCAATTTTATTGACCAAGATTTTGTAAGGCTACCAATTAGGATTTGTTTGCTGTAATCTATACACTGACCAACATAGCTCAGATTTGTCTAAATGTCAGATTGATTTATAACAGCTTGCTATCTCTCTAATTTATTTTTTTAATTATTTTTTCCTATCAATAAACTTAACATCTTGGCACCACAGGAAAAAATTAGTGGAATATAAACTGGGACATCTGCAAAGGTTTCTGATGACATTAGTTTAAGGTGGGAGATTAAATCATCAGATGTTCTGATGGAGCCCTACAATAGCTAGTTATTATCTCCACAAAGAGGTTTCCAAGACATGCCAGATTTACGTTTTTTTTTTTTTTTTTCCTTTTTAAAGGGTTATTTACCTCTGGCATGTCCTGTTTAGTGAGCTAAACAACAAAGAAACTTTAAGTGGTTCTTTACTTGTGTAACTTCACAGGTGGTTCGTGTATCCATTCTAGATGTCTTCTCAATTGTGCATATTCCGTGTGAAGTAAGAGACATTTTTATTAATAGGGAGAGTAAAGGGTACAGATCATAATGAAGACAAGAAGTAAAGCATAGGATTAATTTATTACTTGATCGGTTCCTACTCCCAACAGACTTTCTAAAGAGGAGAAGATTGATTTTGTCCATGATCCATTCAGACTTTGAATTCTGTATGGAATGAAGATTCAGGATATCTTCTTAATATGCACGCAGTGCTATCAGATGTCAAGGGTTCTGGCAGGAAGTGAAAAACCCGGATCTGAACAATATACAGTACATGGAAAAAGTATGATTCCTGGCAGTTTGTAATTCTGCCAATGCTACAGAAATTTTTATAATGGCAGTAAAAGGCACCTCTCAAACCCAAAGACTGTCTCCTGCCAAGCTTCCAAAATGTGCAGTTAATCATGATGAAATTGGAGCTGTTAAAGTTATAACAATTTTTTTTTTTATCAAGGAAAGCACAGACAAACTGAGTGAGATATATTCAATATATTCATCCGTGACCTCGACGAGGGGACAAACTGGGAGGGGCGGCTGACACCCCAGAGGGCCGTGCNNTGGACAGGCTGGAGAGCTGGGCAAGGAAGAACCTCATGAAGTTCAACAGGGAAAAGTGTAGGGTCCTACACCTGGGGAGGAATAATGTTAGGTACCAATACAGGTTAGGTGTGGACGTGCTGGAGACAAGCTCCGAAGGGAAAGATCTGTGGGTCCTGGTAAACAGCAAAATGTCAATGAGCAAGCAGTGTGCTCTTGTGGCCAGGGAGGCCAACGGAATCCTGGGCTGCATAGGGAAGAGCGTGGCTTGTAGGTCGAGGGAAGTCATTCTCCCCCTCTACTCAGCACTGGTGAGGCCACAACTGGAATATTGCATCCAATTCTGGGCTCCCCAGTTCAAGAGGGACAAGGAGCTACTGGAAGAGAGTCCAGTGAAGGGCAACAAAGATGATTCAAGGATTGGAGCATTTCCCTTATGAGGAAAGGCTGAGAGAGCTGGGACTCTTTAGCCTGGAGAAGAGAAGGCTCCAGGGAGACCTTATTAATGCCTATAAGTATCTAAAGGGTGGGTTGAAGGAGGAAGGAGCCAAACTCTTTTCAGTGGTTGCCAGTGAGAGGATGAGGGGTAGCGGGCTCAAGCTGAAACATAGGAGGTTCTACTCAAATATGAGAAAAAACTGCTTCACAGTGAGGGTGACAGAGTCCTGGAACAGGCTGCCCAGGGAGGTATGTGGAGCCCCCTTCTCTGGAGGTTTTCAAGACCCACCTGGATGCAGTCCTGAGTGACTACTTCCCCCTACTTCAGTGGGGGAGTTGGACCAGATGATCTCTACAGTCCCTTCCAACTCTAAAAAAAAATCAGTGAAATTCAGTGAGGCTGCTATTACTTCTATCACAATGTCTGTGTAGTAATGAAATAATTATTTCAAGCAATCACTTTTCAAATAAAAATATGCTTGCAAATTTTGAATATATGGTTCTAAAAAACTACATTGAAGACTGGAAATGCAGTGCTTACATTTAGTTTGATAAGTCACCAAAGCTTCCGACTCACTTCTAGACCAAGGCAGGAATATTTCAACAAATTCTTTTTCTGAAAAGGGCATTCTCTTTGAAGCCACCCTTTAAGTACTGATGAGGTACCTCTGAGCCCTCTCCTGTCAGGGGAGGGATTAACCCCATCAGCTCTTCCCCACAGGGCAGGTTTTCCAGCCCTTTGATCACCCTTGTGGCTCCTTTAGACCATCTCCTGGCAATCCACAGCTTTCTTGAATTGTGGGACCAGAACTGAATAGAGTACTGCATGTGCCGCCTGACAAGCACTGCGTAATTCATCTTGTGAATTTTACAATTTAGAATTATCTGTATTAATGAAGATTCTTTATACTGTGGCTTTTAACCCTATTTTTAATGACATAAAATTAAGCAAAATATAAAATATTGCTCACTTCAATCAGTGGATTTTAGGCTTGAGAAAAGAGCTTTGGGAAGACAGGATATGCTTCAAAGGAAACAGTAAACAGTGCCATTCATAAGCCTGCAATTCATATAAAAATATACAGACAGAAAATGAGAACAGCATTGAGAATTGCAGATTTGGATCAACACACACTGTGTGACAGCAAAACTGCCTTGGGAGCAAAAAAGGTTGAAAGGAAAAGAATGCTTCTTTGTCCCCCTTAGAGTACAAAGTGTTAAAACCATCAGACTTTCTACATAGTGACATCATAAATTATATAACGTAACAGTAGCAAAGGGAATGATGTCTTCAGCAGAAAGAGTTGTTAGTTACATTTTTTCTATGATTGTAGAGAAGTACCTTTCAATCAAAATAACTATTGCAAATGTGGTCAAAATCACCACAGATAAAATACTTTTAGAAGATTTATTTGTAAGAAATAAAGAAATGGAATTTTAAACATTTACAATGCAAAGCTGCTAAGGTTTCTGAAAGAATACAGTATCCAAAATATTAAAGGTTAGCAGAAGCTTTTTTTTTCTTCTCTTAGATAAGTAATATATATATATAAATTTTTTTCCCCCCATTCAGAAATGTACCTTCAGATCTGAACAATGAATTCTCCTTTCACCGTTTTTAAAGCTTTCAAACCTAGCAACTTTCTAAAGTTGCTCTTCTGCTTTTGCTTGCTGTTTTTGTATTTTCATGGAAGATGGTAGACTTGTTTGAAGTCTCTGACTGTCAGTTCCTAATTATAAGCTTTTGCCTTGTTATAATGTTTGTATACATGTTCTTATAAACATTTACTTAATTCAAAAACATTTTTTTTCCACAAAAAAAAACCCCTAAATAAAAAAAAACATTGTGTCTAGAGTCTGTAAAATTTAGTTTTTCACAATAATGTTAAAAACATCTGTGGAGAGACACAAGGAATATAGAGACCTTAAAATACTGTACTCAAAAAATTAAAAGACCTTGCCAGTAACGAGTACTAATGGAACAATATTTTGTGGCTGCATTCTCAGCTGCCCATAATTATAATGAACAGTACATATACATAGAACAACAAGTATTGAAAATCTGTCCCAACATTGTGCCTCAGCTTTAAATGAACAATCTCCTATGTGGACTTAGTGGAGTATGTGTTCAGGCACTAAATTATCATCAGAGAAAAGTGAAAATTAACATCCTAAAGTACGAGTTACTTCATGATTAACAATGTTGTTTACAGTAACCTTGGAAAGCTAAGATATTCCATAAATAATACTATATTCTAAAACAATTTGGCTGTCATTATTTTGTTAGCAAGAGTTTTCTCCCTCTTCCACTTAGTAACACTGTTCTGTACTACTTTATTTTAGGAAGTATGAGAAAGACTGATGTCCACAACCTGCTGTTCTGCGAGTAGGTAACCAAAGACTGCAAGTAACTGAGTAGCTACCATGGGGAAAAAGTTATGAAAACGTAGACTGTTTACAAAAGATGTGATCAAAAGACTGCAGAACAAAGCTACATAGGGCCCAGGAATACTATCAGAATTCAGCAGTCAGGTTAATTTCAGTTTATTCTCTTACATGTTTTTTATATTTTCTAAGTAGATGGCCTGATTTATCTCAATAGCTACTTAGCAAGCAACAAGCTTTTGACAAGTTTTGTGACATCATTACCATCACACTTCCCTACCCCTCAGTTTGATTCTTGACCAAGGTACAAGGTGAATTTCTGTTGCCAGGAAGCACAAAATCAACCACCAGGGCTTCCACTATTTTGGTGCTGGAACAGATTTTCAGTAATAACAACTCGGTGGTTAACCCCTTTGCTTGCAGCTCACATAGCTGATAGGAAGATCTTCCCTACAGTCAAGAGGATACCACCAACTTAACTCACACCTTTTACCTCTTCAACCAAATCATCCTAAGCCTCTCAGCAACACATTTTACATGTACATGTATCTATGTATATATGTCTGCTTACTTACATATTCCACTGTCCAAATCACTTCAGCTCACAAACCTACTAAGCAGACTTTGTAGTATGTGAAATGGATTGCCCATAAAGAAGAGTTCCTTTTTTATTTTTTTATAAATTTGTGGGCAAACACAAGCCAGTTTTGTTGACCGATGTGTGACTGCATTAATATGACACCGAACCTGGATGGTTCAAAGTAAGTTCTTTGAGAAGACCAGGGAGATGAGCTCCATCTCAGTGACTTGCTAATGTAGGCTCTGGCTTTTGGACTAGAGCAGACTCATGTGCTCAGAACGTAGACAGCTTGTTTGTACCCGCCATCCATACAACACTACTTGTGCTTTACAAAGCTGCTACAAACTAATTAAGCATTACTAATTCAACTTTCCTTCAGTTACATTGTTGGACCTCTCCTTTATCTTTCCCTTCTCTCTTGCCCAAAGAGAAAAAGGGGGCTGCATGTGCAATGGAATATTTTGCTTATTTTCAAGTACGTAAAGCTTCAACTTTCCCTCTGCTCCTGAAGGGAAAAACAGCAGTTGCACATGCAAGGAATGTTTGTTTTTATAAAAAGACTTAGGTGGAAAAATGCCTTTGTATACAGAGCAGAAAGTAGTCAGAAAAGGCCACCAGCATATGCAGGTCACAAGACAAGTGATGAGGGAGGCATCTGCAGGAAATAATACAGCAATCATTGCTCTCAATGCAGTATTAGACCTTTCTGCATCTTGCATCTTCCTATTGGAGCCTTCTCTGGCTGATGACTGCAGCACTAGCAATTGTGGAGGTTTCATCACAAGTCCAGAAAAATGTGATAAAGTGTGAAATATGGTCCAGAAATACATTTCCGGAAAGTGTTCTGAAAGTGTTCAGCTTTTTGAGCTATTTGAAAAAGGCTGGTTTGAATTTCCGGGCTTATGGTTACAAAAAAAGAGGAAAGTGGAGACTGGAACCTCTGACATCAGAAGGTAACTTTTATTATTATTTTAATTTTAAAAGAGTAGAGCCTTTAAGTCACTCAGGCTTGCTGTCAGCATTTGGCTTACTGGTTTTTAATACTTATGATTACTAGATTAGTGTTCAATGGCCTTCTCTTTTCCTTGCACTTTTCTGAAATACTAAGGTGTATGTGGATCAAATTTTCATTTTTTTTTGTCCTGGAAAAAGTTACTAGAAGTGTATTTTAAAGACATGAATACTGACATTTCCTCCTAACGCATGATTCTTCAGGGCTTTAAAGTAAATGTTAAGAAACAAAATTCAGTATGGAGTCATGGATTCACAACAGGTAGGTATTAAGATACCTACATTACATATAACTCATGTTATATGTAATGTAGATATCTTACATTACAAGCAGTAATGTAGTACTACTTAGGAGATAGAGCACCAAGAATACCTGAAGGCTTTTCTGAGCCCCCCAAATTTGAGTTGAGGGTATGAGACACAAGACGATGAAAAAATATCATTCTCTTTTTCCCACAACTACACTGTTAGTTAAAACATTTTCCCTGGAGGAGAGGACTTCCCTCACTTCAGGTCTCACTTTTGCTCCATCCTTTCACTAACTTGCAATAGTTTAGTCAATGTTAATCCTTGGGCAACATGTCAATGGCTTCAAGTAAAGCTTTTAGAATACACCTCAGTGAAAAATCAGGTTTACTAAAGCTGTGCTACACTGTATCAGCACATGTTCCCATTTCATCAGGTCAAGACACCCTTCTGGGTTGGTTAGAGCAGATGGTACAGTCAGTGGTTGTCATGTATCTATAAGTCTCTAACCCAAAACTCTGATCTCTGCCCTTGGTGAATTAAGCAGCACCCTTTCTTAGGGCATGACTTATGAAAAGAACCACTTATTATCAGGAGACTCGGAGACTACAGCTGACTTCTGTACCCTCTACATCATTTTCTTCTTCCCTGTTAAAAGCATTCTGATGACACTTCGAAGAAAATAACTCTCCTCAGCTGTGGAGGAGAGGGAAGAGATGTGGTCATCTGGTCAATGATGCTCATGGTAATGCTAATTTTTTTGGATGTTCACTTGCAACTTGATTTACAGACATGCTGAGAACTTCTCACAGGACCATTTACCATCAATGCAAGTTTTGGTTTCTAACAAGAGGTTAAGCATACTCCAGAAAAAAGAAATCAAAAAGAAAAGAAAAAAGAAAACAAACAAACAACCCCCCCCCCCCAAAAAAAAAAAAAACCAACAGAAAAAAACCCACACCATAAACTGGGTGCCTAAACTTGACTACTGTACAGGAAGCATAAAAATCCTTTTCTTCTGATTGCTACCAGTGCAGCACCTTTGCAGGAGCTCTCAGTGTTGATGGTATTCTTGAGCAAAACCAGCAGGATAACTCAGCATAGAAAAAATGGCAAAGGCTGAAATTATGACATATAGAGTAAGATGATTTTTGCTGTCACTTATGCTCTACTTCCCATTTTACTTCTCTATTTAACTTTTGCAGAGGGATCATGAAAGCATAATTAATTGGTAGGGTAATTAGTATCTTTTATCAGTATGTAGAGTTTCATTATGTTTTGGATGTAAAAGCATTAACACATTTTTCACTGAATTTAAGTGAATTTTTTAGAGTTGGAAGGGACCATAGAGATCAT